>CM075779.1:51852979-52348184 GCA_037974665.1 Ehretia macrophylla
CCTCAAAAATGGAAAGTATTGAAATATGTACGAATCTGGACAGTTTTGCGTAGTCTCACGGGTTTAGCTATAACTCTTGAATCCGAACTCCAAATGATGCGAGGTTTGTTTCTGGATTTAAATCACTCATTAAGATTTAATTTGAGATTTTTTTCACTAGAATTGGAGATTGTTTGCTTGCCTAAATGATTGTGGGAAAACAGACCATTGCAGTGAGGTTTTTATTTAGTGATATGCTTTGAAAAATATTGTAACTTCTCTTGTGGTATTGAATGCTTGGGATTGTGGCACTTGGATGTTGTGTGGACTGTTTTGGATGATTGAGGATGTTTTAATTAATCGATGTATGGCTTGGGTTTAATTACGTGACAACTTGCAACTTAATCGCACGTATAAGCATGAATTGAAACCCTATTGACTATGAAAACTCGCTAAGTGATGATCCTACGGTTATCGTGTTTAATTTTGTGGTTAGTGGGCTGCCTAATAAATGTTAAAGTATGCTTGAAATGTGATTCCCGATGATTACATGTTGATAAGTAGACATTTCTTGCACCTGGTCCCACATAGATGTCGTTGCCTGCTTGTATAAACTTATTATCTGATTACGTGAACCCTGAAATGAGTTATATGACTAGATTTACATGTGTTACATGGCTGCCCGTTTAATATTCATATAACTCCATGTGTATTACAAGTGAAATTAAATATCAAAGCATGCCTCGTGTGTTTACTTGTCAATGTGCGATCTTATAACTGCTCGGAGACAACCTACTTTGTTATCCTCCTAATGTGATATGTTAAATGTTATAAATGTGCATTGCATACAAGATTGCAACCTTTCATTGTGGCATGGTAGCGTTTCACGAATGCAGGGCGGCATAGGGCTTGCTGGTGCTCCCGTGACTACCATGGTCCAATTCCCTCTCTCGCTTGGCATTCCACCCTCGGAGAGTTGGGTCGTAGGTTTTTGGGGTACATCCGGAGTACATCCAATTGGGAGCGATAAGTGGATTATTGAAGTCAGCCGCAACCATTGTTATCGAAAATGATATTGAGAGCAAATGCTCACCGTATCCTTGAAATGATTGGTATTTGTATCTTCTGCTCAATTTGATTCATATACTTTGCGTACCTTATTACTTGCGATACGTGACATGTTTTTAAAAAGGGGTTTTTCATAAGTTCAACCGGAAAAAGAGTTTCAAAACATATTTCTCGTTCTCCCTCGCTGAGTTCATAAGGACTCACCCTCTTTTATTATCACAGGTTAAGAAGATCAAGAACAGGTACCCGAGGATAACGTGCCTATTGATGACTCCTTAGAGTGATTGCCTGCCCTACGTGCCTTACTTGACTGTGGCCATTTTGTGAACGATATGTTTGTTTTGAAGATTATCCCTTATGTTGTTTGTCGTTGTTATTGTAAAAGACCCCCATTGTAATTTGGGGTCTAATTTTGATTTTTACTGATTATAACTAGATAGACACCCTATTTAATCATTTTGCTACTTGATTAGTAACTACTACAGGCTTATGAAGTATTAGGCAAAGGGCTAAGTAAAATGAATCCATCCAATCTTAAGCAGGTACTCATTTGTAAGCTAAGATCAGCAGGTACTTGTGTAACAGGAATTGACACATAAATGAGACATAGTTTCCATGTTAGGTGTTAATCAAACGAGACTTGAGATAAATAGTAGACATATCAATTGGTGATAAATAGTAACCTTAGTTGGAATCGAATTTGAGATTCAATATTTCGAGGCGTTTAGAAAATCAGGTCAAACTAAGAAGCCAATTACAGCCGTTATGCTGCCGATTTTTTCGGAGAATTTTTGGAGTTCTAGTCTAACGGACAAACTTAATCTTCATTAATCAATTGTAGTCGTAAAAGAATGTGAATGATTAGATCACACCCTAATCTAACCTCCATAGGTCGGGTTGGGGCCGCGACATTGTACGCCGCGTAACTCCTTACAGATCAAAAGTTATGGACACCGGAGCAACGGAGACCTGGTCCCAAGCCCCCCACCCTCGGTTTGCGGGCCCAGCCTCTACGTGAAGTGAAGTTGTCTTGCCCAATGTGATGTGGGATTCAATAATAGAAATGTGATGGATTAGGTTATCGTCCTTTTGGCGGATCACGACGTACGATCCGGGTCGAAAAAATAGCGCAAAAGAAAAAAAGTGTCCCGAGTTTGATGAAAACGTTTGATTTTGGAATCCGAAAATAGGCGCAACCGAGCAGGCTTGCTGCCCCTGTCGTAGAGCTCTCGGAGAGCTTTTCAACTGTATGCCAAGCGCCGCATAACTCTTTACGGATCAAAAGTTATGGCCACCGGAGCGATGGAAACCCGATCCCAAGCCCCACGCCCTCGGTTTGCGGGCCCAGCCTCAATGAGAAACAAAGTTGTCTTGCCCAAGGTACCATAGGATTCGGTAATAGAAATGTGATGAATTAGGTTATCGTCCTTTTCGTGGCTCATGACGTACGATCCGGGATGAAAAAACAGCCCAAAAGAAGAAAACTGTCGCGAAACTGATGAAAACATTCGATTTTGGACTCCGAAAATTGGCGCAACAAAGCAAGCTTGCTACCCCCGTCATAGAGCTCTCGGAGAGCTTTCCAACGGTATGCAGTGTGCCGCATAACTCCTTACATATCAAAAGTTATGGGCACCGGAGCAACGGAGACCTGGTCCCAAGTACCACACCCTCGATTTGCGGGCCCAGCCTCTACATGAAGCGAAGTTGTCTTGCCCAAGGTGCAGTGGGATTCAGTAATAGAAATGTGATGGATTATGTTATCGACCTTTTTGCGGCCCACGACGTACGATCCGGAACGAAAATATAACGCAAAAGAAGAAAAGAATCCTGAAACTGATGAAAATGTTCAATTTTAGGCTCCGAAAATAGGGCCAACCGAGCAGGCTTATAGCACCATCGTAGAGCTCTCTGAGAGCTTTCCAACAGTATGTTGTACACTGCGTAACTCCTTACAGATCAAAAGTTATGGGCACCGGAGCGACGGAGACCTAGTCTCGAGCCCCACGCCCTCGGTTTACGGGCCTAGATTCTACATGAAGCAAACTTGTCTTGCCAAAGGTGCCGTGGGATTCGGTAATAGAAATGTGATGGATTAGGTTCTCATCCTTTTTGCGATTCACGACATACAATCATGGACGAAAAAATAGCGCAAAAGAAAAAAAGTATCTCGAATCTGATGGAAACGTTCAATTTTGGGCTCCAAAAATAGGTGCATCTTAGTAGGCTTGCTACCCCCGTCGTAGAGCTCTCTGAGAGCTTTCCAACTGTATGTTGTGCGCCGCGTAAGTCCTTACGGATCAAAAGTTATGGGCACCAGAGCGATGGAGACCTGGTCCCAAGCCCCACGCCCTCGGTTTACGGGCCCAGCCTCTATGTGAAGTGAAGTTGTCTTGCCTAAGGTGTTGTGGGATTCGGTAATAGAAATGTGATGGATTAGGTTGTCGTCCTTTTCGCGGCTCACTACATATGATCCGGGACGAAAAAACAGCACAAAAGAAGAAAAATCTCCCGAAACTGATGAAAACGTTCGATTTTTTTCTTTGAAAACAGGTGCAACCGAGCAGGCTTGCTGCCTCTGTCGTAGAGCTCTCGAAGGGCTTTCCAACGGTATGCTGGGCGCCACGTAACGCCTTACGGATCAAAAGTTATGGACACCGGAGCGACAGAGACCTGGTCCCAAGCCCCACGCCCTCGGTTTGCGAGCCTAGCCACTATGTGAAGCGAAGTTATCTTGCCAAGGTGCCATGGGAATCAGTAATAGAAATATGATGGATTAGGTTCTCGTCCTTTTCGCGGCTCACGACGTACGATCCGGGATGAAAAAAAAGTGCAAAAGAGGAAAAGTGTCCTGAAACTGATGAAAACGTTTGATTTTGGGCTCCGAAAAAAGGCGCAGTTGAGTAGGCTTGCTGCCCCGTCGTAGAGCTCTCTGAGAGCTTTCCAATGGTATGTTGTGCGTTGCATACTACTTACGGATCAAAAGTTATGGGCACCGGAGCGACGGAGACCTAGTCCCAAGCCCCAAGCTCTCAGTTTGCGGGCCCTACCTCTACGTGAAGCGAAGTTGTCTTGCCCAAGGAGCCGTGGGATTCAGTAATAGAAATGTGATGGATTAGGTTATCGTCCTTTTTGCGGCTCACGACTTACGATCTGGGATGGAAAAACAGCGCCAAAAAAAGAAAAGTGTCCCGAAACTTATGAAAATGCTAGATTTTTTTCTCTGAAAATAGGTACAGCCAAGCAAACTTGCCACCCCCAGTGTAGAGCTCTCGGAGAACTTTCCAATGGTATGTCGTGCGCCACGTAACTACTTACGGATCAAAAATTATGGGCACCGAAGCAACGGAGACCTGGTCCCAAGCCCCACGCCCTCGGTTTGCGGGCCCAGCCTCTACATGAAACGAAGTTGTCTTGTCCAAGGTACCTTGGGATTTGGTAATAGAAATGTGATGGATTAGGTTGTCGTTCTTTACGCATCTCACGACGTACGATCCGGGATAAAAAAAACAGCGCAAAAGAAGAAAAGTGTCCCGAAACTGATGAAAATGTTCAATTTTGGGTTCTGAAAATTGGAGCAGCTGAGCATGCTTGCTGCCCACTTTGTAGAGCTCTGAGAGAGATTTCCAACGGTATGTTGTGCACAGCGTAACTCTTTTTGGATCAAAAGTTATGGTCACCGGAGCAACGGAGACCTGGTCCCAAGCCCCAAGCACTCGGTTTGCGGGCCCAGCCTCTACGTGAAGCGAAGTTGTCTTGCCTAATGTGATGTGGGATTCAGTAATAGAAATGTGATGGATTAGGTTGTCATCTTTTTCGCGGCTCACGACGTACGATCAGGGACGAAAAAACAGCGCAAAATAAGAAAAGTGTCCTGAAACTGATGAAAACGTTCGATTTTGGACTCTGAAAATAGGCTCAGTTGAGCAAGCTTGCTGCCTACGTCGTAGAGCTCTCAGAGAGCTTTCCAACGGTATGTTGTACGCCGCGTAACTCCATACGAATCAAAAGTTATGGGCACCGGAGCGACTAAGACATGGTCCCAAGCCCCACGCCCTCGGCTTGCGGGCCCAACCTCTACATGAAGCGAAGTTGTCTTGCCCAAGGTACCATGGGATTTGATAATAGAAATGAGATGGATTAGGTTGTCTTCCTTTTTGCGGCTCACGACATACGATCCGGGACGGAAAAACATCACAAAAGAAGAAAAGTCTCCCGAAACTGATGAAAACTTTCAATTTTGTGCTTCAAAAACAGGCGCAGCCGCGCAAGCTTGCTGCCCCCGTCGTAGAGCTCTCGGAGAGATTTTCAACGGTATGTTGTACGCCGCGTAACTCCTTATGGATCAAAATTTCTAGGCACCGGAGCGACGGAGACCTGGTCCCAAGCCCTACGCCCTCAGTTTGCGGGCCCAGCCTCTACGTGAAGCGAAGTTGTCTTGCCCAATGTGATGTGGGATTCGGTAATAGAAATGTGATGGATTAGGTTATCGTCCTTTTCGTGGCTCACGACGTACGATCCGGGACGGAAAAACAGCGCAAAAGAAGAAAAGTGTCCCGAGTCTGATGAAAAATTTTGATTTTGGGCTTCGAAAATAGGCACACCCGAGCAGGCTTGCTGCCCCCATTGTAGAGCTCTTGGAGAGCTTTTCAACGATATGCCGGGCGCCACATAACTCTTTACGGATCGAAAGTTATGGGCACCGGAGCGACAGAAACCTGGTCCCAACCCCACGCCCTCAGTTTGCGGGCCCAGCCTCTACGTGAAACGAAGTTGTCTTGCCTAAGGTACCGTGGGATTTGGTAATATAAATGTGATGGATTTGGTTGTCATCCTTTTCGCGGCTCATGACATACGATACGGGATGGAAAAACAGCGCAAAAGAAGAAAAGTGTCCCAAAACTGATGAAAACTTTGAATTTTGGTCTCCGAAAATAGGAGCAGCCAAGCAAGCTTGTTGCCCTCGTCATAGAACTCTCAGAGAGCTTTCCAACGGTTTGCTTTGCGTCGCGTAACTCCTTACAGATCAAAAGTTATGGGCACCGGAGCGACGGAGACTTGGTCCCAAGCACCACGCCCTCGGTTTGCTGGCCCAGCCTCTAGGTCTTGCGAAGTTGTCGTACCCTAGGTGCCATGGGATTCAGTAATTCAAATGTGATGGATTAGTTTGTCGTCTTTTTTGCAGCTCACGACGAACGATCCCGATGGAAAAACAGTGCAAAAGCATAAAAGTGTCCCAAAACTAATGAAAACGATTGATTTTTGGCTCCAAAAATAGGCGCAATAGAGCAGGCTTGCAGCCCCGTCGTAGAGCTCTCTGAGAGCTTTCCAACGGTATGTTGTGCGCCGCGTACTCCTTACGGATCAAAAGTTATGGGCACCGGAGTGACGGAGACCTAGTCCTAAGCCCTACACCCTCGGTTTGCGGGCCCAGTCTCTACATGAAGTGAATTTGTCTTGCGCAAGGTGCCGTGGGATTCGGTAATAAAAATGTGATGGATTAGGTTCTCGTCCTTTTCGCGGCTCACAATGTACGATCCGAGACGAAAAAACAGCGCAAAAGAAGAAAAGTGTCCTGAATCTGATGAAAATGTTCAATTTTGGGCTCCGTAAACAGGCGCAACCTAGGAGGCTTGTGCCCCCGTCGTAGAGCTCTCTGAGAGCTTTCCAACGGAATGTTTGCGCCTCGTAACTCCTTACGGATCAAAAGTTATGGGAACCGGAGCGATGGAGACCTGGTCCTAAGCTCCACGTCCTCGGTTTGCGGGCCCAACCTCTACCGGAAGCGAAGTTGTCTTGCCCAAGGTGCCGTGGGATTCAGTAATAGAAACGTGATGGATTAGTTTATCGTCCTTTTTGCAACTCACGACGTACGAACTGGGACGAAAAAATAGCGCAAAAGAAGAAAAGTGTCCCAAAACTGATAAACATGTTCAATTTTGGGCTCTGAAAACAGGCACAGCCGAGCAGGATTGTTGCCCCCGTCGTAGAGCTCTCGGAGAGCTTTCCAACGGTTTACTATGTACCGCGTAACTCCTTACAGAACAAAAGAAATGGGCACCGGAGCAACGGAGACCTGGTCCAAAGCCCCAAGCCTTCAGTTTGCTGGCCCAGCCTCTACGTGAGGCGAAGTTCTGTTGCCCAAGGTGTTGCGGGATTCAGTAATAGAAATTTGATGGATTAGGTTGTCGTCCTTTTTGCGGCTCACGACTTACGATCCGGGATAGAAAAACAGAGCCAAAAAAGAAAAGTGTCCCAAAACTGATCAAAATGTTCAATTTTTTTTCTTCGAAAATAGGTGCAGCCGAGCAAGCTTGCCACCCCTGGTGTAGAGCTCTCAAAGAGCTTTCAAACGGTATGTCGTGCGTCGCGTAACTCCATACGGATCAAAAGTTATGGGCACCGGAGCGACAGAGACCTAGTCTCAAGCCCCACGCCCTCGGTTTGCGGGCCCAGCCTCTATGTGAAACGAAGTTGTCTTGCCCAAGGTACCATGGGATTTGGTAATAGAAATGTGATGGATTAGGTTATCGTCCTTTTCGCGTCTCACGACGTACGATTCAGAACGGAAAAACAGCGCAAAAGAAGAAAAGTCTCCCGAAACTGATGAAAATATTTGATTTTGGGTTCCAAAAATAGGCGCAGCCGAGCAGGCTTGCTGCCCCCTTCGTAGAGCTCTCGGAGAGCTTTCCAACAGTATGTTGTACGCCGCGTAACTCCTTACGGATCAAAAGTTATGGGCACCGGAGCGACGGAGACCTAGTCCCAAGCCCCATGCACTCGGTTAGCGGGTCCAGCCTCTACGTGAAGCGAAGTTGTCTTGCCTAATGTGATGTGGGATTCAGTAATAGAAATGTGATGGATTAGGTTTTCGTCTTTTTCGCGGATCACGACGTACGATCAAGGGCGAAAAAGCAGCACAAAAGAAGAAAAGTGTCTTGAAACTGATGAAAACGTTCGATTTTGGGCTCTGAAAATAAGCTTAATCAAGCAAGCTTGCTGCCTACGTCGTAGAGCTCTCAGAGAGCTTTCCAACGGTATGTTGTGCGCAGCGTAACTCCATACGAATCAAAAGTTATGGGTACCGGAGTGATTGAGACCTGGTCCCAAGCCCCATGCCCTAGGCTTGCGGGCCCAGCCTCTACATGAAGCGAAGTTTTCTTGCCCAAGGTGCCATGGGATTTGATAATATAAATGAGATAGATTAGGTTGTCTTCCTTTTTGCGGCTCACGACATACGATCCGAGATGGAAAAACAGCTCAAAAGAAGAAAAGTCTCCCGAAACTGATGAAAACTTTCAATTTTGTGCTTCAAAACTGGCGCAGCCGCGCAAGCTTGCTACCCCCGTCGTAGAGCTCTCGGAAACCTTTCGAACGGTAAGTTGTACACTGCGTAACTCCTTACGGATCAAAAGTTATGGGCACCGGAGCGACGGAGACCTGGTCCCAATACCCACGCCCTCGGTTTGCATGCCCAACCTCTACGTGAAACGAAGTTGTCTTGCCCAAGGTACCGCGGGATTCGACAATAAAAATGTGATGGATTAGGTTGTCGTATTATCGCGGCTCATGACGTACGATTCGGGATGGAAAAACAGCGCAAAAGCATAAAAGTCTCCCAAAACTGATAAAAATGTTCAATTTTGGGCTCCGAAAATAGGTACAACTAGCAAGCTTGCTGCCCCCATCGTAGAGCTCTCGGAGAGCTTTCCAACGGTATGCTGTGCACCGCGTAACTCCTTACGAAACAAAAAAAATGGGCACCGGAGCGACGGTGACCTGGTCCCAAGCCCCACCTTCTCTGTTTGCAGGCCCAGCCTCTACGTGAAGCGAAGTTGTCTTGCCTAATGTGATGTGGGATTCGGTAATAGAAATGTGATTGATTAGGTTATCTTCCTTTTCACGGCTCACGACGTACGATCCGGAACGAAAAAACAGCGCAAAAGAAGAAAAGTGTCCCGAGTCTGATGAAAACGTTTGATTTTGGGCTCTGAAAATAGACGCACCTGAGCAGGCTTGCTGCCCCCATCGTAGAGTTCTCAGAGAGCTTTTCAACGATATGTCGGGCGCCACATAACTCCTCATGGATCAAAAGTTATGGGCACCGGAGCGACGGAAACCTGGTCCCAACCCCACGCCCTCGGTTTGCGGGCCCAGCCTCTATGTGAAACGAAGTTGTCTTGCCCAAGGTACCGTGGGATTCAGTAATAGAAATGTGATGGATTTGGTTGTCGTCCTTTTCGCGGCTCATGACATACGATCCGGGATGAAAAAACAGTGCAAAAGAAGAAAAGTGTCCCAAAACTGATGAAAACTTTGGATTTTGGACTCCAAAAATAGGCGCAGCCAAGCAAGCTTGTTGCCCTCGTCGTAGAACTCTCAGAGAGCTTTCCAACGGTTTGCTGTGCGCTGCGTAACTTCTTACAAATCAAAAGTTATGGGCACCGGAGCGACGGAGACTTGGTCCCAAGCACCAAGCCCTCGATTTGCATGCCCAGCCTCTAGGTCTAGCGAAGTTGTCGTACCCTAGGTGCCATGGGATTCAGTAATTGAAATGTGATGGATTAGTTTGTCGTCCTTTTTGCAGATCACAACGTACGATCCGGGACGGAAAAATAGCGCAAAAGCAGAAAAGTGTCCCGAAACTGATGAAAACGTTCAATTTTGGGCTTCAAAAATAGGTGCAACTGTACAGGCTTGCTGCCCTCATTGTAGAGCTCTCGGAGAGCTTTCCAACGGTATGCTGTGCGCCGCGTAACTCCTTACAGATCAAAAGTTATGGGCACCGGAGCGACGGAGACCTTGTCCCAAGCCCCACACCCTCAGATTGCGGGCCCAGCCTCTACGTGAAGCGAAGTTGTCTTGCCCAAGGTGCCGTGGGATTCGGTAATAGAAATGTGATGGATTAGTTTGTCATCCTTTTCGAGGCTCACGACGTACGATCCGGGACAGAAGAGCATTGCAAAAAATGAAAAGTGTCCTGAAACTAATGAAAACGTTCGATTTTGGGCTCCAAAAATAGGTGCAGTCGAGCAGGCTTGGTGCCTCAACCTAGAGCTCTTTGAGAGCTTTCCAACGGTATGCTGTGCGCCGTGTAACTCCTTACGGTTCAAAAGTTATAGGCACCGGACTGACAGAGACCTGGTCCCGAGCCCCACGCCCTCGGCTTTCGGGCCTAGCCTATATGTGAAGCGAAGTTGTCTTACCCAAGGTGCCGTGGGATTCGGTAATAGAAATGTGATGGATTATGTGAGGCCTGACCTCGATTTACGTGCAATACCTCGTTTTATGTGCCCTAACCTAGAATTACGTGCTTTGACCTAGGTTTAAGGGTCGAGTCTCGTTTTATGTGTCTTGCATCGAATTACATGCATTCATTTAGAAGTACGTGCATTTTCTTGAAATACGTGCATTTGTTTCATAGTTCGTGCCTTACCTCGTAGTCCGTGCCCTAGACCTAGGTAAGCGTGCCCGCACGCTAATCAAGAAAGTATCTTACACGAAGCACTAGATTATTAATTAATCCTACAACTCCACTAACTCTTATTTTAATTCTAAGTCAATGCACTAGAAGACAAAATTTCACCAAAAGCTAAACATTCTTATTCTTTATTCTTTATTCTTTTGCAAATTCCAAGCACCTACAATTAAATATAACTAACCTACAATAAAATAAGCCTTAACTAAGACAAAAATTCAGATTTTGCTTATGCCTTGGCCGACCATACCTTGCACTTGAATAAACAATACATAATTTCACAGCATCCTAAACATTCTATGACACCAACACATCAAACAATGCCTAAAAAACTCCTAAAAATCCTACCCAAGCATGCTTGTCTCGGCCCTTGCAATGCCATGCCAAAAAAAAAAATTCAAAACATGCTTTTGAAGATACATAATCAGAATTTTGCAAGCCTATAGCCGACCACATGCACAAACATATCATTTTCTTTCTCTCAAACTCTCATTTGCAATTAACATCCTCTCAAGCGCTCATCTCCTCTCTATCTCTCGGCCTTAGCATGTTCATGAGCTTCCAAGACTGAAAAATTACTTTCCATAAAACCCAAGCATCGTCCAAGGCAAAGGAAAGCAAGCAAGAAGCAAGAAACGCATGCAAGCTCATAAAAAACCCTTCATTTCGGCCCTAGGTATGTTTTGATAGCTTTTCTTTCATCTCCTTTTGTTCTAACCACATGCACATACTAAGAACATGATCACTCAGCTAGGAATTAAGGAAATCAAGCAATCTCTCTCGGCCAAGCAAGGAGAGAAGACCATTTTGTGCATCTTCAAGAATTTTGAGCATCATTTATCATCAATAGGCTAAGGTGAGGGTTACTCTTTTTTAAAAGCTTTCAAAAACCACATGCATGCCTTCATATGTCTATATTTACCTCTATGCTGGTTGTATATGGGTGTACATGAGTTTATGTAACCATGCATGGCAAGATATTTGGCTAGAACTTGAAGATAGGCAAGAATCGCGTAGCTGGCAGATTTCTGACTTGGTAGAGCAAAGTGCCTTTGGCCTAGTAAATGATGTTACAAATGCATGAAAATTGGTAGGTGACTATTTTTTCCAGTTCTCAGCATTTTTTATAGAAATAGGCCAAGGCCAATTTTGACTCTAAGATCACCGAATGGCAAAATATCGAAAGGTGTCTAAATCTGGAAAATCTGGGAAAATAGAGCAGGTTTTTGGCAGTTCACTGTCCTTGTAGAACGAAATAGTTTGGGCCTAGTAAATGATATTTAAAATACATGAAATTTAGTAGGTTGCTAGATTTTTCAGTTCTGGACATTTTTTTCAGAAATCGACTAAAGCTAAATCTGACCCTAAGACCCTAAAAAATGGCATGTATTGAAATATGTACGAATCTGGACAGTTTTGCGTAGTCTCACGGTTTTAGCTATAACTCTTGAATCCAAACTCCAAATGATGTGAGGTTTGTTTCTGGATTTAAATCACTCATTAAGATTATTTGATATTTTGTTCACTGAAATTGGAGATGGTTTGATTGTCTAAATGAATGTGGGAAAACAGACCATTGCAGTGAAGTTTTTGTTTAGTGATGTGCTTAGAATCAAGTTGAGACCTTGCTTGGGGTATTGAATGCTTGGAATTGTGGCACTTGGATGTTGTATGAACTGTTGTGGTTGGTTGAAGTTGCTTAATGTGATTGATGTATGGTTTGGGATCATTAATCGATGAATGGCATGCTTAATCGCACATTTAAGCACGGAATTGAGACCCTAACGCGTATGGCTTTTGTTAAGGGATGGCCTATTGGTTAAACGTGTCAAATTGTGTGGTTAATAGGCTGTCTGTAGTTGTCCTTATAGCTCTAAATATGGTTTCCGATGATTGCATGTTGCTAAGTGAGCTATTCTTGCATCCGGTCTCATATAAATATATTTGCATGCTTGTACAATGTTAATACTTAATACGTGAACCCCGAAATGAGTTATATGACTTGATTTATATGTATCACACGGCTGCCCGTGTAACGCCCCGATCCCTCCCGAGACCGGAGGCTCTAATAACCAAGCTATTCTCAACCCAATTCCAACCCAGTCTCAAAATTTTAGGGAAAAACGGACAGAGTTTCCCCTGTACTAAGGACATTCTGAAAACCTGTAAACTCTCAAATAAGGTAACTACAAGGTAAACAAACTTTTTATGACTAAATATTTAAAGATTCAAGGCCATCCGAGCCCTGAAGCAAACAATAGTTCCAAAACCACACAAGCATGCAAGTAACATTGTTTACAACATAATCTAATAGCCATGACCTCCTAGGATAACATTAAAACATACTTAGAAGATAAAACATTCTACATTAAGCCATTCACTCCCAAGCATGCAAAGTGAATAAAAGCAGAAACACAAGTTATTACAAGACATAGGTTCTCAAATCTACACTACAACCAACTATCCTTCAACTTATTACAGTAACCAATATAAACAAAGCCCTTAGGCCACAAATTAGATACACAAATACCAAATAGAAACAAGAAGGCACAGCCACCTCAAAACAACACACAGCAACTAGGGCAACTCCTCCAACTGCGCCACCTGAAACATGTTAGTGAGGTATGAGCAACCACTGTTGCCCAGTGAGGGATATAGTCCCGGGGCGTGCAATGCAACATATAATACAATTATACAACAATAACACTTAGACAATTAAAGAAACAACGATAACTTAAATAACCACACATTTCAAAGGATACGTTTCAACAATCCCCTATACACCAATCTTCACTGGTCTTCGATCACAATCCACTAACCACGAGCACGATCACGATAAGTCGGCATAACCCCAAACACTCCAGTGGGTGTACTCCGGATGTACCCCGAATCCTACGACCCAACATCCCCTGGCAATCTCCGGACCAGGCGAATGAGGGAATAGGGCACGGAGTTTGAATATCCACCGGCAAGCCCTCTGCCGCCCAGCCGATATTCAACACATCCGCCCCGACACTATGGTTGCGCAACCACTATGCAATGCACTCAACGATGGCAAGTTAACAACAATAATATAAGCATTAACACATATGAGGATCAACAAAGTAGGTTGACCTCGATACAATTAGGATAGAAGCAAGGATAGAAGCTAATAAGCAGTTTACAAATGAACTTATACCATATAAGCATAGAATCATTCCAAAAGCTCCAAATCAATTTAAAATCATATATAAACACTTAAGAAGCCCTGACATGGGTTTAGAAGTGTGAGACAACTTAAATTGCACCTAAACCCCTTTGTTTTTCGATCTATTTCTCTTCTAAACCAAAGTTAATGATTTCATTTCCAAAAGAAACTCTCCCAACCTTCTAACTAACCCCCAAGGTACCCTTTCAACCCTCGAACTCAATCAAATGCCCGCGTTTACCCCGAAAGCCCCAATTTCCCTCTTTTGGCTTTAAACCACACCTACATTGTCCGGGCTCCAAACAAGGGATATCAAGGCATCTATAGCACCTAGGTAGCCTAAGGAAACTAGAATTGAAGCCCGAATCCACCCGGAATCGCATTAACCCCGAAAGCCCCAACTTAAAGTCGGCTATTTTCCATTTTTAAGCGATTTAAGGCAATGCAAGTGCACGGGGCTATTAGGTTATCTTTACTAGCACCTAAGGCATCTATTAGAAGCATTAAATCAAGCTAATTCGAGCAATTACACAAAACCCTAGAATTTCCGTCACTATTCACCCCAACGAACTAACTATCGATTTCTACCGTTTAATTCATGAAATAATAGCATGAAAGTGGGCTCTACTACACATACACAACATATATAAACTTATTTGGGCCTTGCAATAGCATTAAACATAATTTCTAACAAATCAAGAAAATATCAACTATTTTGAAATAAGAAAATAACCCATGAAATCCCTCACCAATACGCGTAGGAGCACCTAGGAACCTTGCAAACACCCTACACTAGTTGCTCGAGGCTTGGAGTGGCTTGAAGTGGAGAGTTGATGAGCAAAAAATCACTTTTTCCTCTTCTCTTTGGCTCTCGGCCCAGCTACAGTGAAATCTGCACAATTTTTTTCTTTTGTTTTGTGTTTTGGTGCTTATGTGTTTATATGGCGAGGTTAAGTTGAGGTGGGGTCATAGTGGGTGTTTAAGTGGACTCCTAAAATGCGCATAGATAGCTTAGAAACGAGCCTAAAGTGTAAAACATAGGCTAGCTAATTAAATCTCTAAGTCATGTTATGCAACACTATTCACTCAACTACAAAAATCATTTTCTAAACGAGCTCTCCTATCGCTTCTAGCTCAATTGCACATTTTTCCCACTACTTTAACAATTAATATGATTTAATAAAAATGCTAATTAGCCAATAGAATGCAGTTTGAAAATGAAGTGAATAGTAGCTAAGAAAGTTAATAAATAAAGCACATAATTAAATGCGCAAATAAGGGATGCAACAGTAAGTTAATGCAAGGCAAAAGTTCGGGCGTCACAGCCCGTTTAATGCTCATATGACTCTACATGTTTTACAAAGTGCAAATTCATGTTAAGCATGCTTCATTCGTTTACTTGGCAATATGTGATCTTGAAATTGCTTAGAGGCAACCTACTTTGTTGTCCTCCTAATGTGAATTTTTAAATGGTATAAATGTTCATTGTATACAAGGTTGCAACCTTTCATTGTGGCATGGTAGCATTTCACGAACGCCGGGCGGTATAGGGCTTATCGGTGCTCCCATGACTACCATGGTCCAATTCCCTCTCTCGCTTGGCATTCCACCATCGGAGAGTTAGGTCGTAGGATTTCGGGGTACATCCAGAGTACACCCAATTAGGAGTGATAAGTGGATTATTAAAGTCGGCAGCAACCATCGTTATCGAAATGATATTGAGAGCAAATGCTCACCGTATCCTTGAAATGATTGGTAATTGTATCTTTTGCTCAATTTGATTCATATACTTTGCGTACCTTATTACTTGTAATACGTGACATGTTTTAAAAAGGGGTTTTTCATAAGTTTAACTGGAAAAAGAGTTTTAAAACATATTTCTCGTTCCCCCCTCGCTGAGTTCATAAGGACTCACCCTCTTTTATCATCATAGGTGAAGAAGATCAGGAATAGGTACCCGAGGATAACGTGCCCATTGATGACTCCTTGGAGTGATTGCCTGCCTTACGTGCCTTACTTGACTGTGGCTATTTTGTGAACGATATGTTTGTTTTGAAGATTATCTCTTATGTTGTTTGTCGTTGTTATTGAAATGACCCCCGTTATAATTTGGGGTCTAATTTTGGTTTGTACTGATCATAACTAGACAGACACTCTTTTGGTCGTTTTGCTATCACCACTTTGATTGGTAGCTATTACAGGCTTATGAAGTATTAGGCAGAAAGCCAAGTAAAATGAATCTATTTAATCTTAAGCAGGTACTCATTTGTAGGCTAAAGGATAACAAACACTTGTATAACATGAATTAACAAATAAACAGGACATAGTTACCATGCTAGGTGTTAATCAAACGAGACTTGAGATAAATAGTAGACAGATCAATTAGTGATAAATAGTAACCTTAGTTGGAATTGAAATTGAGATTGAAGATTTTGAGGCGTTTAGAAAATCAGGTCAAACTAAGGAGCCCAATTACAGCCGTTATGCCGCCGATTTTTCAAATAATTTTTTTGGAGTTCTAGTCTAACAGATAAGCTTAATCTTCGTTAATCGGTTATAGTCGTAAAAGAACATGAATGATTAGATCATGCCATAGTCTAACCTCTATAGGTGGGGTTGTGGGCGTGACAGATTAGGTTATCGTCCTTTTCGTGGCTCACGACGTACGATCCGGGATGAAAAAACAGTGCAAAAAAAGAAAAGTGTCTCGAGTCTGATGAAAATGTTCAATTTTGGGCTCTGAAAACAGGCGCAGCCAACCAGGCTTGCGGCCCCCATCGTAAACCTCTAAGAGAGTTTTCCAACGGTATGTTGTGCGCCGCGTAACTCCTTACGGATCAAAAGTTATGGGCACCGGAGCGACGGAGACCTGGTCCCAAGCCCCACGCCCTCGGTTTCAGGGCCCAGCCTCTACGTGAAGCAAAGTTGTCCTACCCAAGGTGCCATGGGATTCAGTAATAGAAATGTGACGGATTAGGTTGTCGTCCTTTTCGCGGGTCATGACATACGATCCGGGACAGAAAAATAGCGCAAAAGAAGAAAAGCATCCCGAAACTGATGAAAACGTACGATTTTTTCTCCAAAAATAGGCACAGCCGAGCAGGCTTATTGCCCCTGTCGTAGAGCTTTCAGAGAGCTTTCCAACGGTATGCCGTACGCCGCGTAACTCCTTACGGATCAAAAGTTATGGGCACCAGAGCGACGGAGACCTGGTCCTAAGCCTCACGCCCTCAGTTTGCGGGCCCTGCCTCTACGTGAAACAAAGTTGTCTTGCCCAAGGTACCGTGGGATTCGGTAATAGAAATGTGACGGATTAGGTTGTCGTCCTTTTCGCGGCTCACGACGTACGATCCGGGACGAAAAAACAGCGCAAAAGAAGAAAAGTCTCCCGAAACTAATGAAAACATTCAATTTTGGGCTCCGAAAATAGGCGCAGCTGAGCAAGCTTGCTTCCCCCATCATAGAGCTCTCAGAGAGCTTTCCAACAGTATTTTGTACGTTGCGTAACTTCTTACAGATCAAAAGTTATGGGCACTGGAGCGACGGAGACCTGGTCCCAAGCCCCACACCCTCGGTTTGCGGGCCCAGCCTCTACATGAAGTGAAGTTGTCTTGCCCATGTGATGTGGGATTTAGTAACAGAAATATGATGGATTAGGTTGTCGTCCTTTTCGCGGCTCACGACATACGATCCGGGATGGAAAAACAACGCAAAAGAAGAAAAGTGTCCCAAAATAGATGAAAACGTTTGATTTTGGGCTCCAAAAATAGGATCAGTCGAGCAAGCTTACTAGCTCCGCCGTAGATCTCTCGCAGAGCTTTCCAACGGTATGCTGTGCGCCACGTAACTCCATACAAATCAAAAGTTATGGGCACTGGAGCGACTAAGACCTTGTCCCAAGCCCCACGCCATCGGTTTGCGGGCCCAGCCT
This sequence comes from Ehretia macrophylla, assembly GCA_037974665.1. Taxonomy (NCBI): domain Eukaryota; kingdom Viridiplantae; phylum Streptophyta; class Magnoliopsida; order Boraginales; family Ehretiaceae; genus Ehretia; species Ehretia macrophylla. The sequence goes on from CM075779.1 coordinate 51,870,623, forward strand.
CTAAGTGAAACGAAGTTGTCTTGCTCAAGGTGCCATGGGATTTGGTAATAGAAATGAGATGGATTAGGTTATCTTCCTTTTTGCGACTCACGACGTACGATTCGGGACGAAAAAACAGTGCAAAAGAAGAAAAGTATCCCGAAACTAATGAAAACGTTCAATTTTGGGCTCTAAAAATAAGCGCAGCAGAGCAAGCATGTTGCCCCCGTCGTAGAGCTCTCGGAGAGCTTTCAAACGGTATGTTGTACGCCGCGTAACTCCATACGGATCAAAAGTTATGGACACCAGAGCGACGGAGACCTGGTCCCATGCCCCACGCCCCACGCCCTCGGTTTGCAGGCCCAACCTCTTCGTGAAATGAAGTTGTCTTGCCCAAGGTGATGTGGGATTCGGTAATAGAAATGTGATGGATTAGGCTGTCGTCCTTTTCGCGACTCACGACGTACGATCCGGGATGGAAAAACAGAGCATAAGAATAAAAGTGTCCCAAAACTGATGAAAACGTTCGATTTTTTTCTCTGAAAACATGCGCAGCCGAGCAGGCTTGCTGCCCCTGTCATAGAGCTCTCGGAGAGCTTACCAACGGTATGCCGCGTAATTCCTTAAGGATCAAAAGTTATGGGCACCGGAGCGACAAAGACCTGGTCCTAAGCCCCACGCCCTAGGTTTGCGGGCCCAGCCTCTACGTGAAGCGAAGTTGTCTTGCCCAAGGTTCAGTGGGATTCGGTAATAGAAATATGATCGATTAGGTTGTCGTCCTTTTCGTGGGTCACAAAGTACGACTCGGGACGGAAAAACAGCACCAAAGAAGAAAAGTGTCTCGAAAATGATAAAATCGTTCGCTTTTGGGCTCCGAAAATAGGTGCAACCGAGCAGGCTTGCTATCCCCATCGTAGAGCTCTCGGAGAGCTTTCCAACGGTATGTTGTACGTTGCGTAACCCCTTACGGATAAAAAGTTATGGGCACCAGAGCGATGGAGACCTGGTCCCAAGCCCCACGCCCTCGGTTTGCAGGCCCAGCCTCTACGTGAAGCGAAGTTGTCTTGCCCAATATGATGTGGGATTCGATAATAGAAATGTGATGGATTAGGTTGTCATCGTTTTCGCGGCTCACGACATATGATCTGAGACGAAAAAATAGCGCAAAAGAAGAAAAGTGTCCCGAAACTGATGAAAATATTTGATTTTGGGCTCCAAAAATAGGATCAGTCGAGCAAGCTTGCTGCCTCAGTCGTAGAGCTCTCGTAGACCTTTCCAACTGTATATTGTGCACCGCGTAACTCCATACAGATCAAAAGTTATGGGCACCGAAGCGATTGAGACCTGGTCCCAAGCTCCACGCCCTCGGTTTACCGGCCCAGCCTCTACGTGAAGCGAAGTTGTGTTTCCCAAGGTGCCATGGTATTTGGTAATAGAAATGAGATGGATTAGGTTGTCTTCCTTTTTGCGGCTCACGACGTACAATCCGCAACAGAAAAACAGCGCAAAAGAAGAAAAATGTTCTAAAACTGATGAAAACGTTCGATTTGGGGCTCTAAAAATAGGTGCAGCTTAGCAGGCATGCTTCCCCCATCCTAGAGCTCTCGGAGAGCTTTCCAACGGTATGTTGTGCGTCACGTAACTCCATACGAATCAAAAGTTATGGGCACCGGAGCGACAGAGACCTGGTCCTAAGCCCCACGCCGTCGGCTTGCGGGCCCAGCCTCTACGTGAAGCGGAGTTTTCTTGCCCAAGGTGATGTGGGATTCGGTAATAGAAATGTGATGGATTAGGTTGTCGTCCTTTTCGCAGCTCACGACGTACGATCCGGGAGGAAAAACAGCGCAAAAGATGAAAAGTATCCTAAAAATTTTAAAAACATTCAATTTTGAGTTCCAAAAATAGGCGCATTTGAGCATGCTTGTTGCCCGCGTTGTAGAGCTCTCAGAGAGCTTTCCAACGGTATGCTGTGCGCCGCGTAACTCTTTACGGATCAAAAGTTATGGGCACAAGAGTGCCGAAGACCTGGTCCCAAGTCCCACTCCCTCGGTTTGCGGGCCCAGCCTCTACGTGAAGTGAAGTTGTCTTGCCCAAGGTGTCATGGGATTGTGTAATAGAAATGTGAGGGATTAGGTAGTCGTCCTTTTCGCTGCTCACGACGTACCACCCGGGACGGAAAAACAGCGCTAAAGAAGAAAATTGTCCCAAAACTGATGAAAATGTTTGATTTTGGGCTCCTAAAACAGGCGCAGCCTAGCAGGCTTGCTACCCCCATCGTAGAGCTCTCTGAGAGCTTTCCAACGGCATGCTGTGCGTCGCGTAACTCCTTACGGATCAAAAGTTATGGGCTCCGAAGCGACGGAGACCTTGTCCCAAGCCCCACACCCTCAGTTTGCAGGCCCCGCCTCTTCGTGAAACAAAGTTGTCTTTCCTAAGGTACAGTGGCATTCGGTAATATAAATGTGATAGATTAGGTTGTCGTCCTTTTCGCGGCTCACAACGTACGATCCGGGACAGAAAAACAGCGCAAAAGAAGAAAAGTGTCCCAAAACTGATGAAAGCTTTTGATTTTGTGCTTCGAAAATAGACACAGCCGAGCAGTCTTGCTGCCCATGTTGTAGAGCTCTCGGAGAGCTTTCCAACGGTATGTTGTGCGCCGCGTAACTCCATACGGATCGAAAGTTTTGGGCACCGGAGCGACGGAGACCTGGTCCCAACCGCCACGCCTTCGGTTTGCGGGCCCAACCTCTACGTGAAGCGAAGTTGTCTTGCCCAATGTGATGTGGGATTCGGTAATAGAAATGTGATGGATTAAGTTGTCGTCCTTTTCGAGGCTCACGACTTACGATCAGGGATGAAAAAATAGCAAAAAAGAAGAAAAGTGTCCCGAAACTGATGAAAACATTCGATTTTGGGCTCCCAAAATAGGCTCCATCGATCAGGCTTGCTTCCTTCGTCGTATAGCACTCGGAGAGCTTTCCAACAGTATGCTTTGCGCCGCGTAACTCTATACGGATCAAAAGTTATGGGCACCGGAGGTTCTGAGACCTGGTCCTAAGCCCCATGCCCTCGATTTGCAGGCCCAGCCTCTACATGAAGCGAAGTTGTCTTGCCCAAAGTGCCATGGGATTTGGTAATAGAAATGAGATGAATTAGGCTGTTTTCCTTTTTGCGGCTCAAGACGTACGATCCGGGACGAAAAAACAGAGCAAAAAAAGAAAATTATCCCAAAAATGATGAAAACGTTCGATTTTGTCAGCGAAAATAGGCTTAACCGAGAAGGCTTGCTGCTCCTGTAGTAGTGCTCTCGGAGAGCTTTCCAACCGTATGTTGTGCACCGTTAACTCCTTACGGATCCAAAGTTATGGGCGCCGGAGCGACGGAGACCTTGTCCCAAGCCCCACACCCTCGGTTTGCAGGCCCAGCCTCTACATGAAGCGAAGTTGTTTTGCCCAAGGTACCATGGGATTCAGTAATAGAAATGTGATGGATTAGGTTGACGTCCTTTCGTGGCTCACGACGTACGATCTGGGACAGAAAAATAGTGCAAAAGAAGAAAAGTGTCCCGAATTGATAAAAACGTTCAATTTTGGGCCCCTAAAATAGGCACAGCCGAGAAGGCTTGCGACCGCCATCGTAGAGCTCTCGGAGAGCTTTCCAACAGTATGCTGTGCGCCCCGTAACTCCTTACAAATCAAAAGTTATGGGCACTGAAGCGACAGAGACCTGGTTCCAAGCCCCACACCATCGGTTTGTGGGCCCAGCCTCTACGTAAAGCGAAGTTGTCTTGCCCAAGGTACTGTGGGATTCGGTAATAGAAATGTGATGGATTAAGTTGTCGTCCTTTTCGCGGCTCACGACGTACAATCCGGGACGGAAAAACAGCGTAAAAGATGAAAAGTGTCCCGAATCTGATGAAAACGTTAGATTTTGGGCTCCGAAAAGACTTGCAGCCGAGCAGACTTGCGACCCCCATCGTAGAGCTCTTGGAGAGCTTTCCAACAGTATGTTGTGCGTCGCGTAACTCCAGACGGATCAAAAGTTATTGGCACCAGAGCTACTGAGACCTGGTCCTAAGCCCTACGCCCTCGATTTGTGGGCCCAGGCCCTACATGAAGCGAAGTTGTCTTGCCCAAGGTGCCATGGGATTTGGTAATAGAAATAAGATGGATTAGGTTGTCTTACTTTTTGCTGCTAACGACGGACGATCCGGGATGGAAAAATAGCGCAAAAAAAGAAAAGTGTCCCAAAATTGATGAAAACGTTCAATTTTGTCTTTGAAAATAGGCGCAGCCTAGCAGGCTCGCTGCCACCGTCGTAGAACTCTCGGAGAGCTTTCCAAAGGTATGTTGTGCACCGCGTAACGCCTTACGGATCCAAAGTTATGGGCGTCGGAGCGACGGAGACCTGGTCCCAAGCCCCACGGCCTCGGTTTGCAGGCCCAGTCTCTACGTGAAGCGAAGTTGTCTTGCCCAAAGTACCATACGATTCGGTAATAGAAATGTGATGGATTAGGTTGTCGTCCTTTTCGCGGCTCACGACGTACGATCCGGGACGAAAAAATATTGCAAAAGAAGAAAAGTGTCCCAAAACTGATAAAAACGTTTGATTTTGGGCTCCGAAAATAGGTGCAGCCAAGCAGGCTTGCTACCTCCATCGTAGAGCTCTCGGAGAGCTTTCCAACGGTATGCTGTGCGCTGCGTAACTCCTTACAAATCAAAAGTTATAGGCACCGAAGTGACGGAGACCTTGTCCCAAGCCTTACGTCCGCGGTTTGCGGGCCCAGCATCTACGTGAAGCGAAATTTTTTTGCCTAAGGTACCATGGGATTTGGCAATAGAAATGTGATGAATTACGTTGTCATCCTTTTCGCTACTCACGACGTACTATCCGGGACGGATAAATATTGCAAAAGATGAAAAGTGTCCCAAAATAGATAAAAATGTTCGATTTTGGGCTTCAAAAATAGGCGCAGCCAAGTAGGCTTGCTACCCCCATCGTAGAGCTCTTGGAGAGCTTTCCAACGGTATGTTGTGCACCGCGTAACTCCTTACGGATCAAAAGTTATAGGCACCGAAGCGACGAAGACCTGGTCTCAAGCCCCACGCCCTCGGTTTGCGGGCCCAGCCTCTACGTGAAGCGAAGTTGTTTTGCCCAAGGTACCGTGGGATTCGGTAATAGAAATGTGATGGATTAGGTTGTCGTCCTTTTCATGGCTCACGACGTACGATCCGGGACGAAAAAACAGTGCAAAAGAAGAAAAGTGTCCCGAAACTGATAAAAACGTTCGATTTTGGGCTCCGAAAATAGGCGCAGCCAAGCAGGCTTCCTACCCTATCGTAGAGCTCTCAAAGAGCTTTCAAACGGTATACTATGCGCCGCGTAACTCCTTACAGATTGAAAGTTATGAGCACCGAAGCGACGGAGAACTGGTCCCAAGCCCCACGCCCTCGATTTGCGGGCTCAGCATCTACGTAAAGTGAAGTTGTCTTGCCCAAGGTGCTGTGGGATTCAGAAATAGAAATGTGAAGAATTAGGTGGTCGTCCTTTTCACGGCTCACGACATACAATCCGGGACAGAAAAACATCGCAAAAGAAGAAAAGTATCCCAAATCTAATGAAAACATTTGATTTTGGGCTTCGAAAAGACTCGCGGCCAAGCAGACTTGCTACCCCCATCGTAGAGCTCTGGGAGAGATTTCCAACAGTATGCTGTGCGCTACGTAACTCCAGACAGATCAAAAGTTATGGGCACTGGAGCTACTGAGACCTGGTCCTAAGCCCCACGCCGTCGATTTACGGGCCCAGCCTCTACATAAAGCGAAGTTGTCTTGCCCAAAGTGATGTGGGATTCGGTAATAGAAATGTGATAGATTAGGTTGTCGACCTTTTCGCAGCTCACGACGTACGATCCGGGAGCCAAAAACAGCGCAAAACAAGAAAAGTATCCCAAAACTGATGAAAACGTTCGATTTTTGGGCTCCGAAAATAGGCTCAATTGAGCAAGCTTGCTTTCTCCGTCATAGAGCTCTTAGAAAGCTTTCCAACGGTATGTTGTGCGCTGTGTAACTCCTTACGGATCAAAAGTTATGGGCACTGGAGCTACTGAGACTTGGTCATAAGCCCCACGCCCTCGATTAGTGGGCCCAGCCTCTACGTGAAGCGAAGTTTTCTTGCCCAAGGTGCCATGGGATTTGGTAATAGAAATGAGATGGATTAGGTTGTCTTCGTTTTTGCTGCTCACGACGTACGATCCGGGACGGAAAAATAGCGAAAAAGAAGAAAAGTGTCCCGAAACTGATGAAAATGTTCGATTTTGTCTCCAAAAATAGGCGCAGTCGAGTAGGCTTGCTACCCCTATCGTAAAGCTCTCAGAGAGCTTTCCAACGGTATGCTGTGAGCCGCGTAACTCCTTACAGATCCAAAGTTATGGGCGCCGGAGCGACGAAGACCTAGTCCCAAGCCCCACGCCCTCGGTTTGTGGGCCCAGCCTCTACGTGAAGCGAAGTTGTCTTGCCCAAGGTACTATGGGATTCGGTAATAGAAATGTGATGGATTAAGTTGTCTTCCTTTCACGGCTCACGACGTACGATCCGGGACAAAAAAACATTACAAAAGAAGAAAAGTGTCCTAAACTAGATAAAAACGTTCAATTTTGGGCTCTGAAAATAGTCGCAGCCGAGCAGGCTTGTTACCCCCATCTTAGAGCTATCGAAGAGCTTTCCAACTGTATGATGTGTGCCGCGTAACTCCTCACGGATCAAAAGTTATGGGCACCGGAGCGACGGAGACCTGGTCCAAAGCCCCACATCCTCGGTTTGCGGGTCCAGCCTTTACGTGAAGCGAAGTTGTCTTGCCCAAGGTACCGTGGGATTCCGTAATAGAAATGTGACGGATTAGGTTGTCATAATTTTTGCGGGTCACGATGTACGACCCGGGATGAAAAAATACCGCCAAAGGAGAAAAGTATCCCGAAACTGATGAAAACGTTCAATTTGGGATTTCGAAAACAGGCGCAGCCGAGCAGGCTTGTTAATCCCGTCGTAGAGCTCTCGGAGGGCTTTCTAACGGATTGTTGTGCACCGTGTAACTCCTTACGAATCAAAAGTTATGGACACCGAAGCGACGGAGACCTGGTCCCAAGCCCTACGCCCTCGGTTTACGGGCCCAGCCTCTACGTGAAGAGAAGTTGTCTTTCCCAAGGTGCCATGGGATTCGGTAATTGAAATGTAATGGATTAGGTTGTCATCTTTTTCGGGGCTCACGACGTGCAATCCGGGACAGAAAAACAGCGCAAAAGAAGAAAAGTGTCCCAAATCTGATGAAAACATTCGATTTTGGGCTCCAAAAATAGGCGCAGCCAAGCAGGCTTGCTACCCCTGTCGTAGAACGATCGGAGAGCTTTCCAACGGTATGTTGTGCGCCGCGTAACTCCTTACGGATCAAACGTTATGGGCACCGGAGCGACAGAGACCTGGTCCCAAGCCCCACGCCCTCGGTTTGTGGGCCCAGCCTCTACGTGAAGTAAAGTTGTCTTGCCCAATGTGAAGTGGGATTCAGTAATAGAAATGTGATAGATTAGGTTGTCGTCCTTTTCGCAGCTCACGACGTACGATCCGGGACCAAAAAACAGCGCAAAAGAAGAAAAATATCCCAAAACTGATGAAAATGTTCAATTTTTGGGCTCCAAAAATAGGCACAGTTGAGCAGGCTTGCTATCTCTGTCGTAGAGCTCTTGGAGAGCTTTCCAACTGTATGTTATGCGCCGCGTAACTCCTTACGGATCAAAAGTTATGGGCACTGAAGCGACGGAGAGTTGGTCCCAAGCCCCACGCCCTCGGTTTGCGGGCCCAACCTCTACGTGAAGCAAAGTTTTTTTACCCAAGATACTGTGGGATTCGGTAATAGAAATGTGATGGATTAGGTTGTCGTCCTGTTCGCGGCTCACGACGTATGATCCGGGATGGAAAAATAGTGCAAAAGAAGAAAAGTGTCCCAAAACTAATGAAAACGTTCAATTTTGGGCTCTGAAAATAGGCACAGATGAGAAGGCTTGCCACCCCCGTCGTAGAGCTCTCGGAGAGCTTTCCAACAGTATGTTGTGTGCCGCGTAACTCGTTACGCATCAAAAGTTATAGGCACCGGAGCGACAGAGACCTGGTCCCAAGCCCTACGCCCTCGGTTTGCGGGCCCAGGCTCGATGTGAAGCGAAGTTGTATTGCCCAAGGTGCCTTGGGATTCGGTAAAAGAAATGTGATAGATTAGATTGTCGTCCTTTTCGCGGCTCACGACGTACGACCCGGGACGAAAAAACAGCGCCAAAGAAGAAAAGTGTCCCAAAATTGATGAAAACGTTCAATTTTGGGCTGCAAAAAAAGGCACAACCTAGTAGGCTTGTTACCCCCGTCGTAGAGCTTCTGGAGAGCTTTCCAACGGTATGCTGTGCGTCTCGTAACTCGTTACGGATCAAAAGTTATGGGCAACGGAGCGACGGAGACTTGGTCTCGAGCCCCACGCCCTCGATTTGCGTGCCTAGCCTCTACGTGAAGCGAAGTTGTCTTGCCCAATGTGATGTCGGATTCGATAATAGAAATGTGATGGTTTAGGTTATCGTCCTTTTCGCGGCTCACGACATACGATCCGGGACGAAAAAACTGCGCAAAAGAAGAAAAGTGTCCCGAAATTGATAAAAATGTTCGATTTTGGTCTCCAAAAATAGGCTCAGTCGAGCAGGCTTGCTATTTCCATCGTAGAGCTTTCGGAGATCTTTCCAACGGTATGATGTACGCTGCGTAACTCCATACGGATCAAAAGTTATGGGCACCGGAGCGACAGAGACTTGGTCCCAAGTCCCACACCCTCGGTTTGCGGGCCCAGCCTCTACGTGAAGCGAAGTTGTATTGTCCAAGGTGTTGTGGGATTTGGTAATAGAAATGAGATTAATTAGGTTGTCTTCCTTTTTAAGGCTCACGACGTACCATCCGGGATGGAAAAACAGCGCAAAAGAAGAAAAGTATCCCGAAACTGATGAAAACGTTTGATTTTGGGCTCCAAAAATAGGCGCAGTGTAACGACCCTAAGCCAACCCTTCTCAAGACTAGGTCAAAGTCTGCGTTTGTTGTTAATGCGAGTTCATAACTTTCTATTAAAAGGAACTGTAAATAAAGAATTACTTAATAACAAGCCTTTATATAATAATTTAAATACAAAAATGGTGTTACAACATCTGAGATTTGATAACTACCCGCCTATCATACAAACTGAGGTTTCAACACAGCTACCCTTTTCCCAAAATTAATACAACAAACTCTAACTTTTACAACTTAGATCCAACTATGACAGCAAAAGGCTTCGAGCATGTAAACATTCAAAGTCAATTTCCATTTCAAGCTAAGCTGCACCTGCACTGGGGGGAGAAAAAACGGTGAGCTCTGGGGAAGCTCAGTGAGGATAGAATAGAAGAGTTTTGAAAACATTTCTGGTCGGTCTCTTTTGTAAATCATGATGCAATTCACGTATGGTAGTATAACAAACTGTCCATATAAGATATAATAGCATATGATAACTAGTAGTAAATTATTATCACATTTGAGTCATATATAATAAAAGAAATGACATTTAGGTAAACAATAGTGGCATATATCCATAACAGATATCAGCCTACTCTCTGAGGGTGGAATGCCAAGCGAGAGTAGGACACTACTCTCCGAGGGTGGTACCAAGTGAGAGTGGGAACAAGTCAAGTATTTCATGAGGGGGCCAGCCTTGATCTCAATTTCAACTTCTTATCTCTCCCAAGATGATACTCCGGATTGTATCCAAAATCTATGATCCAGCATCTCCGAGGGCGAACCTGGTCCCAAGCGAGAAAAACTTTCCAAGGGCGGTAGGGGTCCCAAGCGAAAAGAGGGAATAGGACCACAATAGACCCGGGAGCACCGGCAAGCCCTATGCCGCCCAGCGTTCGTGCAAGCTATCGGGCCTGAGGTTGCAACCCCTAATTTCATACAAGCATACACACGTATTCACGTAACACACAATTGATAATTAGTTGTACAATTTATGATCACGCGCTTTGATAAATACGTAGGTGGAAAACAACAAAAGAGTTTGTCTCTAGTTAAGTACCTTTAACAATATTAATTCACTGAAAGTTCAAATAACTGAATAAAGTCGTATCATACCAAGTAGCCACAAAGGGTGATTAATTTCATAAACAATTAGCTCTTAGCTAATAATTCCGAAACAATACATTATTAAAGTTAATTTTAGTTCAAATATAACAAATAAAGAAAATTAAGACATGTTAAACTAGAATATTAAAATAACAAATCATATTATAATTATATAATAATAAGATAAACATATAAGATGCTATTTTTAACAAAATCTCTTCACTTCAAAATGCCGAAAATTGGAAAAGATTCGGACCCGTTTTAAAACTTTTGGAAGGTTAACTAAACTGAATCGATATAATTTAATAAAATCGGGTAAGAGAAAAATGTATGTCTATTTGATTTCAGTGGGTCAAGTGACCCCTTTATATAGGTTTTCCAAACCAATGCATGCGGAACACGTGTCCCGCTACGGGTCTTACATGTGTGGCACGTCCTCGCATGTGGGACACGTGTCCCCCCTACGTGTCACGCATGCGTGGCATGTCCACGCATGTGTGACACGTGTCCCTCCACGTGTCTCAGATGCGTGACACGTCCACGCATGTGTGACACGTGTCCTTAGACACGTGTCACTATCCCAGAGTGACACAAACGTTCCCTTTTTTTTTTACCCGTTTCACGTGTAGGTGTCCTGATTATCGTATTTTCGGGCCGAAATGCAATTTTGCCAAACTTCACCGTTAAGTAGTACAAGTTAAAAGAAACTCAATGGCGTATGCCCGTTTTACGCGACGGAATCCCGATTTTCTTATAATTAGCCCCGAAGTGAAACCCCTTTTCTGGACCAAAAACCCCTAAATTCAAAAAAATTGCCGAAATGACCAGAAAAGTTAAAGGAAATCACCCATACTCTTGTAAGCAGCTGAAAAATTTTATTTAGTCATGATATGGAGCTTTACATCCCTTTAATGACTCTAAGCTTAATGTTATAAGAACACTTAATAATAGGTTACTATTAATAGTAATACCAATTAATTTTTAAATAGTAAGACAATTAACTATAATTTAAATGCAGAAAAATAATCACAAGGCACATTTTTCAAAAATAACAAAAGAAATAAATATAAATAAATACTTGTAAATGCATGGTCAGGCTCGGGTATTACATCCTCCTTCCCTTATAAAAATTGCGCCCTCGCAATTTACTTCTCCAGTACCTCCGGTCCACTGCACGAGATTGAATACCGGATACCAAGTAAGAATTCCAAACATAAGCCTCGAATAGTAAAACCCGGATAAGAATACCAAAAAGCACCATATAAGAATACCACGTGAAAATACCAAGAAATCCCGAATGCCAAATAAAGGTAATATAGATGCCAAATAAAGGCAATATGAATGCCAAATAAAGGCTCATCTTCAAAAATCCAATATGTAAGAAGTCCCGAGAAAATACCAATTAAGAAGTCCAAGCAAAGATACCAAAGAAGAACTTCAAGAATTCTGATCAAGGAAAATACCAACGATCGATCAACTGTTCCTTTGTTTGTTGACTTGCCTTCGAGGAGATCTGCTACTGGCCGATTCTTTCAGGGAATGGGTTTACTTACCATTTTACGAGTGATGCATGTATACAATTAATAACTTAAACATGCAACTTATAGAAAATAGATTCACACTTAGCAAATAAGCACATTGAGCACACATGATTATGCCAAACACATATCCTTAAAAGATGTCTACCCACTGTCCGAAGATCCTATCCCGACTTATGAGCTATCTAAGCTCTGATACCACCTGTAACAACCCCAACCCAGCCCTTCTCAAGACTAGGTCAAAGTTTGCGTTTATTGTTAATGCAAGTTCATAACTTTTTATTAAAAGGAATAGTAAATAAAGAATTACTTAATAACAAACCTTTATATAATAATTTAAATAACAAAGGGTATTACAACATCTGAGATCTGATAACTACCCGGCTATCATACAAACTGAGATTTCAACACAGCTACCCTTTTCCTAAAATTAATACAACAAACTCTAACTTTTACAACTTAGATACAACTATGATAGCAAAAGGCTTCGAGCATGTAAACATTCAAAGTCAGTATCCATTTCAAGCTAAGCTGCACCTGCACTGGGGGGAGAAAAAACGGTGAGCTATGGGGAAGCTTAGTGAGGATAGAATAGAAGAGTTTTGAAAACATTTTTGGTTGGTCTCTTATGTAAATCATGAAACAATTCACGTATGGTAGTATAACAAACTGTCCATGTAAGATATAATAGCATATGATAACTAGTAGTAAATTATTATCACATTTGAGTCATATATAATAAAAGAAATGACATTTAGGTAAACAATAGTGGCATATATCCACAACAGATATCAGCCTACTTTCTGAGGGTGGAATGCCAAGCGAGAGTAGGACACTACTCTCCGAGAGTGGTACCAAGTGAGAGTAGGAACAAGTCAAGTATTTCATAAGGTGGCCAGCCTTGATCTCAATTTCAACTTCTTATCTCTCCCAAGAGGATACTCCGGATTATATCCAAAATCTACGACCCAGCATCTCCGAGGGCGGACCTAGTCCCAAGCGAGAGAAACTCTCCAATGGCAGTAAGGGTCCCAAGCGAGAAGAGGGAATAGGACCACGATAGACACGGGAGCACCGGCAAGCCCTATGCCACCCAGTGTTCGTGCAAGCTATCGGGCCTGAGGTTACAACCCCTAATTTCATACAAGCATACACACGTATTCACGTAACACACAATTGATAATTAGTTGTACAATTTATGATCACGCGCTTTGATAAATACGTAGGTGGAAAACAACAAAAGAGTTTGTCTCCGGTTAAGTACCTTTAACAATATTAATTCACTAAAAGTTCAAATAACTGAATAAAGTCGTATCATACCAAGTAGCCACAAAGGGTGATTAATTTCATAAACAATTAACTCTTAGCTAATAATTCCGAAACAATACATTATTAAAGTTAATTTTAGTTCAAATATAACAAAGAAAGAATATTAATAGACATGTTAAACTAGAATATTAAAATAACAAATCATATTATAATTATATAATAATAAGATAAACATATAAGATGCTATTTTTAATAAAATCTCCTCACCTCAAAATGCCGAAAATTGGAAAAGATTCGGACCCGGTTTAAAACTTTTGGAACGTTAACTAAACAGAATCGATATAATTTAGTAAAATTGGGTCGGAGAAAAATATCTATTTGTTTGATTTCAGTGGGTCAAGTGACCCCTTTATATAGGTTTTCCAAACCAATGCATGCGGAACACGTGTCCTGCTACGTGTCTCACATGCGTGGCACGTCCACGCATGTGTGACACGTGTCCCCCTACGTATAACGCATGTGTGGCATGTCCACGCATGTGTGACACGTGTCCCTCCACGTGTCTCAGATGCGTGGCATGTCCACGCATGTGTGACACGTGTCACTCTCCCAGAGTGACACCAATGTTCCACTTTTTTTTTACCCGTTTAGCTTGTAGGTGTCCTGATTATCGTATTTTCGGGCCGGAATGCAATTTTGCCAAACTTCACCATTAAGTAGTACAAGTTAAAATAAACTCAATGGCGTATACCCGTTTTACACGACGGAATCCCGATTTTCTTATAATTGGTCCCGAAGTGAAACCCCTTTTCCGGACCAAAAACCCCTAAATTCAAAAAAACTGCCGAAATGACCAGAAAAGTTAAATGAAATCACCCATACTCTTGTAAGCAGCTGAAAAGTTTTATTTAGTTGTGATATGGAGCTTTACATCCCTTTAATGACTCTAAGCTTAATGTTATAAGAACACTTAATAATAGGTTACTATTAATCGTAATACCAATTAATTCTTAAATAGTAAGACAATTAACTATAAATTAAATGCAGAAAAATAATCATAAAGGCACATTTTTCAAAAATAACAAAAGAAATAAATATAAATAACTATTTGTAAATGCATGGTCGAGCTCGGGTATTACATCCTCTTCCCCTTATAAAAATTGCGCCCTCGCAATTTACTTCTCCAGTACCTCCGGTCCACTACACGAGATTGAATACCAGATGCCAAGTAAGAATTCCAAACATAAGCCTCGAATAGTAAAACCTGGATAAGAATACCAAAAAGCACCATATAAGAATACCACGTGAAAATACCAAGAAATACCGAATGCCAAATAAAGGCAATATAGATGCCAAATAAAGGCAATATGAATGTCAAATAAAGGCTCATCTTCAAAAATCCAATATGTAAGAAGTCCAGAGAAAATACCGATTAAGAAGTCTAAGCAAAGATACCAAAGAAGAACTTCCAGAATTCTGATCAAATAAAATACCAACGATCGATCAACTGTTCCTTTGTTTGTTGACTTACCTTCGAGGAGATCTGCTACTGAACGATTCTTTCAGGGAAGGGGATTACTTACCATTTTACGAGTAATGCATGTATACTATTAATAACTTAAACATGCAACTTATAGAAAATAGATTCACACTTAGCAAATAAGCACATTGAGCACACATGATTATGCCAGACACATATCCTTAAAAGATGTCTACCCACTGTCTGAAGATCCTATCCCGGTTTATGAGCTATCTAAGCTCTGATACCACCTGCAACAACCCTAACCCAGCCCTTCTCAAGACTAGGTCAAAGACTGCGTTTATTGTTAATGCAAGTTCATAACTTTCTATTAAAAGGAACTGTAAATAAAGAATTATTTAATAACAAGCCTTTATATAATAATTTAAATACAAAAGGGTGTTACAACATTTGAGATCTGATAACTACCTGGCTATCATACAAACTGAGGTTTCAACACAGCTACCCTTTTCCTAAAATTAATACAACAAACTCTAACATTTACAACTTAGATCTAACTATGACAACAAAAGGCTTCGAGCATGTAAACATTCAAAGTCAATTTCCATTTTAAGCTAAGCTGCACCTGCACTGGGGGGAGAAAAAACAGTGAGCTCTGGGGAAGCTCGGTGAGGATAGAATAGAAGAGTTTTGAAAACATTTCTGGTCGGTCTCTTTTGTAAATCATGATGCAATTCACATATGGTAGTATAACAAACTGTCCATATAAGATATAATAGCATATGATAACTAGTAGTAAATTATTATCACATTTGAGTCATATATAATAAAAGAAATGACATTTAGGTAAACAATAGTGGCATATATCCACAACAGATATCAGCCTACTCTCTGAGGGTGAAATGCCAAGCGAGAGTAGGACACTACTCTCCGAGGGTGATGCCAAGTGAGAGTAGGAACAAGTCAAGTATTTCATAAGGTGGCCAGCCTTGATCTCAATTTCAACTTCTTATCTCTCCCAAGAGGATACTCCGGATAGTATCCAAAATCTACGACCTAGCATCTCTGAGGGCAGACCTGGTCCCAAGCGAGAGAAAATCTCCAAGGGCGGTGGGGTCCCAAGCGAGAAGAGGGAATAGGACCACGATAGACACGGGAGCACCGGCAAACCCTATGCTGCCCAGCGTTCGTGCAAGCTATCGGGCCTGAGGTTGCAACCCCTAATTTCATACAAGCATACACATGTATTCACGTAACACAAAATTGATAATTAGTTGTACAATTTATGATCACGCGCTTTGATAAATACGTAGGTGGAAAACAACAAAAGAGTTTGTCTCTAGTTAAGTACCTTTAACAATATTAATTCAATGAAAGTTCAAATAACTGAATAAAGTCGTATCATACCAAGTAGCCATAAAGGGTGATTAATTTCATAAATAATTAGCTCTTAGCTAATAATTCCGAAACAATACATTATCAAAGTTAATTTTAGTTCAAATATAACAAATAAAGAATATTAATAGACATGTTAAACTAGAATATTAAAATAACAAATCATATTATAATTATATAATAATAATATAAACATATAAGATGCTATTTTTAATAAAATATCCACACCTTAAAATGCCAAAAATTGGAAAAGATTCAGACCCGTTTTGAAACTTTTGGAACGTTAACTAAACTGAATCGATATAATTTAGTAAAATCGGGTCAGCGAAAAATGTCTGTCTGTTTGATTTCAGGGGGTCAAGTGACCCCTTTATATAGGTTTTCCAAATCAATGCATGTGGAACACGTGTCCCGCTACGTGTCTCACATGCGTGGCACGTCCACGCATTTGTGACACATGTCCTTAGACACGTGTCACTCTCCAAGAGTGGTACCAACATTCCACTTTTTTTTTACATGTTTCGTGTGTAGGTGTCCTGATTATCGTATTTTCGGGCCGGAATTAAGGACACGTGTCACTCTCCGAGAGTGGCACCAACGTTCCACTTTTTTTTTACCCGTTTCGTGTGTAGGTCTCCCGATTATCGTATTTTCAGGCCGGAATGAAATTTTGCCAAACTTCACCGTTAAGTAGTACAAGTTATAAGAAACTCAATGGCGTATACCCGTTTTACACGATGGAATCCCGATTTTCCTATAATTGGCCGCGAAGTGAAACCCCTTTTCCGGACCAAAAACCCCTAAATTCAAAAAAACTACCGAAAGGACCAGAAAAGTTAAAGGAAATCACCCATACTCTTGTAAGCAGCTAAAAAGTTTTATTTAGTCATGATATGGAGCTTTACATCCCTTTAATGACTCTAAGCTAAATGTTATAAGAACACTTAATAATAAGTTACTATTAATCGTAATACCAATTAATTTTTAAATAGTAAGACAATTAACTATAAATTAAATGCAGAAAAATAATCACAAAGGCACATTTTTCAAAAATAACAAAAGAGATAAATATAAATAAATAGTTGTAAATGCATGGTCGGACTAGGGTATTACACGCAGCCTAACAGGTTGGCTGCCCCCGTCGTAGAGCTCTTGGAGAGCTTTTCAACAGTATACTGTGCGTCGCGTAACTCCTTACAGATCAAAAGTTATGGGCACCGGAGCGACGGAGACCTGGTCCCAAGCCCCACGCCCTCAGTTTGCGGGCCCAGCCTCTACGTGAAGTGAATTTGTTTTGCCCAAGGTACCGTAGGATTCAGTATCCTTTTCGTGGCTCACAACGTACGATCCGGGATGAAAAAATAATGCAAAAGAAGAAAAGTGTCCCAAAACTAATGAAAACGTTCGAGTTTGGGCTCCAAAAATAGGCACAGCCGAGTAGGCTTGCTACCCCCGTCGTAGAGCTCTCAAAGAGCTTTCCAATGGTATTCTGTGCGCCGCGTAACTCGTTATGGATCAAAAGTTATGGGCACCAGAGCAACGGAGACCTGGTCCCAAGCCCCACTCCCTCGGTTTCTGGGCGCAGCCTCGACGTGAAGCGAAGTTGTTTTGCCCAAGGTACCGTTGGATTCGGTAATAGAAATGTGATGGATTAGGTTGTCGTCCTTTTCGAGGCTCACGACGTACAACCCGGGACGGAAAAATAGCGCCAAAGAAGAAAAGTGTCCCAAAACTAATGAAAATGTTCGATTTTGGGCTCTAAAAATAGGCGCAGTTGAGCAGGCTTGCCGCCCCCTTCGTAGAGCTCTCGGAGAGCTTTCCAACTGTGTGTTGTGCGCCGCGTAACCCCTTATGGATCAAAAGTTATGGGCACCGGAGCGACGGAGACCTGGTCCCAAGCCCCACACCCTCGGTTTGCGGCCTAGCCTCTACGTGGAGCGAAGTTTTCTTGCCCAAGGTGCCGTTGGATTTGGTAATAGAAATGTTATGGATTAGGTTGTCGTCCTTTTCGGTTCACGTACAATCTGGGACAAAAAAACAGGGCAAAAGAAGAAAAGTGTCCCGAATTTGTTGAAAACGTTCGATTTTGGGCTCCGAAAATAGGTGCAGCCGAGCAAGCCCGCTGCCCCCGTCGCAGAGATTTAGGAGAGCTTTCCAATGGCCTGTTGTGCGTCGCGTTACTCCTTGCGGATCAAAAGTTATAGGTATCGGAGCGACGAAGACCTGCTCCCAAGCCCCACACCCTCGGTTTGCGGGTCCAGCCTCTACGTGAAGCGAAGTTTTCTTGCCCAAGGTGCCATGGGATTCGGTAATAGAAATGTGATGGATTAGGTTATCGTCCTTTTTGCTGCCCACGACGTACGATCCGGGACAGAAAAACAGCGCAAAAGAAGAAAAGTGTCTCAAAACAGATGAAAACGTTTGATTTTATTCTCCGAAAAAAGGCACAGCCGAGAAGGCTTGCTACCACAATCGTAGAGCTCTCGGAGAGTTTTCCAACGTTATGATGTGCGCCGCGTAACTCCTTACGGATCAAAAGTTATAGGGACCGGAGCAACGGAGACCTGGTCCCAAGCCCCACGCCCTCGGTTTGCGGGCCCAGCCTCTACGTTGAACGAAGTTGTCTTACCCGAGGTACTGTGGAATTCGGTAATAGAAATGTGATGGATTAGGTTGTCGTCTTTTTCGCGGCTCACGACATACGATCTGGGACGGATAAACGCCGCAAAAGTAGAAAAGTATCCCGAAACTGATGAAAATGTTCAATTTTGGGCTCCGAAAATAGGCGCAGTTGAGCAAGCTCGCTGCCCCCGTCGCAGAACTCTCGGAGAGCTTTCCAACGGTATGCTGTGCGTCGCGTAACTCCTTACGAATCAAAAGTTATGGGCACCGGAGCGACGGAGACCTGGTCCCAAGCCCCACGCCCTCGGTTTGCGGGCCCAGCCTCTACGTGAAGCGAAGTTGTCTTGCCCAAGGTACCGTGGGATTCGGTAATAGAAACGTGATGGATTAGGTTATCGTCCTTTTCGCGGCCCATGACGTACGATCCGGGACGGACAAACAGCGTAAAAGAAGAAAAGTGTCTCAAAACTGATGAAAACGTTCATTTTTTTTCTTCGAAAATAGGCACAGCCGAGAAGGCTTGCCGCCACCATCGTAGAGCTCTCGGAGAGATTTTCAACGTTATGCTGTGCACCGCGTAACTCCTTACGGATCAAAAGTTATGGGCACTGGAGGGACGGAGACCTGGTCCCAAGCCCCACGCCCTCAGTTTGTGGGCCCAGCCTCTACGTGGAATGAAGTTGTCTTGCCCAAGGTACCGTGGGATTCGGTAATAGAAATGTGATGAATTAGATTGTCGTCCTTTTCGCGGCTCACGACGTACGATCCGGGACGGATAATCACCGCAGAAGAAGAAAAGTGTCCTGAAACTGATAAAAACGTTCAATTTTGGGCTCCGAAAATAGGCTCAGTCGAGCAGGCTTGCTATCTTCATCGTAGAGCTCTCAGAGAGCTTTCCAACGGTATGCTGGGTGCCGCGTAACTCCATACAGATAAAAAGTTATGGGCACCGGAGCGACTGAGACCTGGTCCCAAGCCCCACGACCTCGGTTTTCGGGCCCAGCTTCTATGTGAAGCGAAGTTGTATTGCCCAAGGTGCTATGGGATAAGGTAATAGGAATGAGATGGATTAGGTTGTCTACCTTTTTAAGGCTCACGACGTACCATCCGAGACGGAAAAATAGCGCAAAAGAAGAAAAGTGTCCCGAAACTGAAGAAAATGTTCGATTTTGGGCTCCGAAAATAGTCTCAGTCGAGCAGGCTTGCTGTCTCCATCATAGAGCTCTCGGAGAGATTTCTAACGGTATGCTGGGTGCCGCGTAACTTCATACGGATCAAAAGTTATGGGCATCGGAGCGACTGAGACCTGGTCCCAAGCCCCACGCCCTCGGTTTGCGGGCCCAGCCTCTACGTGAAGTGAAGTTGTATTGCCCAAGGTGCTATGGAATTTGGCAATATAAATGAAATGAATTAGGTTGTCTACCTTTTTAAGGCTCACGACGTACGATCCAGGATGGAAGAACAGCGTAAAAGAAGAAAAGTATCCCGAAACTGATGAAAACTTTTGATTTTGGCCTCCAAAAATAGGCGTAGCCAAGCAGGCTGGCTGCCCCTATCGTAGAGCTCTTGTAGAGCTTTCCAATGGTATGCTGTGCGCCGCGTAACTCCTTACGAATCAAAAGTTATGGGCACCGAAGCGACGGAGACCTGGTCCCAAGCCCCACGCCATCGGTTTGTAGGCCCAATCTCTACGTGAAGTGAAGTTGTTTTGCCCAAGGTACCGTGGGATTCGGTAATAGAAATGCGATGGATTAGGTTATCATCCTTTTCGCGGCTCAAAATCCTACCCAATGCATCAAAATCTCGACCCACTCACTTGCCCATGCTAGACAATTGAAAATCATGCTCCTTGAAGACACAAATTCTGAATTTTGCAAGCCCTAGGCCGACACATGCATCAAATTCTTCAAGCCTTTCATTTTCTTTCGTTCTTTCTCTCTTTCTCTCATTCTTTCTCTCATTTCTTCTCTCTCTCTCTCGGCCTTGGCTGAAATTCTACTCTCCATAGCTTGAGTTCATCATCCTAAGGTTCTTCAAGACATGCAAGCCACCAAGGAACTCGACCAAGCAAGCTAGAAGCAAAGAAAAATGCATGCTAGCTCTTAGAATCTTCATTCGGCCCTTAGGTATGTTGTTAGCTTCCATTTCATTTTCTTTGTGTTCTAACCACATGCACCTACTAAGGACTTGGTAACTAAGCTAGGAATTAGAGAATCTCAAGTTGTCTCTCGGCTAAGCAAGGAGAAAAGGATGACCTTGTGCATCATCAAGAGTTTTGTGCATCTTCATTGTTGTCTTGCTAAGGTGAGGGCAAAAACTCTTTTGAAAAGCTTTCAAAAACCACATGCATGCCTTTAAATGTCTATTTTTACCTATGTACTTGTGATATATGTGTGTACATGAGCTTTTGTAAACATGCATGGCAATATATTTGGCTAGAATGTGAAGATAGGTGAAATCGCGTATTTGGCAGCTTTCTGTTCTGTTGGAGCGAAGTGAATTTGACCAGGTAAATGATGTTGAAAATACATGAAAATTGGTAGGTGACTATTTTTTCCAGTTCTGAGCATTGTTCATAGAAATAATCCAAAGCTAATTTTGCCTCTAAGGGGAGCTCCAACAGCTCCCCCAAATAACCAAAATCATCAAATTTGGGGGAACTGTTGGTGCTATATAGCTCCAACAGTTCCCTCAAATTATCTCCTATATTTTGGGGGATAAAGGATTTGATATTTGGATCCCCCATTGCTAGGGGATCAAATCCTTCCCCCATTTCATCTCCCATCTAACCAGCAATGATCATATGGCCTAAAAAAAAAAAATCAAACTTTGAAAACCTTTCCCCAACGGCTGGATTTTTATGGCTGTTGGGATGAAGCGATGACCTTTGTATATATATTGGTCATGGCTTCTTCAAAACAAACCCCAGAAAACACTCAAAAGCAAACAAAACACCCAAGTCTGAGGAAAAAAAAAAAACTTACCAACAAAGCCACACAAAATCTACTACAACATTAAGGTAAAATGTTTTTCATTCTTGAATAATCTACTGGAACATAATGTTATTGAAAAAGTTCCATGAAAAGGGAGCACATATAAATACCAAAATAAAGCCCTTAAAAAAATCTAATTGAAAAAATGAAAATAAAATCAACATTAAAGTAAAATTAATTAAAAGAATATTTATAAAAGTTAATATAAATACAAAATAAAAATAGTAATTAATAATAGAAATATTGAATGAAAATAAATAGAAAATAATAAATTTAAGTAATGTGTTAATTAAAATAAAAATAGATATGAAAGTAAAATATAAATAGGAATTTTCTAAATAGGAGAGCTGTTGGAGTAAAACTGAAATAGAGATTCTATAAAATAAGGGATTAGTTAAAAATGGGGGAACTGTTGGAGTGAAACAGAAATAGGGGATCTGTAAAAATAGGGGAAATGCTTCAAATTACCTAAATGTAAGAAAAAAATAGGGAAGCTGTTGGAGTTGGTCTAAGGTCCCCAAAATGGAAAAACACCGAAAGGTGTCTAAATCTGGAAAATCTGGAAAATGAAGCAGGTTTTGGCAGATTCACTGTCCTTGTAGAACGAACCAGTTTTTACTTAGTAAATGATATCAAAAATGCATGAAATTTGGTATGATACTATATTTTTTGGTTCTGGACATTTTTGTCAGAAATAAACTATGGCTGAATCTGACCCTATAGTCCTCAAAAATTACAATTATTCAAATTGTGCAAATCTGGACAGTTTTGAGTAGTCTCACGGTTTTGGATATAACTCTTGAACCTGAACTCCAAATGATGCGAGGTTTGTTTCTGGATTTAGTTCAATCCTTAAGATTTAATTTGACATTTTGTTCACTGGAATTGAATATTGTTTGCTTGTCTCAATGATTGTGAGAAACAGTCCATTGCAGTGAGGTTTTCATCTAGTGATATGCTTTGAACATTATTGTAACTTCTCTTGTTGTATTAAATGCTTGGGATTGTGGCACTTGGATGTGGTGTGGACTGTTTTGAATGCTTGAGTTTGTTTTAATTAATCGATGCATGGCTTGAGTTTAATTACGTGACAACTTGGCGCTTAATCGCACGGGTGAGCATGAATTGAACCCCTAATGACTAGGAAAACTCGCTAAGTGTTGATCCTATGGATATCGTGTTTAATTATATGATTAGTAGGCTGCCCGTAGTTGCCCTTATAGCCCTAAATGTGACTCCGATGATTACATATTGTCAAGTAGACCATTCTTGCACCCGGTCCCACGTAAACGTCGTTGCATGTTGTATGACCTTATTATTTGATTTCGTGAACTTCGAAATTAGTTATGACTTGATTTACATGCATTACATGGCTGCCCGTTTAATATTCATATGACTCCATGTGCTTTACAAGTGAAATTACCTATCATATCTTGCCTCGTGTGTTTACTTGTCAATGTGCAATCTTATGACTGCTCGGAGGCAACCTACTTCGTTGTCCTCCTAATGTTTTATATTAAATGTGATAAATGTGCATTGCATACAAGGTTGCAACCTTTCATTCTGGTGTGGTAGCGTTCACGCACACCGGGTGGCATCGGGCTTGCCGGTGCAACCGTGAGGTGAAGTTCTCTAGCACAGGGTGCCGTGGGATTCAGTAATAGAAATGTGATGTAGTAGGTTGTCGTCCCTTTCGCTGCTCACGACGTACGATCCGGGATGAAAAAACAGCGCAAAAGAAGAAAAGTGTCCCGAAACTGATAAAAATGTTCGATTTTGGGCTGCGAAAATAGAAGCTGCCTACCAGGCTTGTTGCCCCAGTCGTAGAGCTCTCGGAGAGCTTTCCAACAGTATGTTGTTCGCCGCATAACTCCTTACGGATCAAAAGTTATGGGCACTGGAGCGATAGAGACCTGGTCCCAAGCCCCACGCCCTCGGTTTGCGGGCCCAGCCTCTACGTGAAGCAAAGTTGTCTTGCCCAAGGTGTCGTGGGATTCGGTAATAGAAATGTGATGGATTAGATTTTCGTTCTTTTCGCGGCTCACGACGTACGATTCGGGACTAAAAAATAGAGCAAAAGAAGTAAAGTGTCCCGAAACTGATGAAAATGTTCGATTTTGGACTCCAAAAATAGGCGCAGTGTGAGGCTCGACCTCGATTTGCGTGTGATACATCATTTCGTGTGCCCTAACCTATATTTTGTGTGCCTTGACCTAGGTTTAAGAGTCGTGTTTTGTTTTGTATGCCTTGCATTGAATTACGTGCACTCATTTAGGGTTGCGTGCATTTACTTGGAAAACGTGCATTCGTGTCGTAGTTCGAGCCTTACCTCATAGTGTGTGCCCTAAACCTAGGACAGCGTGCCCGCACGCTAATCAAGAAAGTATCTTACACGAAGCACTAGATCATTAATTAATCCTACAAACTCCACTAACTAATATTAAAATGCTAATTCAACTCACTACAATACGAAATCTCACAAAAAGCTAGATATTCTTATTCTTTATTCTTTATTCTTTTGCATATTCCAAGCATACAATTAAATAATGCTTAAACAAGACAAAAAAATTTAGAATTTTGCAAGCCTTAGCCGACCACTTCTTGCATTTGACAATGCTTTGCAATTTCAAAATTTATACCTAGACATTCTATGACAAGCTCATGACACAAAGCATAAAAAAATGACTCAAAAACCCTACCCAATGCACCAAAATCTCGACACACTCAATTTCCCATGCTAGGGTGATTCAAATTATGCTCTTGAAGACACAAATTCTGAAATTTGCAAGCCCATAGCCGACACATGCATCAAACTCTTCAAGCTTTTCATTTTCTTTCATTCTTTCTCTCTTTCTCTCATTCACTCTCTCATTTCTTCTCTCTCTCTCGGCCTTGGCTGCAATTATACTCTCCATAGCTTAAGCTCATCATCCTAAGGTTCATCAAGACACTCAAGCTACTAAGGAACTCGACCAAGCAAGCTAGAAGCAAAGAAACATGCATGCAAGCTCATTCGGCCCTTAGGTATGTTTGATAGCTCCTATTTCATTTTCTTTTTGTTCTAGCCACTTGCACATACTAAGAACATGGTTACTAAGCTAGGAATTAGAGAAATATCAAGTTGTCTCTCGGCTAAGCAAGGAGAAGAGTCGACCTTGTACATCATCAAGAGTCTTGTGCATCTTCTTGTTGTCTTGCTAAGGTGAGGGCTAAAACTTCCTTGAAAAGCTTTCAAAAACCACATGCATGCCTTTAAATGTCTATCTTTACCTCTGTATTTGTGATATATGTGTGTACATGAGCTTTGGTAAACATGCATGGCAAGATATTTGGCTAGAATGTGAAGATAGGTGAAATCGCGTATTTGGCAGCTTTCTGTTCTTTTGGAGCGAAGTCAATTTGACCAGGTAAATGATGTTGAAAATACATGAAAATTGGTAGGTGATATTTTTGCCAGTTCTGAGAATTTTTTCATAGAAATAGGACAAAGCTAATTTGGACTCTAAGGTCCCCAAAATGGCAAAACATTGAAAGGTGTCCAAATCTGGAAAATCTGGGAAAATGAAGCAGGTTTTGGCAGATTCACTGTCTTTGTAGAACGAACCAGTTTGGACTTAGTAAATGATATCTAAAATGCATACAATTTGGTATGTTGCTATATTTTTCAGTTCTGGACATTTTTGTCAGAAATAGACTAAGGCTAAATCAGACCCTAAGGTCCTCAAAAACAACAAGTATTGAAATGTGTGCTAATCTGGACAGTTTTGCGTAGTCTCACGGTTTTGGCTATAACTCTTGAACCCGAACTCCAAATGGTGCGAGGTTTGCTTCTGAATTTAGTTCACTCATTAAGATTTAATTTTACATCTTGTCCACTGGATTATTTGCTTGTCTCAATGATTGTGAGAAAACAGTCCATTGCAGTGAGGGTTTCATCTAGTGATATGCTATGAAAATTATTGTAACTTCTCTTGTTGTATTAAATGTTTGGGATTGTGGTACTTGGATGTTGTGTGGAATGTTTTGAATGTTTGAGGGTGTTTTAACTAATCAATGCATGGCTTGAGTTTAATTACGTGACAACTTAGGGCTTAATCGCACGGGTGAGCATGAAATGAAACACTAATGACTAGGAAAAACTCGCTAAGTGTTGATCCTATGGATATCGTGTTTAATTATGTAATTAGTAGGCTGCCCGTAGTTTCCCTCATAGCCCTAAACATGATTCCGATGATTACATGTTGACAAGTAGGCCTTTCTTGCACCCGGTCCCACGTAAACGTCGTTGCATGTTGTATGACTTGATTTGCATGCGTTACATGGCTGCCCGTTTAATATTCATATAACTCCATGTGCTTTACAAGTGAAATTACCTATCATATCTTGCCTCGTGTGTTTACTTGTCAATTTGCAATCTTATGACTGCTCGGAGGCAACCTACTTTGTTGTCCTCCTAATGTTTTATATTAAATGTCATAAATGTGCATTGCATACAGGGTTGCAACCTTTCATTCTGGCGTGGTAGCGTTCACGCACACTGGGCGGCATCGGGCTTGCCGGTGCAACCGTGACTACCATTGTCCAATTCTCTCTTTCGCTTGGGGGCTAGACTTTCTCGGAGAGTTGGGTCGTAGGATTTTGGGGTACATCCGGAGCACACCCATTGGCGTAATAAGGGGATGATTTGAAGTCGGCCGCAACAACTGACACTGGACATAAACTGAGATCAAAAGCTCACCGTATCCTTTTCGCTATGTGTATAAGTACTCTCGCTTGGTTCCTAGAGGATCTCGGGGAGAAAAGACGGGTAATTGTGTTCTTTTACTTTTATATTACATTATGAACTTACTTGTGATATATGTCATGCTTGCAAAAAGGGTTTTCATAAGTTGAACCGGAAAAAGAGTTTCAAACTTATTTCTCGTTCCCCCCTCGCTGAGTTCATAAGGACTCACCCTCTTTTATCATCTCAGGTGAAGAAGACCAGGAACAGGTACCCGAGGACAACGTGCCTATTGATGATTCCTTGGAATGATTGCTTGCCCTACGTGCCTTACGTGACTATGGACATTTTGTGAACGATATGTTGCTTAAAGACTATTTCGTATGTTGCTTGTTATTGTATTGTAAATGACCCCCGTTGTAATTTGGGGTCTAATTTTGGGTTGTACTGATCATAACTAGATAGACACTCTTATGGTCGTTTTTGCTATCGCTATTGGTTAGTATCTATCACAGGCTTATGAAGTATCAGGTAAAGGATTAAGTAAAATGAATTTATCCAATCTTAAGCAGGTACTCATTGGTAAGCTAAGATCAACAGGTACTCTTGTAACAAGGATTAACAAACAAACGAGACAGAGTTATCATGCTAGGCTGTTAATCAAACGAGACTTCGAGAAAACTAGTAGGTGTTTCGATTGGTGATAAATAGTAATCTTAGTTGGAAATGAAGTTGAGACTGAAAGTATCGAGGAGTTTAGAGAATTAGGTCAAACTAAAGAGCCCAATTACAGCCGTTATGCTGCCGATTTTCCGGAGAATTTGTGGAGTTTAGGCTAAACGTTAAGCGTTAAACCTTCTTGAATGATTAAGTACGTGAAAGGATTTGAATGTTTAGATCACTCCCTAGTCTAACCTCTATAGGTCAGGTTGGGGTGTGACACTGTAGAGAAATGGTATTAGAGCTTAGATTGCTTAAGGCGGGTTTAACTCTCGGACCATGGGTAGAAGCCCTAAGGTAATTGAGATGACTTGTTTATATGTGTTATTGTGTGACAATATCAATTGTACCTTCTCTGTTTCTATGTGCTTATGTGATTAACATGTCTTAACTGTTTCTAGAAATTGTGTATCTATATAAAATTATATGTTGCATATCTTATGCATTAAATTCTTGTTTGTCGTATTCCAATAAATTGTGCATCGTAATCTATGCCTATAGATAGCTGTCCCTAGTACCCGCACTACTAATAGGAGCGGTAAGCCCCAAGAGACCGGAGATGTTTATCAAACTAATCCTGGCATGGCTATGTTTAACATGATGGTAAATGCCATGGATCGCGTGTCGCGAGTGATAGAACATCAAGATGCACGTGAAGCAAACAACAACAACAACAACAGGAATGGTGGTAACCATGGGAGAAATAGCAGAATGAAGGAGTTCCTTGACTTTTGCCCGTCCAAATTCCGCGGGGAAACTGATGATGAAAAGGCAGAGGCTTGGCTGTCTGAGATCGAGAGGATTTTCAAGCCACTTGACTATACTGATGAATAAAAGATGGAGTTCGCTATGTTTCTGTTGCACGGGGATGCTGAGCATTGGTGGCACACTGTGGAGGCACTTTGGGAAACTGATCATACACCTCGCTTGTGGGGTAATTTCGTCAAGGCATTCAAGTAGAAATACGTACCTACAGTTTCTAGGCAGAGGCGGATTGAGAAATTCATGCACTTGAACTAGGGTAACATGACGATGGCCCAGTACGAGGCTCGTTTTGACCGACTGTCCCGTTATGCTCAATACATGGTCAGTACCCCTAAGGCGAAGATGTGGAAATTTACGAATGGGTTGAGGGTGGAAATTCAGGACCAGTTGGCTTCGCATGACTTCACTACCTATTCTGTTCTCCTTGCTGCTGCTTCCTGAGTTGAGAAGGGAAAACTTGATAGAGCCAGTTCAAGCCAGCCGAACAAGAAACCATATCAGCCTCTAGGTCAACAGAGAAAATTCTAGAGCTAGAGTCGTAGTCAGGGCCAGAGCCAGAACAGACCAGTTAATAACCGTGGCCCGACTAAAGCACCATCAGCCTCTTCCACCCACGGATCCACAGGTAGTTCACCTGCTACTCAGTCTATCAACTGTTCTTACTGTGACAAGAAGGGGCATACCGAGGCCTAGTACTGGAAGAAGTCAGGACGATGTGTGTAGTGTGGCAGTGATCAGCATCAGATCAAGGATTTCCCTAAATGGAAAGGAGGACAAAATCAAGTTAAACCAGCTAGTAGAGGCAAGACTCCAGTTCCTAGAGTTCAGGCCCGAGCTTATGCTATTGAGTGCGAGGAGCTTCCAGAGGAGGCCGCTGTTGTTGAAGGTACATTCCTGATACTGAATCAACCTATTAGGGTGCTAATTGATCCAGGTGCTACTCATTCATTTATTACTCCCTTATGTGTGCAACATGTGAAACTAAGAGTTGTATGTTTGCCTTACGAAGTAGAAGTTGGTACTCTGATGGGTTCTAAACTTGTTACTCGCTCAGCTTGTAAAGCATGTAAAATCCAAATTAAAGATAGAAAATTCTCAGCCAATCTTATTGTATTACCCTTTCGAGACTATGAAGTCATCTTAGGGATGGACTGGTTGGCAAAGCATCCTGCCCAACTAGATTACCGGACGAAGATTGTAACATTCCAGATACCTGGTCAACCAATATTGGAGGTAATGGATCGAAGAGACTTCTCCAGGAGTTCCATCATTTCATCTACGAAAGCAGTGAAGTCCTTGAGAAAAGGATGTAGCGGATACTTAGCTTACCTCATTAACAAGCCGTTGGACAAAGCTAAGTTGGAGGAGATGCCAGTGATTAAAGATTATGCGGATGTGTTTCCAGAAGAATTTCCCGGCTTACCCCCAAATCGGGAGATCGAGTTCATTATAGAATTACTGCCTGGCACCCAGCCAATATCTAAAGTTCCCTATCATATGGCACCAGCCGAGCTACAAGAATTGAATGACCAATTGCAAGGATTGTTGAAGAAGGGGTTTGTTCAACCAAGTTCTTCTCCGTGGGGTGCACCAGTCCTATTTGTAAAGAAGAAAGACGGAATATTGAGGCTATGCATCGATTACTGAGGATTGAACCAAGTGACCGTCAAGAATAAATACCCACTTCTACATATCGACGAGTTGTTTGATCAACTTCAGGGAGCCACAGTGTATTCGAAGCTCGACTTGAGGCAAGGGTACTATTAGTTGCGGATCAAAAAGGAGGATGTGCCTAAAACGGCTTTTAGGACAAGATATGGGCATTATGAATATGTGGTGATGCCATTTGGGCTAACTAATGCCCCTGCATCTTTTATGGACTTGATGCACAGGGTGTTTCAACCCTACTTGGACCAATTTGTGGTGATCTTTATCGATGATATTTTGGTATACTCGAAATCCGAGGCTGAGCATGAACAACATCTGCGATTG
The DNA here is from genome assembly GCA_037974665.1 of Ehretia macrophylla. NCBI lineage: Eukaryota > Viridiplantae > Streptophyta > Magnoliopsida > Boraginales > Ehretiaceae > Ehretia > Ehretia macrophylla. The sequence goes on from CM075779.1 coordinate 51,900,274, forward strand.
GTACTGCAGAAACTTCGAGAGCATCAATTGTATGCAAAGTTTAGCAAATGCGAATTTTGGTCGCAGCAGATTGCATTTCTGGGGCATATCATATCCCAAGAGGGAATAGCGGTGGATCTAGCAAAGATAGAAGCGGTGATGTCTTGGAAGAAGCCGGAAAACGTTACGGAGGTTCGGAGTTTTCTTGGTCAAGCCGTGTCATGCCCCAACCCGGCCTATAAAGGTTAGACTAGGGTGTGATCTAAACATTCAAGTCATGTCTCGTACTTAATCGTTCATGAAAGTTTAACACTTAACGTTTAGCCTAGACTCCACAATTTTTTCGAAAAACCGGCAGCATAACGGTTGTAATTGGGCTCTTTAGTTTGACCTAGTTCTCTAAACGCTTCAAATTTCATTTCCAACTAAGATTACTATCTATCATCAATCGAAATGCCTACTAGTTATCTCGATTCTCGTGATTAATAACCTAGCATGATACTATGTCTCGTTTGTTTGTTAATCCTTGTTACAAACGTACCTGTTGATCTTAGCTTATCAATGAGTACCTGCTTAAGATTGGATGGGTTCATTTTACTTAATCCTTACTTGATACTTCATAATCCTATGATAGATACTAGCCAATAATGATAGCAAAACGACCACAGTAGTGTCTATCTAGTTATTATCAGTACAAACCAAAATTAGACCCCAAATTACAACGGGGGTCTTTTACATTACAAGTAACAAGCAACATGAAAGGAAATAGTCTTCAAGCAACACATCGTTCACAAAACGGCCATAGTAAAGTAAGGCACATAGGACAAGCAATCATTCCAAGGAATCATCATTAGGCACGTCATCCTCGGGTACCTGTTCTTGTTCTTCTTCACCTGAGATGATAAAAGAGGGTGAGTCCTTATGAACTCAGCGAGGGGGGAACAAGAAATAAGTTTTAAAACTCGTTTTCCGGTTCAACTTATGAAAAAACCTTTTTGAAAGCATGAATGTATCACAAGTAAGTACATAACGTAATGTAAAAGTAAAAGAACACAATTACCCGTCTTTCCTCCCCGAGGTCCTCTAGGAACCAAGCGAGAGTACTTATACACATAGTGAAAAGGATACGGTGAGCTTTTGCTCTCAGTTCATTCCAGTATCAGTTGTTGTGGCCGACTTCAAATCATTCCCTTATCACGCCAAATGGGTGTACTCCGAATGTACCCCAAAATCCTACGACCCAACTCTTCGAGGAAGTCTAGCCCACAAGCGAGAGAGGGAATTGGCCAATGGTAGTCACGGTTGCACCGGCAAGCCCGATGCCGCCCGGTGTGCGTGAATGCTACCACACCAGAATGAAAGGTTGCAACCTTATATGCAATGCACATTTATGACATTTAATATATCACATTTGGAGGACAACAAAGTAGGTTGCCTCCGAGCAGTCATAAGATTGCACATTGACAAGTAAACAAGCGAGGCACGATATGACAGGCAATTTCACTTATAAAGCACATGGAGTTATATGAATATTAAACGGGCAGCCATGTAACGCATGTAAATCAAGTCATATAACTCATTTCAAAGTTCACGTAATCAAATAATAAGATTATTCAACATGCAATGACGTCTACGTAGAACCGGGTGCAAGAAAGGCCTACTTGTCAACATGTAATCATCGAAATCATATTTAGGGCTATGAGGGAAACTACGGGCAGCCTACTAATTTCATAATCAAACACGATATCCATAAGAACAACAACTTAGCAAATTTACCTAGTCACTAGGGTTTCAATTCGTGCTTACCCGTGCAATTAAGCCCCAAGTCATCTCGTAATTAAACTCAAGCCTCGCATTGATTAATTCAAACACCCTTAAGCATTCAGAACAGTCCACACAACATCCAAATGCCACAATCTCAAGCATTTAATACAACAAGAGAAGCTACAATAATTTTTCTAAGCATATCACTAAGTGAAACCCTCAATGCAATAGACTGTTTTCTCACAATCATTAAGACAAGAAAACAATCTCCAATTCCATTGAATAAGATGTCAAATTAAAGCTTAAGGAATGAACTAAATTCAGAAACAAACCTCGCATCATTTGGAGTTCGGGTTCAATAGTTATAGCCAAAACAGTGAGACTACACAAAACTGTCCAGATTTGCACACATTTCAATACTTGTCATTTTTTAGGGCCTTAGGGTCAGATTTAGCCTTAGTCCATTTCTGAAACAAATGTTCAGAACTGAAAAAAATATATTCACACCAAATTTCATGCATTTTGGATATCATTTACTAAGTCAAAACTGGTTCGTTCTACAAGGTTAGTGAATCTGCCAAAACCTGCTTCATTTTTCCAGACTTTCCAAATTTGGACACATTTTGATAATTAGCCATTTTGAGGACCCTAGAGTCAAAATTAGCTTTGGTCTATTTCAGTGAAAACTGTTCAACACTGGAAAAAATAGTTACCTACCAATTTTCACGCATTTTCAACATCATTTACCTAGTAAAAATCACCTCGCACCAACAAGGCAGAAGGCTGTCACATACCCGATTTCATCTATCATCACATTCTAGCCAAATATCTTGCCATGCATGTTTATAAAAGCTCATGAACACACATATATCTCAAGTGCAGAAGTAAAGATAGACGTTTAAGGGCATGCATGTGGTTTTTTGAAAGATTTTCAAGAAGTTTAGCCCTCACCTTAGCAAAACAACAAGAAGATGCACAAGACTCTTGATGTTTGCACAAGATTGACTCTTTTCCTTGCTTAGCCGAGACACCACTCGATTTTCTCTAATTTCCTAGCTTAGTAACCAAGTTCTTAGTAGGTGCATGTGGTTAGAACAAGAAGAAAAGAAATGAAAGGTAGCTAACTCACCTAAGCCGAAATGGATGTGCTAAAGGCTTGCATGTGTGCTTCTTTGCTCCTAGTTTTGTTTGGTCGAGCTCCTTAAGCTTCTTGCATGTCTTGATGAACCATTGAGTGATGAAGATAAGCTATGGAGTGTAGAAACTCAGCCAAGGCCGAGAGAGAGAGAAGAAATGAGAGAGGAATGAGAGGAAATGAAGGAAAATGAAAGAAAATGAAAGCTTGATGGGCATAGATGCTTGTGTCGGCCTTGAGCATGTAAATTTCAGACTTTTGTGTCTTCAAGAAGCATTTTGAATTATCTAGTATGGGCATGGAGCTTGTGTCGAGAATATGGAGCTTTGAGGAGGGTTTTGAGCTAATTTTTTTTATTGCTTTGTGTCATAGAATTGTCATAGAATGTTTAGGAGTAGAATTTGAAATTAAATTGCATGCACAAAGCTCCTAGTGGTCGGCCAAAGATGTGCTTAAATCTGAATTTTTTTGTCTTGTTCAAGGCTTATTTTATTGTGTGTTTGGGACATGCAAAGAATAAAGAATAAAGAACAAAGAATATCTAGCTTTTGGTGCAATTTCGTCTTCTAGTGCATTGACTTAGCATTTTAATATTAGTTAGTGGGATTTGTAGGATTAACTAATGATCTAGTGCTTCGTGTAAGATGCTTTATTGATTAACGTGTGGGCACACTTTCCTAGGTTTAGGGCACGCACTACGAGACAAGACACGAACTACGAGACAAATGCACATTTCCCAAGTAAATGCACGTAACCCTAAATGAATGTACGTAATTCAATGCAAGGCACACAAAACGAAACACGATTCTTAAATCTAGGTCAAGGCACGCAAATCTAGGTTAGGCACACGAAACGAGGTATCGCATGCAAATCGAGGTCGGGCCTCACATCCTCCCCTCCTTAAAAGACTTTCGTCCCAAAATTCAATATTACCTTTGAAATAAAGCTGGATACTGTTGTTTCATTTGGTCTTGCCTTTCCCACGTTCCATCTTCAACTCCATGGTGATCCCATAACACTTTCACCATCGGTATAGATTTGTTGCGCAACTCCCGATCTTGCTGGTCTAGGATCCGAACGGGCTTCTCTTCATAAGACAAGTTCTCCCGAAGCTGCAACGGCTCTGGCTCAAAGATATGTGATAGATCAGGATGATACCTCCGTAGCATTGAAACGTGAAAGACGTCGTGAATATTGGAGAGGTTTTGGGGTAGTTCCAGGCGATACGCCAATTTGCCAACCTTCTCAATTATCTCGAATGGTCCTACAAACCTCGGGCTCAACTTTCCACCCTTGCCATGTTTAATCAATCCCCTCCGGGGTGATATCTTCAAGAACACCCTGTCGCCGACCTCAAACTCTAGGCTCCGTCTCCATCGGTCTGTATAACTTTTCTGCTTGCTTTGGGCGGTAAGCATCCGTTTCCAGACGAGGTGGATATTATCAATAGTCTTCATAAGTTCAGGTAGAAAGGTCGGGTCAAAAGTCTTCGTTTCACCTACTTCATCCCAGTAAATTGGGGATCGACATTTACGTCCATACAACACCTCAAATGGGGCCATCCTAATAGTGTCCTGATAACTATTATTATAAACGAACTCCGCTAGAGACAGGTATTTCTCCCAACCTTTCCCGAAGTCTAAAACACACGCCCTCAGCATTTCCTCCAGAATTTGAATAGTTCTCTCAGATTGTCCATCAGTTTGAGGGTGATAAGCCGTGCTGAAACTCAACTTCGTTCCCAAAGCTTCTTGCAATCTCTTCCAAAATCAGGAAGTAAAATGAGGATCCCTATCCGATACAATACTCACAAGCATCCCGTGTAATCTTACAATCTCCACCACATACATATCTCCCAACTTCTCAGGACTATCCTCTTTGTTCATCGGTAAAAAGTGTGCTGACTTAGTCAATCTATCCACTATGACCCAAACGGCGTCATGACCCTTTTGTGACCTGGGCAGGCCCATAACAAAGTCCATAGTTATATGTTCCCATTTCCATTGAGGAATCTCCAACGGCTGAAGTAAACCTGCTGGTCGTTGATGTTCCGCTTTGACTCTTTGGCAAGTCAAACACCGTGCCACAAACTCCACGATCTCTCTCTTCATGTTATTCCACCAATAGTGTTGCTTCAAATCCCGGTACATCTTTGTTCCGCCGGGGTGAATAGTGTATCTTGAATTATGGGCTTCTTCAAGAATCTTCTTTTTCAGCTCTGGATCATTAGGAACACAAATACGATTCCTAAACCTCCAAACACCATCATCATGAAACTTGAAATCTGTGTTGCTTTCTTTAATCTTCTGAAATTGTTGGTCCTTCTGTTGAGCCTCTCGTAATTCAGACAAAAAGGTTGATTGAACCTGTGTAGTGGCAAATAGTAATCCTTTTCGAGTCAATTGTGGTTTCCACAAAAATGCTTCCTCCAACAAGTCCTGTACCTTGACTTCCAGTTTTGCCATGCTCGCTTTCCTACTTAAGGCATCTGCAACTACATTTGCTTTACCAGGCACATAATTGATTGTGCAGTACAATCATCCAAAAGCTCCATCTACCGTCTTTGCCTCATGTTCAACTCTTTTTGTGAGAACAAGTATTTCAAGCTCTTGTGATCAGTAAACACCTCGAACTTGTTACCCCACAAATAGTGCCTCTATTTCTTGAGTGCAAACACGATAGCCGCTAACTCCAAATCATGCGTCGGGTAGTTCAATTCATATGGCTTCGGTTTCCTAGAAGTATACGCAATCACTCTACTATTTTTCATCAACACACAACCCAGTCCTTCCTTCAAAGCATCGCTATAGATTACAAAACCTTGACTCCCTTCAGGCAATACAAGAACAGGTGCAGTAGTCAATCTTTTCTTCAATTCTTGGAAGCTGTTCTCACACTTGTCATCCTACACGAACTTTGTTTTCTTTTGAATGAGCTTTGTAAGCGGTCCTACAATCTTAGAGAAATCCTTCACGAACCTCCGATAATAGCCGGCTAGACCAAGAAAACTTCGAACCTCCGTAACATTTTCCGGCTTCTTCCAAGACATCACCGCTTCTATCTTTGCTAGATCCACTGCTATTCCCTATTGGGATATGATATGCCCCAAAAATGCAATCTGCTGCAACCAAAATTCACACTTGCTAAACTTTGCATACAATTGATGCTCTCGAAGTTTCTGCAGTACCAACTGCAGATGTTGCTCATGCTCAGCCTCGGATTTCGAGTATACCAAAATATCATCAATGAAGATCACCACAAATTGGTCCAAGTAGGGTTGAAACATCCTGTGCATCAAGTCCATAAAAGATGCAGGGACATTAGTTAGTCCAAATGGCATCACCACATATTCATAATGCCCATATCTCGTCCTAAAAGCCGTTTTAGGCACATCCTCCTTTTTGATCCGCAACTGATAGTACCCTTGCCTCAAGTCGAGTTTCGAATACACTTTGGCTCCTTGAAGTTGATCAAATAACTCGTCAATCAGTGGAAGCGGGTATTTATTCTTGACAGTCACTTGGTTCAATCCTCGGTAGTCGATGCATAGCCTCAGCATTCTGTCTTTCTTCTTTACAAATAGGACTGGTGCACCCCACGGAGAAGAACTTGGTTGAACAAACCCCTTCTTCAACAATCCTTGCAATTGGTCTTTCAATTCTTGTAGCTCGGCCGGTACCATACGATAGGGGGCTTTAGATATCGGTTGGGTGCCAGGCAGTAACTCTATAATGAACTTGATCTCCCGATTTGGGGGTAAACCAGGCAATTCTTTTGGAAACACATCTGCATAGTCTTTGATCACTGGCATCTCCTCCAACTTAGCTTTGTCCGACGGGTTGTTAATGAGGTAAGCTAAGTATTCACTACACCCTTTTCTCAAGGACTTCACTACTTTCGTAGATGAAATGATGGAACTCCCGGTGAAATCTCTTCGACCCATTACCTCCAGTATTGGTTGACCAGGTACTTGGAACGTTACAATCTTCGTCCGACAATCTAGTTGGGCATGATGCTTTGCCAACCAGTCCATCCCTAAGATGACCTCATAGTCTCGAAAAGGTAATACAATAAGATTGGCCGAGAATTCCCTATCTTTAATTTGGATTTTACATGCTTTACAAGCTGAGCTAGTAACAAGTTTAGAACCCATCGGAGTACCAACTTCTACTTCGTAAGGCAAACATATAACTCGTAGTTTCACACGTTGCACACATAAGGGAGTAATAAATGAATGAGTAGCACCCAGATCAATTAGCACCCTAACAGGTTGATTCAGTATGAAGAATGTACCTTCAACAACAGCGGTCACCTCTGGAAGGTCCTCGCACTCAATAGCATAAGCTCGAGCTTGAACTCTAGGAATTGAAGTCTTGCCTCTACTAGTTGGTTTAACCTGATTTTGTCCTGCTTGCCATTTAGGGCAATCCTTGATCTGATGTTGATCACTACCACATCGCACACATCGTCCTGACTTCTTCCAGCACTGGGCCTCGGTATGCCCCTTCTTGTCACAATAGGAACAGTTGATAGACTGAGTAGCAGGTGAACTACCTGTGGATCCGCCGGTGGAAGAGGCTGATGGTGCTTTAGTCGGACCACGGTTATTAACTGGTCTGTTCTGGCTCTGGCCCTGACTACGACTCTGGCTCTGGAATTTCCTCTGTTGACCTGAAGGCTGGTATGGTTTCTTGTTCGGCTGACTCGAACCGGCTCTATCAAGTTTCCTCTTCTCAACTCGGGAAGCAGCAACAAAGATAGCAGAATAGGTATCGAAGTCATGCGAAGCCAACTGGTCCTGATTCTCTGGCCTCAATCCAGTCGTAAATTTCCACATCTTCGCCTCTGTAGTACTGACCATGTATTGAGCATAGCGGGACAATCGGTCAAAACGAGCCTCGTACTAGGCCACCGTCATGTTACCCTGGTTCAAGTGTATGAATTCCTCAATCCGCCTCTGCCTAGAAACTGCAGGTACATATTTCTCCTTGAATGCCTTAACGAAATTACCCTACAAGCGAGGGGTATGATCAGTTTCCCACAGTGTCTCCACAGTGTGCCACCAATGCTCAGTATCCCCGTGCAACAGAAACACATCAAACTCCACCTTTTCTTCATCAGTATAATCAAGTGGCCTAAAAATCCTCTCGATCTCAGACAGCCAAGCCTCTGCTTTCTCATCATCAGCTTCCCCGTGGAATTTGGACGGGCGAAAGTCAAGGAACTCCTTCATTTTGCTATGTCTCCTATGGTTACCATCATTCCTGTTGTTGTTGTTGTTGTTGGCTTCACGTGCATCTTGACGTTCCATCACTCGCGATACGCGATCCATGGCATTCGCCATCATATTAAACATAGCTATGCCGAGATTAGTTTGATAAGCATCTCCGGTCTCTTGGGGCTCACCGTTCCTATTAGTAGTGCGGGTACTAGGGACAGCCATCTATAGGCACAGATTACGATGCATAATTTATTGAAATACGATGAACAATAATTTAATGCATAAGATATGCAACATAATATAGATACACAATTCAAGAAAAAATTAAGACATGCTAATCACATAAGCACATAGAACATAGAAGGCACATTTAACATTATCACACAATAACATATAGACAAGTCATCCTAATTACCTTAGGGTTTCTACCCATGGTCCGAGAGTTAGACCCGGCTTAAGCAATCTAAGCTCTGATACCATTCCTTTCTTCTATAAGGTGTCACGCCCCAACCCGGCCTATAAAGGTTAGACTAGGGTATGATCTAAATATTCAAGTCATGTCTAGTACTTAATCGTTCATGAAAGTTTAACACTTAACGTTTAGCCTAGACTCCACAATTTTTCTAGAAAACCGGCAGCATAACGGCTGTAATTGGGCTCTTTAGTTTGACCTAGTTCTCTAACGTTTCAAATTTTATTTCCAACTAAGATTACTATTTACCATCAATTGAAACGCCTACTAGTTATCTCGAGTCTCGTGATTAATAACCTAGCATGATACTATGTTTCGTTTGTTTGTTAATCCTTGTTACAAACGTACCTGTTGATCTTAGCTTATCAATGAGTACCTGCTTAAGATTGGATGGGTTCATTTTACTTAATCCTTACCTGATACTTCATAATCCTATGATAGATACTAGCCAATAACGATAGCAAAATGACCACAGTAGTGTCTATCTAGTTATTATCAGTACAAACCAAAATTAGACCCCAAATTACAACGGGGGTCTTTTACATTACAAACAACAAGCAACATGAAAAGAAATAGTCTTCAAGCAACACATCGTTCACAAAACGGCCATAGTCAAGTAAGGCACATAGGACAAGCAATCATTCCAAGGAATCATCATTAGGCACGTCGTCCTCGGGTACCTGTTCTTTTTCTTCTTCACCTGAGTTGATAAAAGAGGGTGAGTCCTTATGAACTCAGCAAGGGGGGAACGAGAAATAAGTTTTGAAACTCGTTTTCTGGTTCAACTTATGAAAAACCCTTTTTGCAAGCATGAATGTATCACAAGTACATAACGTAATGTAAAAGTAAAGGAACACAATTACCCGTCTTTCCTCCCCGAGGTCCTCTAGGAACCAAGCGAGAGTACTTATACACATAGTGAAAAGGATACGGTGAGCTTTTGCTCTCAGTTCATTCCAGTATCAGTTGTTGCGGCCGACTTCAAATCATCCCCTTATCACGCCAAATGGGTGTACTCCGGATGTACCTTGAAATCCTATGACCCAACTCTCCGAGGAAGTCTAGCCCCCAAGCGAGAGAGGGAATTGGACAATGGTAGTCACGGTTGCACTAGCAAGCCAAATGCCGCCCGGTGTGCGTGAACGCTACCACGCCAGAATGAAAGGTTACAACCTTGTATGCAATGCACATTTATGACATTTAATATATCACATTTGGAGGACAACAAAGTAAGTTGCCTCCGAGCAGTCATAAGATTGCACATTGACAAGTAAACAAGCGAGGCACGATATGACATACAATTTCACTTATAAAGCACATGGAGTTATATGAATATTAAACGGGCAGCCATGTAACGCATGTAAATCAAGTCATATAACTAATTTCAAAGTTCACGTAATCAAATAATAAGATTATTCAACATGCAATGACATCTACGTGCAACCGGGTGCAAGAAAGGCCTACTTGTCAACATGTAATCATCAAAATCATATTTAGGGCTATGAGGGCAACTACGGGCAGCCTACTAATTTCATAATCAAACACAATATCCATAAGATCAACAACTTAGCAAATTTACCTAGTCACTAGGGTTTCAATTCGTGCTTACCCGTGCAATTAAGCCCCAAGTCATCCTGTAATTAAACTCAAGCCTCGCATTGATTAATTCAAACACCCTTAAGAATTCATAACAGTCCACACAACATCCAAATGCCACAATCTCAAGCATTTAATACAACAAGAGAAGCTACAATAATTTTTCTAAGCATATCACTAAGTGAAACCCTCACTGCAATGGACTGTTTTCTCACAATCATTAAGACAAGCAAACAATCTCCAATTCCATTGAATAAGATGTCAAATTAAATCTCAAGAAGTGAACTAAATTCAGAAACAAACCTTGCATCATTTGGAGTTCGGGTTCGATAGTTATAGCCAAAACAGTGAGACTACACAAAACTGTCCAGATTTGCACACATTTCAATACTTGTCGTTTTTCAGGGCCATAGGGTCAGATTTAGCCTTAGTCCATTTCTGAAAAAAATGTCCAGAACTGAAAAATATAGCTGCACACCAAATTTCATGCATTTTAGATATCATTTACTAAGTCAAAAATGGTTTGTTCTACAAGGTCAGTGAATCTGCCAAAACCTGCTTCATTTTTTCAGACTTTCCAGATTTGGACACATTTTGATAATTAGCCATTTTGAGGATCTTAGAGTCCAAATTAGCTTTGGTCTATTTCTGTGAAAAGTGTTCAAAACTGGAAAAAATAGTTACTTACCAATTTTTACGCATTTTTAACATCATTTACCTAGTAAAATTCACCTCGAACCAACAAGGCAGAAGGCTGTCACATACCCAATTTCATCTATCATCACATTCTAGCCAAATATCTTGCCATGCATGTTTATAAAAGCTCATGAACACACATATATCTCAAGTACAGAAGTAAAGATAGACCTTTAAGGGAATGCATGTGGTTTTTTGAAAGATTTTCAAGAAGTTTAGCCCTCACCTTAGCAAAACAACAAGAAGATGCACAAGACTCTTGATGGTTGCACAAGATTGACTCTTTTCCTTGCTTAGCCGAGACACCACTCAATTTTCTGTAATTTCCTAGCTTAGTAACCAAGTTCTTAGTAGGTGCATTTGGTTAGAACAAGAAGAAAAGAAATGGAAGCTAGCAAACTCACCTAAGCCGAAATGGACGTGCTAATGGCTTGCATGTGTGCTTCTTTGCTCCTAGTTTTGTTTGGTCGAGCTCCTTAAGCTTATTGCATGTCTTGATGAACCATTGAGTGATGAAGATAAGCTATGGAGTGTAGAAACTCAGCCAAGGCCGAGAGAGAGAGAAGAAATGAGAGAGGAATGAGAGGAAATGAAGGAAAATGAAAGAAAATGAAAGCTTGATGGGCATAGATGCTTGTGTTGGCCTTGAGCATGTAAATTTCAGACTTTTGTGTCTTCAAGAAGCATTTTGAATTATCTAGTATGGGCATGGAGCTTGTGTCGAGAATATGGAGCTTTGAGGAGGGTTTTGAGCTAATTTTTTTATTGCTTTGTGTCATAGAATTGTCATAGAATGTTTAGGAGTAGAATTTGAAATTAAATTGCATGCACAAAGCTCCTAGTGGTCGGCCAAAGATGTGCTCAAATCTGAATTTTTTTGTCTTGTTCAAGGCTTATTTTATTGTGTGTTTGGGACATGCAAAGAATAAAGAATAAAGAATATCTAGCTTTTGGTGCAATTTCATCTTCTAGTGCATTGACTTAGCATTTTAATATTAGTTAGTGGGATTTGTAGGATTAACTAATGATCTAGTGCTTTGTGTAAGATGATTTCTTGATTAACGTGTGGGCACGCTTTTCTAGGTTTAGGGCACGCATTACGTGACAAGGCACGAACTATGAGACAAATACACGTTTTCTAAGTAAATGCACGCAACTCTAAATGAATGCACGTAATTCAATGCAAGGCACACAAAACGAAACAAGATTCTTAAATCTAGGTCAAGGCATGCAAATCTAGGTTAGGCACACGAAATGAGGTATCGCATGCAAATCGAGGTCGGGCCTCACAAGCCGGCTATTATCGGAGGTTCGTGAAGGATTTCTCAAAGATTGCAGGACCGTTTACAAAGCTCACTCAAAAGAAAACAAAGTTCGTGTGGGATGACAAGTGTGAGAACAGCTTCCAAGAATTGATGAAAAGATTGACTACCGCACCTGTTCTTGCATTGCTTGAAAGGAGTCAAGGCTTTGTAATCTATAGCGATGCTTCGAAGGAAGGACGGGGTTGTGTGTTGATGCAAAATGGTAGAGTGATTGCGTATGCTTCTAGGAAACCAAAGCCGTATGAATTGAATTACCTGATGCATGATTTGGAATTAGCGGCTATCGTGTTTGCACTCAAGAAATGGAGGCACTATCTGTGGGGTAACAAGTTTGAGGTGTTTACTGATCACAAGAGCTTGAAATACTTGTTCTCACAAAAAGAGTTGAACATGAGGCAAAGACGGTGGATGGAGCTTTTGGATGATTATGATTGCACAATCAATTATGTGCCCGATAAAGCAAATGTAGTTGCAGATGCCTTAAGTCGGAAAGCGAGCATGGCAAAACTGGAAGTTAAGGTGTAGGAGTTGTTAGAGGAAGCATTTTTGTAGAAACCACAATTGACTCAAAAAGGGTTACTATTTGCCACTACACAAGTTCAATTAACCTTGTTGTCTGAATTACGAGAGGCTCAACAGAAGGACCAACTGTGACGCCCGGGTTTTAGCCATGCATTTAATTACTGTTGCATCCCTTGTTTGCGCATTTACTTCTATGCCTTATTAACTGACTTTTGTGACTACTATTCACTCCGTTTTTAAACTGCCTTCTATTAGTTAATTAACATTTTTATTAAATCATATTAATTGTAAAAGTAGTGGGAAAAATGTGCATTTGAGCTAACGGCGTTAGGAGAGCTCGTTTAGAAAATGGTTTTTGTAGTTGAGTGAATAGTGTTACGTAATAACTTTATAGATTTAATTAGCTAGCCTAAGTTTTATACATTAGCCTCGTTTTGAGGCTAGCAACGCGCATTTTATTAGATCACTTAAGCACCCAAAAGACCCCACTTCAACTTAACCCCTTTATTATATCACTTAAGCTCATAAAATGCAAAAGAAAAAAAAAAAAAAGCTGAAATCAGGAGCCAAACCCGACAGCCCCTCTTTGCACTTGGGAGAAATTTTCCATCTTCACCTCTTCATTACAAGCCAAGACAAGCCTTGAGCAACTAGTGTAGGGTGTTTGCAAGGTTCCTAGGTGCTCCTATGCGTATTGGTGAGGGATTTCACGACTTGTTTTTGCATTTTTAAATAGTTGCTCATTTCTTGATTTGTTGAAAATATGATTATATGCCATTGTAATTGTTATCTATGCTAATATACCATCTATATGAATGCTAAAGAACACATTTGAGCCGTTGTTTCGCTTTTTAAACGGTTAGAATCGTTAGTTTGATTTTTAGGGTGAATAGTGACGTTTTTTCTAGGGTTTTGTGTAATTGCTCGAATTTGCTCGATTTAATGCTTCTAATAGATGCCTTAGGTGTTAGTGAAGATAGCCTAATAGCCCCGTGCACTTGCATTTCCCTTAAATTGCCTAAAAATGGAAAATAGCCGACTTTAATTTGGGGCTTTCGGGGTTAATGCGAATCCGGGTGGATTCGGGCTTCAATTCTAGTATCCTTAGGCTACCTAGGTGCTATAGATGCCTTGATATCCCTTGTTTGAAGCCCGGACAATGTAGGTGTAGTTTAAAGCCAAAAGAGGGAAATTGGGGCTTTCGAGGTAAACGCGGGCATTTGATTGAATTAGAGGGTTGAGAGGGTACCTTGAGGGTTAGTTAGAAAGTTGGGAGAGTTTCCTTTGAAAATGAAATCATTAACTTTGGTTTGGAAGAGAAATAGTTTGTAAAATAAAGGGGTTTAAGTGCAATTTCGGTTGTCTCACACTTCTAAACTCACGGCATGACTTCTTGAGTGTTTATATGTGATATTAAGTTGATTTGGAACTTTTGGTATGATCCTATGCTTATTTTGTATATGTTCATTTGTAAACTGCTTATTAGCTTCCATATTTGCTTCTATCCTAATTGCATCGAGGTCAACTTACTTTGTTGATCCTCATGTGTGTTAATGATTATAATATTGCTATTAACTTGCCATCGTTAAGTGCATTGCATAGTGGTTGCGCAACCATAGTGTCAGGGGCGGATGTGTTGAATATCGGCTGGGCGGCAGAGGGTTTGCCGGTGGATATTCAAACTCCGTGCCCTATTCCCTCATTCGCCTGGTCCGGAGATTGCCAGGGGATGTTGGGTTGTAGGATTCGGGGTACATCTGGAGTACACCCACTGGAGTGATTGGGGTTATGCCGGCTTATCGTGATCGTGCTCGTGGTTCGTGGATCATGATTGAAGACCAGTGAAGATTGGTGTATAGGGGATTGTTGAAATGTATCCTTTTTATTGTGTGGTTATTTAAGTTATCATTGTTTCTTTATTTGTTTAAATGTTATTGTTGAGTAATTGTATTATCTGTTGCATTGCACGCCCCGGGACTATATCCCTCACTGGGCAACAGTGGTTGCTCATACCTCGATATCTGTTTCAGGAGACGCTGAGGGTGATCCCCAGCTTGTTGATTTAGTTGAGGAAGAAGAAGTTCAGATCGAGCCCTTACTTTAGTTGCTGTGTCTGATAGCTTGAGGTGGTTAATGAATTTGCTGCTATGTGGAAAGTTCAATTAATTGTTTTATGTTCTATTTTGTGGCCTAAGGGCTATGTATAAGTTTGTTGCGCAAGTCGAAGGATAGTAGATTGTGGTGTAGAATTGGAAGCTATGTCTTGTAATAACTTTTATTCTTGCCTTATTTCCTTGCATGCTTGGGAGTGGATGGTTAATGTAGAATGCTTTATCCTTTAAGTTGTTTTATTGATTTCCTAGAATGTCAGGATTATAAAACTATGCTGTCAACAAGTTCTCGCATGCTTGTGTGTTTTGGAGATATTGTGTACCATAAGGCTCGGATGGCCTTATAGCTTGGTTGTTTAATTAAGAAAAGCTTGTATTGTATTGTTGGGACCTTGTTTAAGTGTTTACAGGTTTTTAGAATGTCCACGGTACAGGGGAGACTCTGTCCGTGTGTCGGGTCCGGACTTAACTTTTAGCTTGGGGGTTGGGTCGGGGCGTGACACCAACAGTTTCAGAAGATTAAAGAAAGCAACACAGATTTCAAGTTTCATGATGATGGTATTTGGAGGTTTAGGAATCGGATTTGTGTTCCTAATGAGCCAGAGCTGAAAAAGAAGATTCTTGAAGAAGCCCATAATTCAAGATACACTATTCACCCCGGCGGAACAAAGATGTACTGGGATTTGAAGCAACACTATTGGTGGAATAACATGAAGAGGGAGATCACGGAGTTTGTGGCACAGTGTTTGACTTGCCAGAGAGTCAAAGCAGAACATCAACGACCAGCAGGTTTACTTCAGTCGTTGGAAATTCCTCAATGGAAATGGGAACTCATAACTATGGACTTTGTGATGGACCTGCCCAGGTCGCAAAAGGGTCATGACGCTGTTTGGGTCATAGTGGATAGATTGACCAAGTCAGCGTACTTCTTACCGATGAACAAGGATGATAGTCCTAAGAAATTGGGAAATATGTATGTGGCGAATATTGTAAGGTTGCACGGGATACCTGTGAATATTGTATCGGATAGGGATCCTCATTTTACTTCCCGATTTTGGAAGAGATTGCAAGAAGCTTTGGGAATGAAGTTGAGTTTCAGTACGACTTATCACCCTCAGACTGATGGACAATCTGAGAGAACTATTCAGATTCTGGAGGATATGCTGAGGGCGTGTGTTTTAGACTTCGGAAAAGATTGGGAGAAATATCTGTCTCTAGCGGAGTTCGCTTATAATAACAGTTTTCAGGCCATTATCGGGATGGCCCCATTTGAGGCATTGTATGGACGTAAGTGCCGATCCCCAATTTACTGGGATAAAGTAGATGAGACGAAGACTTTTGACCTGACCCTTCTACCTGAACTTATGAAGACTGTTGATAATGTCCACCTCATCCAAAAATGGATGCTTACCGCCCAAAGCAGGCAGAAAAGTTACGCAGACCGACAGAGATGGAGTCTAGAGTTTGAGGTCGGCGACAAGGTGTTCTTGAAGATATCACCTCAGAGGGGACTGATTAAACATGGCAAGGGTGGAAAGTTAAGCCCGAGGTTTGTAGGACCATTTGAGATAATTGTGAAGGTTGGCAAATTGGCGTATTGCCTGGAACTACCCCAAAACCTCTCCAATATTCACGACGTCTTTCATGTTTCAATGCTACGGAAGTATCATCCTGATCCATCGCATATCTTGGAGCCAGAGCTGTTGCAGCTTCAAGAGAACTTGTCTTATGAAGAGAAGCCCATTCGGATCCTAGACCAGCAAGATCGGGAGTTGCGCAGCAAATCTATACCGATGGTGAAAGTGTTGTGGGATCATCATGGAGTTGAAGAAGCAACGTGGGAAAGGCAAGACCAGATGGAGCAACAGTATCCAACATTATTTCGAAGGTAATATTGAATTTCGGGATGAAATTCTTTTAAGGAGGGGAGGATGTGAGGCCCGACCTCAATTTGCGTGCGATACCTCGTTTCATGTGCCCTAACCTAGATTTTGCGTGCTTTGACCTAGGTTTAAGAGTAGTGTATCGTTCTGTGTGTCTTGCATTGAATTACGTGCATTCATTTAGGGTTGCGTACATTTACTTGGGAAACGTGCATTCGTCTCATAGTTTGAGCCTTACCTCGTAGTGCGTGTCCTAAACCTAAAAAAGCGTGCCCGCATGCTAATCAAGAAAGCTTCTTACACGAAGCACTAGATCATTAATTAATCCTACAAACTCCACTAACCAATATTAAAATGCTAATTCAACTCACTAGAATACGAAATCTCACAAAAAGCTAGACATTCTTATTCTTTATTCTTTATTCTTTTGCATATTCCAAGCATACAATTAAATAATGCTCAAACAAGACAAAAAAATTCAGAATTTTGGAAGCCTTGGCCGACCACTTCTTGCATTTGACAATGCTTTGCAATTTCAAAATTTATACCTAGACATTCTATGACAAGTTCATGACACAAAGCATAAAAAAATGACTCAAAAACCGTACCCAGTGCACTAAAATCTCGACACACTCAATTGCCCATGCTAGGGTGATTCAAATTATGCTCTTGAAGACACAAATTCTGAAATTTGCAAGCCCATAGCCGACACATGCATCAAACTTTTCAAGCTTTTCATTTTCTTTCATTCTTTCTCTCTTTCTCTCATTCACTCTCTCATTTCTTCTCTCTCTCTTGGCCTTGGCTGCAATTATACTCTCCATAGATTAATTTTATCATCCTAAGGTTCATCAAGACACTCAAGCTACTAAGGAACTCGACCAAGCAAGCTAGAAGCAAAGAAACATGCATGCAAGCTCATTCGGCCCTTAGGTATGTTTGATAGCTCCTATTTCATTTTCTTTTTGTTCTAGCCACTTGCACATACTAAGAACATGGTTACTAAGCTAGGAATTAGAGAAATCTCAAGTTGTCTCTCGGCTAAGCAAGGAGAAGAGTCGACCTTGTGCATCATCAAGAGTCTTGTGCATCTTCTTGTTGTCTTGCTAAGGTGAGGGCTAAAACTTCCTTGAAAAGCTTTCAAAAACCACATGCATGCCTTTAAATGTCTATCTTTACCTCTGTATTTGTGATATATGTGTGTACATGAGCTTTGGTAAACATGCATGGCAAGATATTTGGCTAGAATGTGAAGATAGGTGAAATCGCGTATTTGGCAGCTTTCTGTTCTGTTGGAGCCAAGTGATTTTGACCACGTAAATGATGTTGAAAATGCATGAAAATTGGTAGGTGACTAGTTTTTCCAGTTTTGAGAATGTTTTGTAGAAATAGGACAAAGATAATTTTGACTCTAAGTCCCCAAAATGGCAAAACATTGAAAGGTGTCCAAATCTAGAAAATCTAGAAAAATGAAGCAGGTTTTGGCAGATTCACTGTCCTTCTAGAGCGAACCCGTTTTGACTTAGTAAATGATATCCAAAATTCATGAAATTTTTAATGTTGCTAGATTTTTCAATTCTGGACATTTTGTCAGAAATAGACTATGGATAAATCTGACCTTAAGATCCTAAAAAATGACAAGTATTGAAATGTGTGCAAATCTGGACAGTTTTGCGTAGTCTCGAGGTTTTGGCTATAACTCTTGAACCCGAACTCCAAATGGTGCGAGGTTTATTTTTGAATTTAGTTCACTCCTTAAGATTTAATTTGACATATTTTCCACTGGAATTGGAGATTATTTGCTTGTCTCAATGATTGTGAGAAAACAGTCCATTGCAGTGAGGGTTTAATCTAGTGATATGCTATGAAAATTATTGTAACTTCTCTTGTTGTATTATATGTTTGGGATTGTGGTACTTGGATGTTGTGTGGACTGTTTTGAATGCTTGAGGGTGTTTTAACTAATCAATGCATGGCTTGAGTTTAATTACGTGACAACTTAGGGCTTAATCGCACGGGTGAGCATGAAATGAAACCCTAATGACTAGGAAAAACTAGCTAAGTGTTGATCCTATGGATATCGTGTTTAATTATGTAATTAGTAGGCTGCCCGTAGTTGCCCTCATAGCCCTAAACATGATTCCGATGATTACATGTTGACAAGTAGGCCTTTCTTGCACCCGGTCCCACGTAAACGTCGTTGCATGTTGTATGACTTGATTTGCATGCGTTACATGGCTGCCCGTTTAATATTCATATAACTCCATGTGCTTTACAAGTGAAATTACCTGTCATATCGTGCCTCGTGTGTTTACTTGTCAATGTGCAATCTTATGACTGCTCGGAGGCAACCTACTTTTTTGTCCTCCTAATGTGTTATATTAAATGTCATAAATGTGCATTGCATACAAGGTTGCAACCTTTCATTCTGGCGTGGTAGCGTTCATGCACACCGGGCGGCATCGGGCTTGCCGGTGCAACCGTGACTACCATTGTCCAATTCCCTCTCTCGCTTGGGGGCTAGACTTCCTCGGAGAGTTGGGTCGTAGGATTTCGGGGTACATCCGGAGTACACCCATTGGCGTGATAAGGGGATGATTTGAACTCGGCCGCAACAACTGATACTAGAAATAAACTGAGAGCAAAAGCTCACCGTATTTTTTTCCCTATGTGTATAAGTACTCTCGCTTGGTTCCTAGAGGACATCGGGGAGGAAAGACGGGTAATTGTGTTCTTTTACTTTTATATTACATTATGAACTTACTTGTGATATATGTCATGCTTGCAAAAAGGGTTTTCACAAGTTGAACCAGAAAAAGAGTTTCAAAACTTATTTCTCGTTCCCTCCTCGCTGAGTTCATAAGGACTCACCCTCTTTTATCATCTCAAGTGAAGAAGACCAGGAACAGGTACCCGAGGACAACGTGCCTATTGATGATTCCTTGGAATGATTGCTTGCCCTACGTGCCTTACGTGACTATGGACATTTTGTGAACGATATGTTGCTTGAAGACTATTTCGTATGTTGCTTGTTATTGTATTGTAAATGACCCCCGTTGTAATTTGGGGTCTAATTTTGGGTTGTACTGATCATAACTAGATAGACACTCTTATGGTCATTTTTGCTATCGCTATTGGTTAGTATCTATCACAGGCTTATGAAGTATCAGGTAAAGGATTAAGTAAAATGAATCTATCCAATCTTCAGCAGGTACTCATTGGTAAGCTAAGATCAACAAGTACTCTTATAACAAGGATTAACAAATAAATGAGACAGAGTTATCATGCTAGGTTGTTTATCAAACGAGACTTCGAGATAACTAGTAGGCGTTTCGATTGGTGATAAATAGTAATATTAATTGGAAATGAATTTGAGACTAAAAGTATCGAGGCATTTAGAGAATTAGGTCAAACTAAATAGCCCAATTACAGCCGTTATGCTGCCGATTTTTCGGAGAATTTGTGGAGTTTAGGCTAAACGTTAAGCATTAAACCTTCTTGAACGATTAAGTACGTGAAAGGACTTGAATGTTTAGATCACTCCTTAGTCTAACACCTCTATAGGTCGGGTTGGGGCGTGACACGCAGCCTAGCAGGCTTGCTTCCCCTGTCGTAGACCTCTCGGAGAGCTTTTCAACGGTATGTTATGTGCCGCGTAACTCCTTACTGATCAAAAGTTATGGGCACCGGAGTGACGGAAAACTAGTACCAAGCCCCACGCCCTAGGTTTACGAGCCTGGCCTTTACGTGAGGCGAAGTTGTCTTGCCCAAGGTGACGTGGGATTCGGTAATAGAAATGTGATGAATTGCGTTGTCGTCCTTTTCGCGGCTTACGACGTACGATCAGAGCCGAAAAAATAGCGCAAAAGATGAAAAGTGTCTCGAAACTGATGAAAATGTTCAATTTTACTGCCCCTGTCGTAGAGCTCTCGGAGAGCTTTCCAATGGAATGTTGTGCGCCGCGTAACTCCTTACGGATCAAAAGTTATGGGCACCGGAGTGACGGAGACCTGGTCCCAAGCCTTACACCCTCGGTTTGCGAGCCCAGCCTCTACTTGAGGTGAAGTTGTCATGCCCAAGGTGCCATGGGATTTGGTCATAGAAATGTGATGGATTAGGTTGTCGTCCTTTTCGCGGCTCACGACGTACGATCCGGGATGAAAAAACAGCGCAAAAGAAAGAAAGTGTCCCAAAATTGATGAAAATGATCGATTTTGGGTTATGAAAATAGGCACAGCCAAGTAGGCTTGCTACCCCCGTCGTAGAGCTCTCGGAGAGCTTTCCAACGGTATGCTGTGTGTCGCGTAACTCCTTACGGATCAAAAGATTTAGGCATCGGAGCAATGGAGACCTGGTCCCAAGCCCCACGCCCTCGGTCTGCAAACCCAGCCCTCTACATGTGGCAAAGTTTTCTTGGCCATGGTACCGTGGCTATCAGTAATAGAAATGTGATGGAATAGGTTGTCGTCCTTTTTGCAGCTCACGACGTACGATTCGGGATGAAAAAATAGCGCAAAAGAAGAAAACTATCTCGAAACTGATGAAAATATTCGATTTTGTACTGCAAAAACAGGCGCAGCCGAGTAGGTTTGCTACCCGCATCGTAGAGCTCTCAGAGAGCTTTCCAACGGTATGCTCTGCGCCGCGTAACTCCTTACGGATCAAAAGTTGAGGGTACTAGAGCAACAGAGACCTAGTCTCAAGCCCCACGCCCTCGGTTTGCGGGCCCAGCCTCTATGTGATGCAAAGTTGTCTAGCCCAAGGTGCCGGGGTATTCGGTAAAAGAAATGTGATGGAATAGGTTATCGTCCTTTTCGCGGCTCACGACGTACGATCCGAGACGAAAAAATAGCGTAAAAGAAGAAAAATATCCTGAAACTGATGAAAACATTCAATTTTGGGCTCCGAAAATAGGCACAACCATTCAGGCTTGTTGCGCCCGTCATAGAGCTCTCGGATAGCTATCCAACGGTATGCTGTGCGCCCCGTAACTCCTTACGGATCAAAAGTTATGGGCACCGGAGCGACGAAGACCTGGTCCCAAGCCCCACGCCCTCGGTTTGCGAGCCCAGTGTCTACATGAGGCGAAGTTGTCTTGCCCAAGGTGCCGTGGGATTCGGTAATAAAAATGTGATGGATTAGGTTGTTGTCCTTTTCGCGGCTCACGACGTACGATCTGAGACGAAAAAATAGTGCAAAAGAATAAAAGTGTCCTGAAATAGATGAAAACGTTTGATTTTGGTCTCCAAAAATAGGTACAGTCGAGCAGGCTTGCTGCTCCCATCGTAGAGCTCTCAGAGAGCTTTCCAACGGTATGCTATGCTCAGCATAACTCCTTACGGATCAAAAGTTATGGGCACCGGAGCGACGGAGACCTAGTCCTAAGCCCTACGCCCTCGGTTTGTGAGCCCAGCCCACTATGTAAGGCGAAGTTATCTTGGCCAAGGTGCCGTGGATTTCGTTAATAGAAATGTGATGGATTATGTTGTCGTCCTTTTCGCGGCTCACGACGTACGATCCGGGATGAAAAACAGTGCAAAAGAAGAAAAGTATCCTCAAACTGATGAAAACGTTCAATTTTGGGCTCCAAAAATAGGCGCAGCCGAGCAGGCTTGCTGCCCCCGTCGTAGAGCTCTCGGAGAGCTTTCCAACGGTATGTTGTGCGCCGCGTAACTCCTTACGGATCAAAAGTTATGGGCAGCGGAGTGACGGAGACCTTGTCCCAAGCCCCACGCCCACTGTTTACTGTCCCAGCCTCTGCGTGAAGCAAAGTTGTCTAGCCCAAGGTGCCAAGGTATTCAGTAATAGAAATGTGATGGATTAGGTTGTCGTCTTTTTTGCGGCTTACGACGTACGATTCGAGACAAAAAAATAGCGCAAAAGAAGAAAAGTATACCGAAACTAATGAAAATGTTCAATTTCGGGCTCCAAAAATCGGCGCAGCCATGTTTGCTTGCTGCCCCAGTCATAGAGCTCTCGAAAATTTTTCCAACGGTATGCTGTGCGGCACGTAACTCCTTACGGATCAAAAGTTATGGACATCGGAGCGACGTAGACTTGGTCCCAAGCCCCATGCCCTCGGTTTACGAGCCCAGCCTCTACATGAGGCGAAGTTGTCTTGCCTATGTTGCCGTGGGATTTGGTAATAAAAATGTGATGGATTGGGTTGTCATCTTTTTCGCGGCTCACGACATACGATCAGGGAAAAAAAAAACATCATAAAAGAAGAAAAGTGTCTCAAAACTGATGAAAACGTTTGATTTTGGGCTCCAAAAACATGCACAGTCGCGCAGTCTTGCAACCCCAGTCGTAGACCTCTCGGAGAACTTTCCAACGGTATGCTGTGCGCCACATAACTCCTTACGGATCAAAAGTTATGGGCACCGGAGCGACGGAGACCTGGTCCCAAGCCCTACGGGCTCAGTTTGCTAGGCCAGCCTCTACGTGAAGCAAAGTTGTCTTGCCTGAGGTAACGGGGGATTCGAAAATAGAAATGTGATGGATTAGGTTGTCATCCTTTTCCCAGCTCACGACGTATGATCTGGGATGAAAAAACAGTACAAAAGAAGAAAAGTGTCCCGAAACTGATGAAAACATTCAATTTTGGATTCCAAAAATAGGCGCAACCGAGCAAGCTTGTTGCCCTCGTTGTAGAGCTCTTGGAGAGCTTTCCAACGGTATGCTGTGCGCCACGTAACTCCTTACGGATTAAAAAATATGGGCATTGGAGCGACGGAGACCTGTTCCCAAGCCCCACACCCTCGGTTTGTGAGCCCAGCCCTCTACGTGAGGCTAAGTTGTCTTGGCCAAGGTGCCATGGGATTCGTTAATAGAAATGTGATGGATTATATTGTCGTCCTTTTCGTAGCTCACGACGTATGATCCGTGATGAAAAAATAGCGCAAAAGAAGAAAAGTATCCCGAAACGGATGAAAATGTTCAATTTTTGGAATCCAAAATCGGGCGCAGCCGAGCAGGCTTGCCACCCCTGTCTTAGATCTCTTGGAGAGCTTTCCAACAGTATGCTATGCGCCGCATAACTCCTTACAGATCAAAAGTTATGGGCTCCGGAGCGACGGAGACCTGGTCCAAAGACCCATGCCCTCAGTTTGCGGGCCCAGCCTCTACTTGAAGCAAAGTTGTCTAGCCCAAGGTTCCGTGGTATTCGGTAATAGAAATGTGATGGATTAGGTTGTCGTCCTTTTCCTAACTCACGACGTACGATCCGAGATGGAAAAACAGTGCGAAAGAAAAAAAAGTGTCCCGAAACTGAAGAAAACATTCAATTTTGGGCTCTGAAAACAGGTGCAGCCGTGCAAGCTTGCTACCCCCATCGTAGAGCTCTCGGAGAGCTTTCCAACGGTATGTTGTGCCCGTATAACTCCTTACGGATAAAAAGTTATGGGTATCGGAGCGACGGAGACTAGTCCCAAGCCCCACGCCCTCGGTTTGCAAGCCCAACCTCTACGTGAGGTGAAGTTGCCTTGTCCAAGTTTTCATGGAATTCAATAATAGAAATGTGATGGATTAGGTTGTCGTCCTTTTAACGGCTCACGACGTACGATCCGAGATGAAAAAACAGCGCAAAAGAAGAAAAGGGTCCCAAAACTGATGAAAATGTTAAATTTGGGCTCCGAAAGTAGGTGCAGCTGTGTAGGCTTGCTGCCCCTATCGTAGAGCTCTCAGAGTGCTTTCCAACGGTATACTGTGCGCCGCGTAACTCCTTACGGATAAAAAGTTATGGGCACCGAAGTAACGGAGACCTGGTCCCAAGCCCCACGCCCTCGGTTTGCAAGCCCAGCCTCTACGTGAGGCAAAGTTCTCTTGCCCAAGGTGCCATGGGATTCGGTAATAGAAATGTGATGGATTAGGTTGCGTCCTTTTTGCGGCTCACGACGTACGATCCGAGATGAAAAAACAGTGCAAAAGAATAAAAGTGTCCCAAAATTGATGAAAACATTCAATTTTGGGCTCCGAAAATAGGCACAGCCATGCAAGCTTGCTGCCCACGTTGTAGAGCTCTCGGAGAGCTTTCCAACTGTATGTTGTGCGCCGCGTAATTGCTTACGGATCAATAGTTATGCGTACCGGAGCGATGGAGACCTGGTCCTAAGCCCCACGCCCTCGGTTTGCGAGCCTAGCCTCTACGTGAGGTGAAGTTGTCTGGCCCAAGGTGCCATGGGATTCGTTAATAGAAATGTGATAGATTGGGTTGTCATCCTTTTCGAGGCTCACGACACACGATCCGGGACGAAAAAACAGTGCAAAAGAAGAAAAATGTCTCGAAACTGATGAAAATGTTCAACTTTGGGCTCTGAAAATAGGCACAGCTGAGCTGGCTTCTGCCCCTGTCGTAGAGCTCTCGGAGAGCTTTCCAACTGTATGTTGTGCGCCGCGTAACTCCTTACGGATCAAAAGTTATGGGCACTGGAGCGACGGAGACCTGGTCCCAAGCCCCACATCCTCGATTTGCGAGCCCATCCTCTACGTGAGGCGAAGTTGTCTTGCCCAAGGTGTCGGGGATTCGTTAATAGAAATGTAATGGATTAGGTTGCCGTCCTTTTCACAGCTCATGACGTACAATCCGGGACAGAACAAGAGAGCAAAAGAAGAAAAGTGTCCTAAAACTGATGAAAACGTTAAATTTTATACTCCAAAAATAGGTGCAACCTACTAGGTTTGCTTCCTCTGTCGTAGAGCTCTCGGACAGCTTTCCAAAGGTATGTTGTGCATCGTGTAACTCCTTACGAATCAAAAGTTATGGGCACCGGAACGACGAAGACCTAGTCCCAAGCCCCACGCCCTCAGTTTGCGAGCCCAGCCTCTACGTGAGACGAAGTTGTGTTGCCCAAGGTGCCATGGGATTCGGTAATAGAAATATGATGGATTGGATTGTCGTCCTTTTCGTGGCTCACGACGTACGATCCGAGACGAAAAAACAGCGCAAAAGAAGAAAAGTGTCTCGAAACTGATAAAAATGTTCAATTTTGGGCTCCGAAAATAGGCGTAGCTGAGCTCGCTTCCTACCCCTGTCGTAGAGCTCTCAGAGCTTTCCAACGGTATGCTGTGCGCCGCGTAACTCCTTATGGATCAAAATTTATGGGCACTAGAGCGACGGAGACCTGGTCCCAAGCCCTACACCTGCAGTTTGCGAGCCCAGCCTATACGTCAGGCGAAGTTGTCTTTCCCAAGATACCGTGGGATTCAGTAATAGAAATGTTATGGATTAGGTTCTCGTCCTTTTCACGGCACATGACATACAATCCGGGATGAAAAAACAGCACAAAAGAAGAAAAGTGTCCTGAAACTGATGAAAAAGTTTAATTTTGTTCTCCAAAAATTGGCGCAGTCGAGCAGGCTTGCTGCCCCTGTCGTAGACCTCTCGGAGAGCTTTCCAACGGTATGTTGTACACCACGTAACTCCTTACAGATCAAAAGTTGTAGGCATCGAAACGACGGAGATCTGGTCCTTTGCCCTACGCCCTCGGTTTGCGGGCCCAGTCCCTCTTGAAATGAAGTTGTCTTCCCCAAAATGCCATGAGATTCAGTAATAGAAATGTGATGGATTAGGTTGTCATCCTTTTCGCGGCCCACGACATCTGATCCGGGGCCGAAAAACAGCGGAAAAGAAGAAAAGTGTCCCAAAACTGATGAAAATGTTCAATTTTAGACTCTGAAAATATGCGCCGCGTAACTCCTTACGGATCAAAAGTTATGGGTACCGAAACGACGGAGAGCTGGCCCCAAGCCCCACGCCCTCAGTTTGTGGGCCCAGCCTCTACGTCAAACGAAGTTGTCTTACCCAAGGTTCCATGGGATTCGGTAATAGAAATGTGATAGATTAGGTTGTCGTCCTTTTAGCGACTAACGACGTACGTTTCGGGACTGAAAAACAGTGTAAAAGAAGAAAAGTGTCCCGAAACAGATAAACATATTCAATTTTGGGCAGCCTTACTGTCCCCGTCGTAGAGCTCTCGAAGAGCTTTCCAATGGTATGCTGTGCGCCGCGTAACTCCTTACGGATCAAAAGTTATGGGCACCGGAGCGACGGAGACCTGGTCCCAAGCCGCACGCCCTCAGTTTGCGGGCCCATCCTTTTCGTGAAGTGAAGTTGTCTTGCCTAAGGTGCCATGGGATTCGGTAATAAAAATGTGATGGATTAGGTTGTCATCCTTTTCGAGGCTCACGACGTACGATCCAAGTCAAAAAAATAACGCAAAAGAAGAAAAGTATCCTAAAACTGATGAAAACATTCAATTAATTTCTCTAAAAATAGGCGCAGCTGAGCAGGCTTGCTGCCCTCGTCGTAGAGCTCTCAGAGAGCTTTCCAACGGTATGTCAGACGGCGCGTAACTCCCTACGGATCAAAAGTTATGGGCACCGGAGCGATAGAGACTTGGTCCCAAGCCCCACGCCCTCTGTTTGCGGGCCCAGTTTCTACGTGAAACGAAGTTGTCTTGCCCAAGGTACTGTGGGATTCAATAATAGAAATGTGATAGATTAGGTTGTCGTCCTTTTCGTGACTCATGACGTACGATATAGGATGGAAAAACCGCGCAAAAGAAGAAAAGTGTCCCGAAACTGATGAAAACATTTGATTTTGGGCTCTAAAAACAATCGTAGTCCAGCAGGCTTACTTCCTTCATTGTAGAGCTCTCGGAGAGCTTTCCAACGGTATGCTATGCGGCGCGTAAATCCTTACGGATCAAAAGTTATAGGCACCGGAGCGACGGAAACCTGGTCCCAAATCCCACGTCCTCGGTTTGCAGGCCCAGCCTTTATGTGAAGCGAAGGTGTCTTGCCCAAGGTGCCGTGGGGTTCGGTAATAGAAATGTTATGGATTAGGTTATCGTCTTCTTCGCTGCTCACGACGTACGACTCGGGATGAAAAAATAGCGCAAAAGAAGAAAAGTATCCCGAAACTGATGAAAATATTCAATTTTTGGCTCCGAAAACAGGCGCAGCATAGCAGGCTTGCTGCCCCTGTCGTAGAGCTCTCGGAGAGCTTTCCAACGGTATGATGTGCGCCGCGTAAGTCCTTACAGATTAAAAGTTATGGGCACCAGAGCGACAGAGACCTGGTCCCTAGCCCCACACCCTCGTTTTGCGAGCCCAGCCTCTGCATGAGGTGAAGTTGTCTTGCCCAAGATGCCGTGGGATTCGGTATTAGAAATGTGATGGATTAGGTTGTCCTCCTTACGGATCAATGGCACACGACGTACAATTCGGGATGAAAAAACAGCGCAAAAGAAGAAAAATTTCCTGAAATTGATGAAAATGTTCAATTTTGGGATCCAAAAATAGGCGTAGCCAAGCTGGCTTGCTACCCCCATCGTAGAGCTCTGTGAGAGCTTTCCATCGGTATGCTGTACGCCGCGTAGCTCCTTACGGATCAAAAGTTATGGGCACCGGAGCGACGGAGACCTGGTCCCAAGCCCCACGCCCTCATTTTGCGAGCACAGCCTCTGCGTGAATTGAAGTTGTCTTGCCCAAAGTGCCTTGGGATTCGGTAATAGAAATGTGATGGATTAGGTTGTTGTCCTTTTTGCGGCACACGACGTACGATCCAGGACGAAAAAACAGGACAAAAGAAGAAAAGTATCCCAAAACTAATGAAAACGTTCAATTTTGTTCTCCAAAAATAGGCGCAACCGAGCAGGCTTGCTGCCCTCATCGTAGAGCTCTCGAAGAGCTTTCCAACGGTATGTTGTACACCGCGTAATTCCTTACGGATCAAAACTTATGGGCAACGGTGCGACGGAGACCTAGCGCGAAGCCCCACGCCCTTGGTTTGCGAGCACAACCTCTACGTAAAACGAAGTTGTCTTGTAGAAGGTACCGTGAAATTCGGTAATAGAAATGTGATGGATTAGGTTGTCGTCCTTTTCGTGGCTCACGACGTACGATCCGGGACGGAAAAACATTGCAAAAGAAGAAAAGTGTCTCAAAATAGATGAAAATGTTTAATTTTGGGCCCTGAAAATATGCGCAGCTAAGCAGGCTTGCTGCCCTCGTCGTAGAGCTCTCGGAGAGCCTTCCAACGGTATGCTATGCGCCATGTAACTCCTTACGGATTAAAAGTTATGGGCATTGGAGCGACGGAGACCTAGTCCCAAGCCCCACGCCCTCGGTTTGCGGGCCCAGCCTCTTTGTGAAACGAAGTTATCTTGCCCAAGGTGCCGTGGGATTCGGTAATAAAAATGTGATGGATTAAGTATTCCTCCTTTTCGTGGCTCACGACGTACGACCCGCAATGGAAAAACAGCGCAAAAGAAGAAAAGTATCCCGAAACTGATGAAAACTTTCAATTTTTTTCTCTGAAAACATATGCAGCCGAGCAGGCTTGCTGCCCCCATTGTAGAGCTCTCAGACAGCTTTCCAACGGTACGTCAGACGCCGCGTAACTCCTTACGGATCAAAAGTTATGAGCATCGGAGTGACGGAGACCTGGTCCCAAGCCCCACCCCCACGGTTTGTGGGACCAGCTTCTACGTGAAACGAAGTTGTCTTGCCTAAGGCACCGTGGGATTTGGTAATAGAAATGTGATGGATTAGGTTGTCGTCCTTTTTGCGGCTCACAACGTACGATACGGGACGAAAAAACAGCGCAAAAGAAGAAAAGTGTCCTAAAACTGATGAAAACTTTCAATTTTTTTCTTTGAAAATAGGCGAGGCCGAGCAGGCTTGCTGCCCCTGTTGTAGAGCTCTCAGAGAGCTTTCCAACGGCATGTCAGACGCCGCGTAACTCCTTACGGATCAAAAGTTATCGGCACCGGAGCGACGGAGACCTGGCCCCAAGCCCCACGCCTACGGTTTGCAGGACCAGCCTCAACGTGAAACGATGTTGTCTTGCC
This sequence comes from Ehretia macrophylla, assembly GCA_037974665.1. Taxonomy (NCBI): domain Eukaryota; kingdom Viridiplantae; phylum Streptophyta; class Magnoliopsida; order Boraginales; family Ehretiaceae; genus Ehretia; species Ehretia macrophylla. The sequence goes on from CM075779.1 coordinate 51,929,832, forward strand.
CAAGGTACCATGGGATTCGGTAATAGAAATGTGATGGATTAGGTTGTTGTCTTTTTCGCGGCTTACGACTTACGATCCGGGATGAAAAAACAGCGCAGAAAAAGAAAAGTGTCCCAAAATTGATGAAAACTTTCAATTTTTTTCTCTGAAAACAGGCGCAGCCGAGCAAACTTGCTGCCCCATTGTAAAGCTCTCAGAGAGCTTTCCAACGGTATGTTAGACGTCGCGTAACTCTTTACGGATCAAAAGTTATGGGCACCGGAGCGACGGAAACCTGGTCCTAAGCCCCACGCCCATGGTTTGCGGGACTAGCCTCTACGTGAAACGAAGTTGTCTTGCCCAAGGTACCATGGGATTCAGTAATAGAAATGTAATGGATTAGGTTGTCGTCCTTTTCGCGGCACACGACGTACGATCCGGGATAGAAAAACAGCACAAAAGAAGAAAAGTATCCTGAAACTAATAAAAATGTTCGATTTTGGGCTCTGAAAATAGGCGCAGTCGAGAAGGCTTGCTGCCTTTGTCGTAGAGCTCTCAGAGAGCTTTCCAACGGTATGCTGTACGCCGCGTAACTCCTTACGGATCAAAAGTTATGGGCACTAGAACAACGGAGACCTGGTCTCAATTCCCACGTCCTCAGTTTGCGGGACCAACCTCAACGTGAAACGAATTTGTCTTGCCCAAGGTACCATGGGATTCAGTAATAGAAATGTGATGGATTAGGTTGTCGTCCTTTTCGCGGCTCACGAAATACAATCCGGGACGAAAAAACAGCGCAAAAGAAGAAAAGTGTCCCGAAACTGATGAAACTTTCAATTTTTTTCTCTAAAAATAGGCGCAGTCGAGCAAGCTTGTTGCCTCCGTTGTAGAGCTCTCAGAGAGCTTTTCAACGGTATGTCAGACGACGCGTAACTCTTTACGGATCAAAAGTTATGGGCACCGAAGCGACGGAGACTTGGACCTAAGCCCTATGCCCATTGTTTGTGGGACCAGCCTCTACGTGAAACGAAGTTGTCTTGCCCAAGGTACCATGGGATTCGGTAATAGAAATGTGATGGATTAGGTTGTTGTTCATTTCACGGCTCACGACGTACGATCCGGGACGGAAAAACAGCACAAAAGAAGAAAAGTGTCCCGAAACTGATGAAAACGTTCGATTTTGGGCTCTAAAAACAGGCGCAGCCTAGCAGGCTTGCTACCTTTGTGGTAGAGCTCTCAGATAGCTTTCCAACGATTTGCTGTGCACCGTGTAACTCCTTATGGATCAAAAGTTATGGGCACCGGAGCAATAGAGACTTGGTCCCAATTCCCACGTCCTTGGTTTGTGGGCCCAGCCTCTACGTGAAGCGAAGTTGCTTTTCCCAAGGTGTCGTGGGGTTCAGTAATAGAAATATGATGGATTAGGTTGTCGTACTCTTCGCGGCACACGACGTACGACCTTGGACAGAAAAACAGCGCAAAAGAAGAAAAGTGTCCTAAAATTGATGAAAATGTTTGATTTTTTTCTCTGAAATAGGCACAGCCGAGTAGGCTTGCTACTCCCGTCGTACAGCTCTCAGAGAGCTTTCCAACGGTATGTCGGGCACTGCGTAACTCCTTACGGATCAAAAGTTATAGGCACCAGAACGACGGAGAGCTGGTCCCAAGCCCCACGCCCTCGGTTTGCTGGCCCAGCCTCTACGTGAAACGAAGTTGTCTTGCCCAATGTACCGTGGGATTCGGTAATACAAATGTGATGGATTACATTGTCGTTCTTTTCACAGCTCACGACGTACGATCCGGGACGGAAAAACAGTGCAAAAGAAGAAAAGTGTCCCGAAACTGATGAAAACGTTCAATTTTGGGCTCGAAAAATATGCGTAGCCGAGCAGGCTTGTTGCCCCCGTCATAGAGCTCTAGGAGAGCATTCCAACGGTATGCTGTGCACCGTGTAACTCCTTACGGATCAAAAGTTATGGGCACCGGAGCGACGGAGACCTAGTCCCAAGCCCCACGCCCTCGGTTTGCGGCCCCAGCCTCTACGTGAAGTGAAGTTGTCTTGCCCAAGCTGCCGTGGGATTCGGTAATAGAAATGTGATGGATAAGTTTGTCGTCCTTTTCACTGCTCACGACATACGATCCGGGGCGAAAAAACAGTGCAAAAGAAGAAAAGTGTCCCGAAACTGATGAAAATGTTCGATTTTGGTCTCCAAAAATAGGCGCAGTCGATCAAGCTTACTACCTACGTCGTAAAACTCCTGCAGAGCTTTCCAACGGTATGCTGTGCGCCGCGTAACTCCTTACGAATCAAAAGTTATGGGCACCGAAATGACGGAGACCTGGTCCTAATTCCCATGCCTTCGGTTTGCGGGCCCAGCCTCTACGTGAAGCGAAGTCATCTTGCCCAGGGTGTCGTGGGATTCGCTAATAGAAATGTGATGGATTAGGTTGTCGTCCTCTTCACGGCTCACGACGTACGACCCGGGATGGAAAAATAGTGCAAAAGAAGAAAAGTGTCCCGAACTTGAAGAAAACCTTCGATTTTGGGCTCCAAAAATAGGCGCTGCCGAGGAGGCTTGCTGCCCCTCTCGTAGAGCTCCCGGAGAGCTTTCCAACGGTATGTTCTGTGCCGCGTGACTCCTTACGAATCAAAAGTTATGGGTACTAGAGCGACGGAGACCTGGTCCCAAGCCCCACGCCCTCGGTTTGGGAGCCCAGCCTCTATGTGAGGCGAAGTTTTCTCGCCCAAGGTACCATTGGATTCAGTATTAGAAATGTGATGGATTAGGTTGTCATCCTTTTCGCGGCACACGACGTACGATCCAGGACGAAAAAATAGCGCAAAATAAGAAAAGTGTCCTGAAACTGATGAAAATGTCTAATTTTGGGCTCCAAAAATAGGCGCAACCAAGCAAGCTTACTGCCCCCATCGTAGAGCTCTCAGAGAGCTTTCCAACGGTATGCTGTACACCGCGTAACTCCTTACAGATCAAAAGTTATGGGCACCGGAGCAACGGAGACCTGGTCCTAAGCCCCACACGCTCGGTTTGTGGGCCCAGCCCCTACGTGAAACGAAGTTGTCTTGTCCAAGGTGCCATGGGATTCGGTAATAGAAATGTGATGGATTAGGCTGTCATCCTTTTCGCAACTCACGACGTACGATCCGGGATGAAAAAACAGTGCAAAAGAATAAAAGTGTCCCGAATCTAATGAAAATGTTCGATTTTGGGCTCTAAAAATAGGCGCAGCCGAGCAGGCTTGCTGCCCCCGTCGTAGAGCTCTCAGAGAGTTTTCCAACGGTATGTTGTGCGCCGCGTAACTCCTTACGGATCAAAAGTTATGGGCACCGGAGTGATGGAGACCTGGTCCCAAGCCCCACGCCCTCAGTTTGTGGGCTCAGCCTCTACGTGATGCGAAGTTGTCTTGCCCAAGGTGTCATGGGAGTTGGTAACAGAAATGTGATGGATTAGGTTGTCGTCCTTTTCGCGACTCACGACGTACGATCCGGGATGAAAAAACGACGCAAAAGAAGAAAAGTGTCCCGAAATGGATGAAAACTTTTAATTTTTTTCTCTGAAAACAGGCATAGCCGAGCAGGCTTGCTTCCCTTGTCGTAGAGCTTTCAGAGAGCTTTCCAACTGTATGTCGGGCGTTGCATAACTCCTTACAAATCAAAAGTTATGGGCACCAGAGCGACTGAGACCTGGTCCTAAGCCCCACGCCCTCGGTTTGCGGGCCCAGCCTCTACGTTAAATGAAGTTGTCTTTCCCAAGGTACCGTGGGATTCGATAATAGAAATGTGATGGATTAGGTTGTCGTCCTTTTCGGGGCTCAGGACGTACGATCCGGGACGAAAAAACAGCGCAAAAGAAGAAAAGTATCCCGAAACTGATGAAAACATTTGATTTTGGGCTCCAAAAACAAGTGCAGTTGAGTAGGCTTGCTACCTCCATCGTAGAGCTCTCGGAGAGCTTCCAACGGTATGCTGTGCGCCGCGTAGCTCCTTATGGATCAAAAGTTATGGGCACCGGAGGAACAGAGACCTGGTCCCTATTCCCTCGCCCTCAGTTTGCGGGCCCAGCCTCTATGTGATGAGAAGTTTCCTTGCCCAAGGTGCTATGGGGTTCGGTAATAGAAAGGTGATGGATTAGGTTGTCATCCTCTTCGCAGCTCACGACGTACGACCCGGGACGGAAAAACTGCGCAAAAGAAGAAAAGTGTCCCGAAACTGATGAAAACGTTCTATTTTTGGCTTGGAAAATAGGCGCAGTCGAGTAGGTTTGCTTCCCCTATCGTAGAGCTCTCGGAGAACTTTCCAACGGTATGTTGTGTGTCGCGTAACTCCTTACGGATCAAAAGTTATGGGCACCAGAGCGACGGAGACCTAGTCTCATGCCCCACGCCCTCGGTTTGCGAGCCCAGCCTCTACGTGAGGGGAAGTTGTCTTGCCCTTGGTGCCGTGGGATTCAATATTAGAAATGTGATGAATTAGGTTGTCATTCTTTTCGCGGCACACGACGTAAGCTCTGGGATGAAAAAACAGAGCAAAAGAAGAAAAGTGTCCCAAAGCTGATGAAAACATTCAATTTTGGGGTCCAAAAATAGGCGCAGTGTCACGCCCCAACCCAGCCTATAAAGGTTAGACTAGGGTGTGATCTAAATATTCAAGTCATTTCACGTATTTAATCGTTCCAGAAGGTTTAATACCTAACGTTTAAGCTAAACTCCACAAATTCTTCGAAAAACCGGCAGCATAACGGCTGTAATTGGGGCTCTTTAGTTTGACCTAATTCTCAAAATGCCTCAAAATTTCCAATCTCAGTTTCATTTCTAACTAAGATCACTATTTATAACCAATTGAAATGCCTACCAGTTATCTCGAAGTCTCGTTTGATTAATAACCTAGCATGATACTATGTCTCATTTGTTTGTTTGTCCTTGTTACAAAAGTATCTGTATCTTAGCTTAACAATGAGTACCTGCTTAAGATTGGATAGGTTCATTTTACTTATTCCTTACCTGATACTTCATAATCCTATGATAGATACTAGCCAATAACAATAGCAAAAATGACCATAGTAGTGTCTATCTAGTTATTATCAGTACAAGCCAAAATTGGACCCCAAATTACAACGGGGGTCATTTACAATACAACAACAAGCAAAATAAGAAATGAAATAGTCTTCATGCAACGTATTGTTCACAAAATAGCCATAGTCACGTAAGGCACGTAGGGCAAGCAATCATTCCAAAGAATCATCGTTAGGCACGTCGTCCTCGGGTACCTGTTCTTGGTCTTCTTCACCTGAGATGATAAAAGAGGGTGAGTCCTTATGAATTCAGCAAGGGGGAACGAGAAATAAGTTTTGAAACTCATTTTCTGGTTCAACTTATGAAAAGCCCTTTTTGCAAGCATGAACGTATCACAAGTAAGTACATAATGTAATGTAAAAGTAAAAGAACACAATTACCCATCTTTCCTCCCCGAGGTCCTCTAGGAACCAAGTGAGAGTACTTATACACATAGTGAAAAGGATACGGTGAGCTTTTGCTCTCAGTTCATTTCCAGTATCAGTTGTGGCGGCCAACTTCAAATCATCCCCTTATCACGCCAAATGGGTGTACTCCGGATGTACCCCGAAATCCTACGAACCCAACTCTCAGAGGAAGTCTAGCCCTCAAGCGAGAGAGGGAATTGGACAATGGTAGTCACGGTTGCACCGGCAAGCCCGATGCTGCCCGGTGTGCGTGAACGCTTCCACGCCAGAATGAAAGGTTGCAACCTTGTATGCAATGCACATTTATGACATTTAATATATCACATTTGGAGGACAACAAAGTAGGTTGCCTTCGAGCAGTCATAAGATTGCACATTGATAGTGAAACACGCGAGGCACGATATGACAAGTAAATTCACTTGAAAAGCACATGGAGTTATATGAATATTAAACGGGCAGCCATGTAACACATGTAAATCAAGTCATATAACTCATTTCAAAGTTCACGTAATCAAATAATAAGATTATTCATCACGCAACGACATTTACGTGGGACCGGGTGCAAGAATGGCCTACTTGTCAACATGTAATCATCGAAATCACGTTTAGGGCTACAAGGGCAACTACGGACAGCCTACTAATTTCATAATCAAACACGATATTCATAGGATCAACGCTTAGCGAGTTTTTCCTAGCCATTAGGGTTTCATTTCATGCTCACCCGTACGATTGAGCCCTAAGTTGTCACGTAATTAAACTCAAGCCATGCATTGATTAATTCAACACCCTCAAGCATTCAAAACAGTCCACACAACATCCAAATGCCACAATCCCAAGCATTTAATACAACAAGAGAAGCTACAATAATTTTTCTAAGCATATCAATAGGTGAAACCCTCACTGCAATGGACTGTTTTCTCACAATCATTGAGACAAGCAAATAATCTCCAATTCTAGTGAACAAGATGTCAAATTAAATCTTAAGTAGTTAATTAAATTCAGAAACAAACCTCGCATCATTTGGAGTTCGGGTTCAAGAGAAATAGCCAAAACAGTGAGACTACACAAAACTGTCCAGATTTGCACACATTTCAATTCTTGTCATTTTTGAGGGCCTTAGGGTCAGATTTAGCCTTAGTCCATTTCTGACAAAAATATCCAGAACTGCAAATTATATCTTTTCACCAAATTTCATGCATTTTGGATATCATTTACTAAGTCAAAACTGATTTGTTCTACAAGGTCAGTGAATTTGCCAAAACCTGCTTCATTTTTCCAGACTTTCCAGATTTGGACACATTTTGATAATTTGCCATTTTGAGGACCTTAGAGTCGAAATTAGCTTTGGCATATTTCTACAAAAAATGCTCAGAACTGGCAGAACTAGTTACCTACCAATTTTCACTCATTTTAAACATCATTTACCTAGTCAAAATTACTTCTCACCAACAAGGCAGAAGGCTGTCACATACCCGATTTCATCTATCATCACATTCTAGTAAAATATCTTGCCATGCATGTTTATAAAAGCTCATGAACACACATATATCTCAAGTACAGAAGTAAAGATATACATTTAAGGGCATGCATGTGGTTTTTTTGAAAGATTTTCAAGAAGTTTTAGCCCTCACCTTAGCAAGACAACAAAGAAGATGCTCAAACTCTTGGTGAAGCACAAAGTTGATCTTTTTCCTTGCTTAGCCGAGAGACAACTTGGGATTTCTCTAATTTATTAGCTTAGTAACCAAGTTCTTAGTAGGTGCATGTGGTTAGAACAAGAAGAAAAGAAATGGAAGCTAACAAACTCACCTAAGCCGAAATGGAGGTGCTAAAGGCTTGCATGTGCATTTCTTTGTTCCTAGCTTTGTTTGGTCGAGCTCCTATGTAGCTTGGAAGTCTTGAAGAGCCTTAGGATGAAGAACTTAGCTATGGAGAGTAGAAACTCAGGCAAGGCCGAGAGAGAGAGAAGAAATGAGAGAGGAATAAGAGGAAAATGGGAGAAAATCTAAGAAAATGAAAAGCTTTGTTGGGCAAAGATGCTTGTCAGCCTAGGGCCTTGCAAAATCAGAATTTTGTGTCTTCAAGGAGCATTTTTTGAATCCTTAGCATGGGAAAATGAGAATGGGTCGAGAATGGTGCATTGGGGAGGGTTTTTGAGCCAATTTTTTTTTCTATTGCTTGTGTCATAGAATGTCATAGGATGTCTAGATTTAATTTTGAATTATGCAAGCAAGCACAAAAATGCACACAAGGTGGTCGGTCAAGGCATTACAAGAATCTGAATTTTTTGTCTTGGTTGAGCAATATTTTAATTGTGTTTTTGGGATATGCAAAGAATAAAGAATAAGGAATAAGGAATAAAGAATGTCTACCTTTTTGTGAGATTTTGTCTTCTAGTGGGTTGAATTAGCAATTTAATATTAGTTAGTGGAGTTTGTAGGATTAATTAATGATCTAGTGCTTCGTGTAAGGTGCTTTCTTGATTAGCGTGAGGGCGCGCTTTCCTATGTTTAGGACATGCACTATGAGGTAGGGCATGAACTACGAGACGAATGCATATTTCCCAAGTAAATGCACGTAACCCTAAATGAATGCACGTAATTCAATGCAAGACACACAAAATGAAACGCAATTCTTAAACCTAGGTCAAGGCACGTAAATCTAGGTTAGGGCACACGAAACGAGATATCGCACGTAAATCGAGGTCGGGCCTCACATCCTCCCCTCCTTAAAAGAATTTCGTCCCGAAATTCAATATTACCTTTGAAATAAAGCTGGATATTGTTGCTCCATCTGGTCTCGCCTTTCCCACGTTGCTTCTTCAACTCCATGATGATCCCACAACACTTTCATCATCGGTATAGATTTGTTGCGCAACTCCCGATCTTGCTGGTCTAGGATCCGAATGGGCTTATCTTCATAAGACAAGTTCTCTCGAAGCTGCAACGGTTCTGGCTCCAAGATATGCGATGGATCAGGGTGATACTTCCGTAGCATTGAAACATGAAAGACGTCGTGAATATTGGAGAGGTTTTGGGGTAGTGCCAGGCGATACACCAATTTGCCAACCTTCTCAATTATTTCAAATGGTCCTACAAATCTCGGGCTTAACTTTCCACCCTTGCCGTGTTTAATCAATCCCCTCCGAGGTGATATCTTCAAGAACACCTTGTCGCCGACCTCAAACTCTAGGCTCCGTCTCCGTCGGTCTGCATAACTTTTCTGCCTGCTCTGGGCGGTAAGCATCCGTTTCCGGATGAGGTGGATATTATCAACAGTCTTCATAAGTTCAGGTAGAAGGGTCGGGTCAAAAGTCTTCGTCTCACCTACTTCATCCCAGTAAATTGGGGATCGACACTTACGTCCATACAACGCCTCAAATGGGGCCATCCCGATAGTGGCCTGATAACTGTTATTATAAGCGAATTCCGCTAGAGACAGATATTTCTCCCAACCTTTCCCGAAGTCTAAAACACACGCCCTCAGCATATCCTCCAGAATCTGAATAGTTCTCTCAGATTGTCCATCAGTCTGAGGGTGATAAGCCGTGCTAAAACTCAACTTCGTTCCCAAAGCTTCTTGCAATCTCTTCCAAAATCGGGAAGTAAAACGAGGATCCCTATCCGATACAATACTCACAGGCATCCCATGCAATCTTACAATCTCCGCCACATACATATCTCCCAATTTCTCAGGGCTATCCTCCTTGTTCATTGGTAAGAAGTGTGCTGACTTGGTCAATCTATCCACTATGACCCAAACGGCGTCATGACCCTTTTGTGACCTGGGCAGGTCCATAACAAAGTCCATAGTTATATGCTCCCATTTCAATTGAGGAATCTCCAACGGCTGAAGTAAACCTAATGGTCGTTGATGTTCCGCTTTGACTCTCTGGCAAGTCAAACACCGTGCTACAAACTCTGCGGTCTCTCTCTTCATGTTATTCCACCAATAGTGTTGCTTCAAATCCCGGTACATCTTTGTTCCGCCAGGGTGAATAGTGTATCTTGAATTATGGGCTTCTTCAAGAATCTTCTTTTTCAGCTCTGGCTCATTAAGAACACAAATCCGATTCCTAAACCTCCAAATACCATTATCATGAAACTTGAAATCTATGTTGCTTTTTTTAATCTTCTAAAACTGTTGGTCCTTCTGTTGAGCCTCTCGTAATTCAAACAACAAGGTCGATTGAACTTGTGTAGTGGCAAAAAATAACCCTTTTCGAGTCAATTGTTGTTTCCACAAGAATGCTTCCTCCAACAACTCCTGCACCTTAACTTCCAGTTTTGCCATGCTCGCTTTCCTACTTAAGGCATCTGCAACTACATTTGCTTTACCGGGCACATAATTGATTGTGCAGTTATAATCATCCAAAAACTCCATCCACCGCCTTTGCCTCATGTTCAACTCTTTTTGTGAGAACAAGTATTTTAAGCTCTTGTGATCAGGAAACACCTCGAACTTGTTACCCCACAGATAGTGCCTCCATTTCTTGAGTGCAAACACAATAGCCGCTAACTCCAAATCATGTGTCGGGTAGTTCAATTCATACGACTTCGGTTTCCTAGAAGCATACGCAATCACTCTACCATTTTGCATCAACAAACAACCCAGACCTTCCTTCGAAGCATCACTATAGATTACAAAACCTTGACTCCCTTTAGGCAATGCAAGAACAGGTGCGGTAGTCAATCTTTTCTTCAATTCTGGGAAGCTGTTCTCACACTTGTCATCCCATACGAACTTTGTTTTCTTTTGAGTGAGCTTTGTAAGCAGTCCTGCGATCTTTGAGAAATCCTTCACGAACCTCCGATAATAGTCGGCTAGACCAAGAAAACTCCGAACCTCCGTAACGTTTTCCAGCTTCTTCCAAGATATCACTGCTTCTATCTTTGCTGGATACACTGCTATTCCCTCTTGGGATATGATGTGTCACGCCCCAACCCGACCTATAAAGGTTAGACTAGAGTGTGATCTAAACATTCAAGTCCTTTCACATTCTTAATCATTCTAGGAGGTTTAACACTTAACGTTTTATTCTAAACTCCAAAATTTTTCCGGAAATCCGGCAGCATAACGGCTGTAATTGGACTCTTTGTTTTGACCTAAGTTTTCTAACAGCCTCAAACTTTCAATTCAAGTTCATTCTCGACTAGAGTTTACTATTTTACCATCGATTGAATTGCTTATTGGTTATTTCGACGTCCTGTTTAATTTATAATCTAGCATGGTGCTATATCTCGTTTGTCCATTTATTCTCGTTTCAAAATATACCTATTGATCTTAGCTTATTAGCGAGTACCTGTTGAGATTGGATAAGTTCATTTGCTTAATCCTTAATTAAAGCATCATAACCTATGATAAGTACTAGTGATAATAAAAGCAAAACGATCATGGCAGTGTCATGTCTAGTATCGGTCTACTTAAAATAAGTACAAACCAAAATTAGACCCCAAATTACAGCGGGGGTCCTTTACATCACAAGCAACAAATAACATAAGGGAAATAGTCTTCAAGCAGCAAAAGGTACACAAGTAATCACGTTCAAGCAAAACGATAATAATAGGCAATCACTCCAGGGGTTCATCATTAGGTACATTAACCTCGGGTTCCTGTACCTGTTCTTCTTCACCTGAAATGATAAAAGAGGGTGAGTCCTTATGAACTCAGCGAGGGGAACGAGAAATAAATTTTGAAACTCATTTTCCGGTTCAATTTATGAAAACCCCTTTTTAAAACTTGTCACATATGACAAATAATATGGTAATCAATTATAAGAAACAAATCGAGAAACGGGTACAATTACCAATCATTTCAAGGATACGACGAGCATTTGCTCTCAATTTCAATTTCGAATCAATTGTTGCGGCCGACTTCAATAATCCACTTATCACTCCCAATTGGGTGTACTCCGGATGTACCCCGAAACCTACGACCCAACTCCCCGAGGGTGAAATGCCAAACGAGAGAGGGAATTGGACCATGGTAGTCACGGTAACACCGGCAAGCCCGATGCCGCCCGGCGTGCGTGAAACACTACCATGCCACACGAAAGGTTGCAACCTTATATGCAATGCACATTTATAACATTTAACATATCACATTAGGAGGGCAACAAAGTAGGTTGCCTCCGAACAGTTGTAAGATCGCACGTTGTCAAGTAGTCAAACAAGGCACGATAAGGCAAGTTATTTCACTTGAAAGGCATATAGAGTCATATGAACATCAAACGGGCAGCCATGTAACACATGTAAAACAGGCCATATAACTCATTAAGAAGCCCATATAATCAAGTGATACGAATTGTTCAACATGCAACAACATTTACGTGGGTTCGGTAGCAAGAAAAGCTTATTTGACAACATGCAATCGTCAAAACCATAATTGAAGTTATAACACAATTACGGGCAGCCCACGCAACGTACAATTTTCACACAATATCCAATGATTAACACTTAGTAAGACTACTTAGCCATTAGGGTTTCCGTTTCATGCACAATCGTGTGTGTTCAAGCCCTAAGTTAACTCAACATCATTCCCGAGTCATACATCATTCAATTCAAACATCCTCAAGTACTGAAAACAGTCCACGCAATATTCCGACATCACAATTCCAAGCAATTAGCACCACAAAAGAGGTTACAATAGTTTTCCATGCATATAGCTAAGTGAAACACTCACTGCAATAGGCTGTCTTCTCACCATCAATCGGGTAAGCAAAAAATCTCCAAATTCAGTGAATAAGATTTCAAGTTAAATCTTAAGAAGTTAACTAAAATCAGAAACAAACCTTGCATCAATTGGAGTTCAGAATAATTAGTTATGGCCGAAACAGTGAGGTAGCACAAAACTGTCCAGATTTGCACACTTTTTAGAAATTGACGTTTTTGAGGTCCTTAGAGTCATTTTTAGCTTTCGTTCATTTCTGACAAAATTGTCCAGAACTGAAAAATATAGCAGTAAACCAATTTTCATGCATTTTGGACAACATTTACTAAGTCAAATATGGTTCGTTCCACAAGGTCAGTGCATCTGCCAAAACCTGATTCAATTTTCCAGATTTCCAGATTTGGTCACATTTTAATGATTTGTCATTTTGAGGACCTTAGAGTCAAAATTAGCTTCGGCCTATTTCTGGGAAAAATGTTCAAAACTGTCCAAAATAGTGACCCACCAATTTTCGAGCATTTTAAACATCATTTTCTTAGCTAAACTTACCTCGAACAGACTGGTCAGAGAGCTGTCACAAGAATTCGACTTCACCTAGCATCATTTTCAAGCCAAGATCTTGCCATGCATGGTTGTTTAAGCTCATGAACGACCACATAACTCAAGTACAGAAGCAAATATACACATTTATGAACATGCATGTGAAATTTCAAAGAGTTTTCAAAAGCTTTTAACCCTCACCTTAGCAATCAACCACAAAATGCTCAAGACCCTTTGTTGAAGCTCAAATCTTCTCCTTTCCCTTGCTTAGCCGAGAACCTCACTAGTTTTTCTCTATTTTTCCTAGCTTAATGTTCAATCTCTTAGCACAAGCATGATGTTAAACTATGAAGAAAAGAAATGGATGCTTAGTAACTCACCTAGGCCGAATATGAAGCTTCAATGCACATGCAAGAGAAATTTTCGAACTCTAGCTTGTTTGCTTGGTTTTCTTGATGGTTTGCTTGCCTTGTTCGACCAAGGTGTGATGAAGATGAACAAGGATGATAAGAGTTCAGCCAAGGACCGAAATGGAGAGAGAAGAATGAGAGGAGAGAGAGTTTGTGAGATAAAATGATTTGTGAAGCATGTTGAATGTGAGTTGTGTGTGTGTGTCGGCTATGAGCTTCAAAATTCTGAATTTTGTGTTGTCTTGGTGTGATGTTTGAATTGTTTAGTGGAGAATGGTGATGTAGCCGAGATGGTGGCTTAGCAGGTAGCAAAGTGTGGCCTTGATGCAGGCAAAAGCTATGACAATGTGAAGATTTGTCTCAAGCATGCATGAATAAATTATGTTGCTCAAATTTTTCTCTCAAAACATGGTATGGCCGACCAAGGGCTTGCATTTGCTGAAAATTCAGATTCTATTAATGTATTTTAGCTTCTAATAAGGGTGAAATTTGAGGTGCATTGGTTTTGGGTGAGACTAAAGAATAAAGAATGAAGAACGTCTACTGTTTGGTGCATTTTTTGTCTTCTAGTGAATGGAATTTGGATTATTATATTGTTAGTGGATTATGTAGGATTGTTTAATAGTCTAGTGCTTCGTGAAAGATGCTTTCTTGATTGGCGTGAAAGCACGCTTTCCTAGGTCTAGGGCACGCACTACTAGGTAGAACACGAACTACGATACGAACGCACGTTTTTCAAGACTAAGGCACATACTTCAAGATAAGTGCACGGATTCCAATGCTAACATACACAACCCTAGGTGAATGAACGTAGATCAAAATAAGGCACGTAATTTAATGCAATGCACGTAATTCAAGACACGACTCTCAAACCTAGGTTAAAGCACGTATAACGAGGCATGCACGAAAACCAAGACAGGGCACGTAATCCAAGGTCAGTCATATCACTCTTGGTCTATAGCACGCAAATTGAGGTAATACACGTTATTCAGGGTCGGGCCTCACATCCTCCCCTCCTTAAAAGAATTTCGTCCCGAAATTCAATATTACTTTGAAATAATGTTGGATATTGCTGCTCCATCTGGTCTCGCCTTTCCCACGTTGCTTCTTCGAGTCCATGATGATCCCACAGCACTTTTACCATCGGTATGGTTCTGTTGCGCAACTCCCGATCCTGTTGGTCTAAGATCCGAATGGGTTTTTCCTCGTAGGACAAGTTCTCCCGAAGCTGCAACGGCTCTGGCTCCAAGATATGCGACGAGTCAGGATGATACTTCCGCAGCATCGATACATGAAAGACGTCATGAATATTGGAGAGGTTCTGGGGTAGTGCTAGTCGATACGCCAACTTGCCAATCTTCTCAACTATCTCAAATGGTCCTACAAATCTCGGGCTCAGCTTTCCACCTTTGCCATGTTTAATCAGTCCCCTCCGGGGTGATATCTTCAAGAATACTTTGTCGCCAACCTCAAACTCGAGACTCCGTCTCCGTCGGTCTACGTAACTCTTCTGCCTACTCTGGGCGGTAAGTATCCGTTTCCGGATGAGGTGGATGTTATCAACAGTCTTCATCAGTTCAGGTAAAAGGGTCGGGTCAAAAGTCTTCGTCTCACCTACTTCATCCCAGTAGATTAGGGATCGACACTTACGTCCATATAGCGCCTCAAATGGGGCCATCCTAATAGTGGCCTGATAACTATTGTTGTAGGCGAACTCCGCTAGAGATAGATATTTCTCCCAACCTTTCCCGAAGTCTAACACACATGCCCTCAGCATATCCTCTAGAATTTAAATAGTTCTCTCTGATTTTCCATCAGTCTGAGAGTGATAAGCCGTGCTAAAACTCAACTTCGTCCCCAAAGCTTCTTGCAATCTTTTCCAAAATCGGGAAGTAAAACAAGGATCCCTATCCGATACAATACTCACAGGCATCCCGTGCAATCTTACAATCTCCACCACATACATATCTCCTAGTTTCTCAGGACTATCTTCCTTGTTTATTGATAGAAAGTGCGCCGACTTAGTCAATCTATCCACTATAACCCAAACGGTGTCACGACCCTTTTGTGATCTAGGCAGGTCCATAACAAAATCCATAGTTATATGTTCCCATTTCCATTGAGGAATCTCCAACGGCTGAAGTAAACCTGCGGGTCGTTGATGTTCTGCTTTGACTCTCTGGCAAGTCAAACACCGTGCTACAAACTCCGCAATTTCTTTTTTCATGTTATTCCACCAATAGTGTTGCTTCAAATCCCGATACATCTTTGTTCCACCGGGGTGAATAGTATATCTTGAATTATGCGCTTCCTCAAGAATCTTCTTTTTAAGCTCTGGGTCATTGGGAACACAAACCCGGTTCCTAAACCTCCAAATACCATCATCGTGAAACTTGAAATCTGTATTGCTTTCCTTAATCCTTTGAAATTGTTGGTCCTTCTGTTGAGCCTCTCGTAACTCAGATAACAAAGTCAATTGAACTTGGTTAGTGGCAAAAAGTAACCCTTTCTGAGTCAACAATGGTTTCCACAGAAATGCTTCCTCCAACAACTCCTGCACCTTAATTTCCAGTTTTGCCAAGCTTGCCTTTTTGCTTAAGGCATCTGCAACCACGTTCGCCTTACCGGGCACATAATTAATTGAGCAGTTATAATCATCCAAAAGCTCCATCCACCGCCTTTGCCTCATATTCAACTCCTTCTGAGAGAACAAGTATTTCAAGCTCTTATGATCAGTAAATACCTCAAACTTGTTGCCCCACAGATAATGCCTCCATTTCTTGAGTGCAAACACAATAGCTGCTAACTCCAAATCATGCGTTGGGTAATTCATCTCGTACGGCTTTGGTTTCCTGGAGGCATAAGCAATAACTCTTCCATTTTGCATCAATACACATCCCAATCCTTCTTTCGAAGCATCGCTATAGATTACAAAACCTTGAATCCCTTCAGGCAATGCAAGAACTGGTGCGGTAGTCAATCTTTTCTTCACCTCTTGGAAGCTGTTCTCCCACTTATCCTCCCACACGAACTTGGTTTTCTTTTGAGTGAGCTTTGTAAGCGGTCCTGCAATCTTAGAGAAATCCTTCACGAACCTCCGATAATAGCCGGCTAGACCAAGAAAACTACGAACTTCCGTAACATTTTCTGGCTTCTTCCAAGACATCACTGCATCGATCTTTGCTGGATCTAACGCTATTCCCTCTTGGGATATGATATGCCCCAAAAATACAATCTGCTGCAACCAGAATTCACATTTGCTAAACTTTGCATACAATCGATGCTCTCGAAGTTTCTGCAGTACCAACCGCAGATGTTGCTCATGCTCCGCCTCCGATTTCGAGTATACCAAAATATCATCAACGAAGATCACCACAAATTGGTCCAAGTAGGGTTGAAACACCCTATGCATCAAATCCATAAAATCTGCAGGGGCATTAGTTAGTCCAAAAGGCATCACCACATATTCATAGTGCCCATATCTCGTCCTGAAAGCCGTTTTAGGCACATCTTACTTCTTGATCCGCAATTGATAATACCCTTGCCTCAAGTCGAGTTTCGAATACACTTTGGCTCCTTGCAGTTGATCGAATAACTCATCGATTAGGGGAAGTGGGTATTTATTCTTGACAGTCACTTGGTTCAAACCTCGATAGTCAATGCATAGCCTCAACGTTCCGTCTTTCTTCTTAACAAATAGCACGGGCGCACCCCACGGTGAAGAGCTCGGTTGCACAAACCCCTTCTTCAACAATCCTTGCAATTGGTCCTTTAATTCTTGTAGCTTGGCCGGTGCCATACGATAGGGAGCTTTTGAAATTGGCTGGGCGCCAGGTAGCAACTTTATAACAAACTCGATCTCCCGATTTGGGGGTAAACCGGTTAATTCTTCAGGGAACACATCTGCATAGTCTTTGATCACAGGCATCTCCTCCAACTTAGCTTTATCCGATGGCTTGTTGATAAGGTAAGCCAAGTATCCGCTGCATCCTTTCCTCAAGGACCTCACTGCTTTTGTAGATGAAATGATGGAACTCCCGGTGAAATCTCTTCGACCCAAAACCTCCAGTATCGGTTGATCAGGTACCCGGAACGTTATAATCTTTGCCCGGCAATCCAGTTGGACATGATGTTTTGCCAGCCAGTCCATCCCTAAAATGACCTCGTAGTCTCGAAAAGGTAATACAATAAGATTGGCCGAGAATTCCCTATCCTTAATTTGGATTTTACATGCTTTACAAGCTGAACTAGTTACAAGTTTAGAACCCATTGGAGTACCAACTTCTACTTCATACGGCAAACATACAACTTTCAATTTCACACGTTCCACACATAAGGGAGTTATAAATGAATGAGTAGCACCCGGATCAATTAACACCTTAACAGGTTGATTCAGTATGAAGAATGTACCTTCAACAACAGCGGTTTCATTTGGAATCTCCTCGCACTCGATAGCATAAGCTCGAGCCTGGACCCTAGGAACTGGAGTCTTGCCTCTACCGGCTGGTTTAACCTGATTTTGTCCCCCTTGCCATTTAGGGCAATCCTTAACCCGGTGCTGATCGCTACCACAACCTATACATCGTCCCAATTTTCTCCAACACTAGGCCTCGGTGTGACCCTTTCTGCTACAATGAGAACAAGTAACAGTCTGAGAAGCAGGTGAACTACCTGTGGATCCGCGGGTGGAAGAGGCTGATGGCGCTATAGTCGACCCACGGTTATTCACTGACCTATTCTGGCTCTGACCTTGACCGCGACTCTGACTCTGGAATTTTCTCTGCTGGCCTGGAGGCTTGTAAGGTTTCTTGTTTGGCTGACTCAAACCGGCTCCATCTAGTTTCCTCTTCTCAACTCGATAGGCAGCAGCAAAGAGAGCAGAATAAGTATCGAAGTCATGAGAAGCTAACTGGTCTTGAATCTCTGGCCTCAATCCAACAGTAAATTTCCACATTTTTGCCTCCGAAGTACAAACCATATATTGAGCATAACGGGACAGTCGATCAAAACGTGCCTCGTACTGGGCCACCGTCATATTACCCTGGGTCAAATGCATGAACTCCTCGATCCGCCTCTGCCTGGAAACTGCAGGTACATATTTCTCCTTAAACGCCTTAACGAAATTACCCCACAAGCGAGGTGTCTGATCAGTCTCCCACAGTGCCTCTACAGTGTGCCACCAATGCTCGGCATCCCCGTGCAACAGAAATACAACAAACTCCAATTTCTCTTCATCTGTATAATCAAGTGGCCTAAAAATCTTCTCGATCTCGGATAGCCAAGCCTCTGCTTTCTCATCATCAGCTTCCCCGTAGAATTTAGACGGGCGAAAGTCAAGGAATTCCTTCATTCTGTTATGTCTCCCATGGTTACCCTCATTCCTGTTGTTGATGCTGTTGTTGGCCTCACGAGCATCCTGACGCTCCATCACACGTGATACGCGATCCATGGCATTTGCCATCATATTAAACATAGCTATACCGGGATTAGTCTGATAAGCATCCCCGGTCTCTTGAGGTTCACCGCTCCTATTAGTAGTACGGGTACTAGGGCCAGCCATCTATAGGCACAATTTATTGAAATATGATAATTAAGAATCTAATGCATAAGATATGCAACATATTATAGGTACAATTCTAAAAACATTCAAGGCATATAAGTCACTTAAGCACATAGAACATAGAAGACACATTTTATCACACAATAACACACAAACAAGTCATTCTAATTATCTTAGGGCTTTACCCACGGTCCGAGAGTTAAACCCGGCTTAAGAAATCTAAGCTCTGATACCATTCTTCTAAGGTGTCACGCCCCAACCCGACCTATAAAGGTTAGACTAGAGTGTGATCTAAACATTCAAGTCCTTTCACATTCTTAATCATTCTAGGAGGTTTAACACTTAACGTTTTATTCTAGACTCCAAAATTTTTCCAGAAATCCGGCAGCATAACAGCTGTAATTGGACTCTTTGTTTTGACCTAAGTTTTCCAACAGCCTCAAACTTTCAATTCAAGTTCATTCCCGACTAGAGTTTACTATTTTACCATCGATTGAATTGCTTATTGGTTATTTTGACGTCCCGTTTGATTTATAACCTAGCATGGTGCTATGTCTCGTTTGTCCATTTATTCTCGTTTCAAAATATACCTGTTGATCTTAGCTTATTAGCGAGTACCTGTTGAGATTGGATAAGTTCATTTGCTTAATCCTTAATTAAAGCATCATAACCTATGATAAGTACTAGCGATAATAAAAGCAAAACGATCATGGCAGTGTCATGTCTAGTATCGGTCTACTTAAAATAAGTACAAACCAAAATTAGACCCCAAATTACAGCGGGGGTCCTTTACATCACAAGCAACAAATAACATAAGGGAAATAGTCTTCAAGCAGCAAAAGGTACACAAGTAATCACGTTCAAGCAAAACGACAATAATAGGCAATCACTCCAGGGGTTCATCATTAGGTACATTAACCTTGGGTTCCTGTACCTATTCTTCTTCACCTGAAATGATAAAAGAGGGTGAGTCCTTATGAATTCAGCGAGGGGAACGACAAATAAATTTTGAAACTCATTTTCCGGTTCAATTTATGAAAACCCCTTTTTAAAACATGTCACATATGACAAATAATATGGTAATCAATTATAAGAAACAAATCCAGAAACGGATACAATTACCAATCATTTCAAGGATACGACGAGCATTTGCTCTCAATTTCAATTTCGAATCAATTGTTGCGGCCGACTTCAATAATCCACTTATCACTCCCAATTGGGTGTACTCCGGATGTACCCCGAAACCTACGACCCAACTCCCCGAGGGTGAAATGCCAAGAGAGAGAGGGAATTGGACCATGGTAGTCACGGTAACACCGGCAAGCCCGATACCGCCCGGCGTGCGTGAAACACTACCATGCCACACGAAAGGTTGCAACCTCGTATGCAATGCACATTTATAACATTTAACATATCACATTAGGAGGGCAACAAAGTAGGTTGCCTCCGAACAGTTGTAAGATCGCACGTTGTCAAGTAGTCAAACAAGGCACGATAAGGCAAGTTATTTCACTTGAAAGGCATATAGAGTCATATGAACATCAAACGGGCAGCCATGTAACACATGTAAAACAGGCCATATAACTCATTAAGAAGCCCATATAATCAAGTGATACGAATTGTTCAACATGCAACAACATTTACGTGGGTTCGGTAGCAAGAAAAGCTTATTTGACAACATGCAATCGTCAAAACCATAATTGAAGTTATAACACATTTACGGGCAGCCCACGCAACGTACAATTTTCACACAATATCCAATGATTAACACTTAGTAAGACTACTTAGCCATTAGGGTTTCCGTTTCATGCACAATCGTGTGTTCAAGCCCTAAGTCAACTCAACATCATTCCCAAGTCATACATCATTCAATTCAAACATCCTCAAGTACTGAAAAAAGTCCACGCAATATTCCGACATCACAATTCCAAGCAATTAGCACCACAAAAGAGGTTACAATAGTTTTCCATGCATATAGCTAAGTGAAACACTCACTGCAATAGGCTGTCTTCTCACCATCAATCGGGTAAGAAAACAATCTCCAAATTCAGTTAATAAGATGTAAAATTAAAGCTTAAGAAGTTAACTAAACTCAGAAACAAACCTTGCATCAATTGGAGTTCAGAATCATTAGTTATGGCCGAAACAGTGAGGTAGCACAAAACTGTCCAGATTTGCACACTTTTCAGAAATTGACGTTTTTGAGGTCCTTAGAGTCATTTTTAGCTTTAGTCCATTTCTGACAAAATTGTCCAGAACTGAAAAATCTATCATTAAACCAATTTTCATGCATTTTGGACAACATTTACTAAGTAAAATATGGTTCGTTCCACAAGGTCAGTGCATCTGCCAAAACCTGATTCATTTTTCCAGATTTCCAGATTTGGTCACATTTTAATGATTTGTCATTTTTAGGACCATAGAGTCAAAATTAGCTTCGGCCTATTTCTGGGAAAAATGTTCAAAACTGTCCAAAATAGTCACCCACCAATTTTCAATCATTTTCAACATCATTTGCTTAGCTAAACTTACCTCGAACAGACTGGTCAGAGAGCTGTCACAAGAATTCGACTTCACCTAGCATCATTTTCAAGCCAAGATCTTGCCATGCATGGTTGTTTAAGCTCATGAACGACCACATAACTCAAGTACAGAAGAAAATATACACATTTATGAACATGCATGTGAAATTTCAAAGAGTTTTCAAAAGCTTTTAACCCTCACCTTAGCAATCAACCACAAAATGCTCAAGACCCTTTGTTGAAGCTCAAATCTTCTCCTTTCCCTTGCTTAGCCGAGAACCTCACTAGTTTTTCTCTATTTTTCCTAGCTTAATGTTCAATCTCTTAGCACAAGCATGATGTTAAACTATGAAGAAAAGAAATGGATGCTTAGTAACTCACCTAGGCCGAATATGAAGCTTCAATGCACATGCAAGAGAAATTTTCGAACTCTAGCTTGTTTGCTTGGTTTTCTTGATGGTTTGCTTGCCTTGTTCGACCAAGGTGTGATGAAGATGAACAAGGATGATAAGAGTTCAGCCAAGGACCGAAATGGAGAGAGAAGAATGAGAGGAGAGAGAGTTTGTGAGATAAAATGATTTGTGAAGCATGTTGAATGTGAGTTGTGTATGTGTGTCGGCTATGAGCTTCAAAATTCTGAATTTTGTGTTGTCTTGGTGTGATGTTTGAATTGTTTAGTGGAGAATGGTGATGAAGCCGAGATGGTGGCTTAGTATTTGGCAAAGTGTGGCCTTGATGCAAGCAAAAGGTATGACAATGTGAAGATTTGTCTCAAGCATGCATGAATAAATTATGTTGCTCAATTTTTTCTCTCAAAACATGGAATGGCCGCCCAAGGGCTTGCATTTGCTGAAATTTCAGATTCAATTAATGTATTTTAGCTTATCATAAGGGTGAAATTTGAGGTGCATTGGTTTTGGGTGAGAATAAAGAATAAAGAATGAAGAAGGTTTAGTGTTTGGTGCATTTTTTGTCTTCTAGTGAATGGAATTTGGATTATTATATTGTTAGTGGATTATGTAGGATTGTTTAATAGTCTAGTGCTTCGTGAAAGATGCTTTCTTGATTTGCGTGAAAGCACACTTTCCTAGGTCTAGGGCATGTACTACGAGGTAGAACACGAACTACTAGACGAATGCACGTTTTTCAAGACTAAGGCACATACTTCAAGATAAGTGCATGGATTCCATTGCTAACATACACAACCCTAGGTGAATGAACGTAGATCAAAATAAGGCACGTAATTCAATGCAATGCACGTAATTCAAGACACAACTCTCAAACCTAGGTTAAAGCACGTATAACGAGGCATGCATGAAAACCAAGACAGGGCACGTAATCCAAGGTCAGTCATATCACTCTTGGTCTATAGCACGCAAATTGAGGTAATACACGTTATTCAGGGTCGGGCCTCACATGATGTGCCCCAAAAATGCAATCTGCTACAACCAAAATTCACATTTCTTAAACTTTGCATACAATTGATGCTCTCGAAGTTTCTGCAGTACCAATCGCAGATGTTGTTCATGCTCAGCCTCGGATTTCGAGTATACCAAAATATCATCAATGAAGATCACCACAAATTGGTCCAAGTAGGGTTGAAACACCCTGTGCATCAAGTCCATAAAAGTTGCAGGGGCATTAGTTAGCCCAAATGGCATCACCACATATTCATAATGCCCATATCTCGTCCTGAAAGCCGTTTTAGGCACATCCTTCTTTTTGATCTGCAACTGATAGTATCCTTGCCTCAAGTTTAGCTTCGAATACACTTTGGCTCTTTGAAGTTGATCAAATAACTCGTCGATAAGTGGAAGTGGGTATTTATTCTTGACAGTCACTTGGTTCAATCCTCGGTAATCGATGTATAGCCTCAACGTTCCGTATTTGTTCTTTACAAATAGGACTGGTACACCCCATGGAGAAGAACTTGGTTGAACAAACCCCTTCTTCAACAATCCTTGCAATTGGTCCTTCAATTCTTGTAGCTCGGCTGGTGCCATACGATAGGGAGCTTTAGATATCTGCTGGTTGCCAGGCAGTAATTCTATAATGAACTCAATCTCTCGATTTGGAGGTAAACCGGGCAATTCTTTTGGAAACACATCCGCATAGTCTTTGATCACTGGCATCTCCTCCAACTTAGCTTTGTCCAATGGCTTGTTAATGAGGTAAGCTAAGTATGCACTACATCTTTTTCTCAAGGACTTCACTGCTTTCATAGATGAAATGATGGAACTCCCGGTGCAGTCTCTTCGACCCATGACTTCTAATATTGGTTGACCAGGTATCTGGAATGTTACAATCTTCGTCCGGCAATCTAGTTGGGAATGATGCTTTGCCAACCAGTCCATCCTTAAAATGACTTCATAGTCTCGAAAGGGTAATACAATAAGATTGGCTGAGAATTCCCTATCTTTAATTTGGATTTTACATGCTTTACAAGCTGAGCTAGTAACAAGCTTAGAACCCATCGGAGTACCAACTTCTACTTCGTAAGGCAAACATACAACTCGTAACTTCACACGTTGCACACATAAGGGAGTAATAAATGAATGAGTAGCACCTGGATCAATTAGCACCCTAACAGGTTGATTCAGTATGAAGAATGTACCTTCAACAACAGCGGTCTCCTCTGGAAGCTCCTCGCACTCAATAGCATAAGCTCGAGCCTGAACTCTAGGAACTGGAGTCTTGCCTCTACCAGCTGGTTTAACCTGATTTTGTCCTGCTTGCCATTTAGGGCAATCCTTGATCTGATGCTGATCACTGCCACACCGCACACATCGTCCTGACTTCTTCCAGCACTGGGCCTCAGTATGCCCCTTCTTGTCACAGTAAGAACAATTGATAGACTGAGTAGCAGGTGAACTACCTGTGGATCCGTGAGTAGAAGAGGCTGATGGCGCTTTAGTCGGGCCACGGTTATTCACTGGTCTGTTCTGGCTCTGGCCCTGACTACGACTCTGGCTCTGGAATTTCCTCTGTTGACCTGAAGGCTAGTATGGTTTCTTGTTCGGTTGACTCGAACCGGCTCTATCAAGTTTTCTCTTCTCAACTCGGGAAGCAGTAGCAAAGAGAGCAGAATAGGTATCGAAGTCATACGAAGCCAACTAGTCCTGAATCTCTGGCCTCAATCCAGTCGTAAATTTTTACATCTTCGCCTCAGGGGTACTGATCATGTATTGAGCATAGCGAGACAGTCAGTCAAAATGAGCCTCGTACTGGGCCACCGTCATGTTACCCTGGTTCAAGTGCATGAATTCCTCAATCCGCCTCTTCCTGGAAACTGCAGGTACATATTTCTCCTTGAATGCTTTAACGAAATTACCCCACAAGCGAAGGGTCTGATCAGTTTCCCAAAGTGCCTCCACAGTGTGCCACCAATGCTTAGCATCCCCATGCAACAGAAACATAGCGAACTCCACCTTTTCTTCATCAGTATAGTCAAGTGGCCTGAAAATCCTCTCGATCTCAGACAGCCAAGCCTCTGCTTTCTCATCATCAGCTTCCCCGTGGAATTTGGACGGGCGAAAGTTAAGGAACTCCCTCATTCTGCTATGTCTCCCATGGTTACCATCATTCCTGTTGTTGTTGTTGTTTGCTTCACCTGCATCTTGACGTTCCATCACTCGCGACACGTGATCCATGGCATTCGCCATCATATTAAACATAGCCATGGCGGGATTAGTTTGATAGGCATCTCCGGTCTCTTGGGGCTCACCGCTCCTATTAGTAGTGCGGGTACTAGGGACAGCCATCTATAGGCACATATTACGATGCATAATTTATTGGAATACGACAAACAATAATTTAATGCACAAGATATGCAACATAGTATAGATACACAATTCTAGAAACAATTAAGACATATTAATCACGTAAGCACATAGAACATAGAAGGCACAATTAACATTATCACACATTAACACATAAACAAGTCATCCTAATAATCTTAGGGCTTCTACCCATGGTCCAAGAGTTAAACCCGGCTTAAGCAATCTAAGCTCTGATACCATTCTTTCTATAAGGTATCACGCCCCAACCCGGCCTATAAAGGTTATACTAGGGTGTGATCTAACCATTCAAGTCCTTTCTCGTATTTAATCGTTCAAGAAGGTTTAACACCTAACGTTTAGGCTAAACTCCACAAATTTTCTGAAAAATCGGTAGCATAACGGTTGTAATTGGGCTTTTTAGTTTGACCTAATTCTCAAAACGCCTCAAAATTTCCAATCTCAGTTTCATTTCTAACTAAGATCACTATTTATAACCAATCGAAACGCCTACCAGTTATCTCGAAGTCTCGTTTGATTAATAACCTAGCATGATACTATGTCTCATTTGTTTGTTTGTCCTCGTTACAAAAGTACCTGTTGATCTTAGCTTAACAATGAGTACCTGCTTAAGATTGGATAGGTTCATTTTACTTATTCCTTACCTGATACTTCATAATCCTATGATAGATACTAGCCAATAACGATAGCAAAAACGACCATAGTAGTGTCTATCTAGTTATTATCAGTACAAGCCAAAATTGGACCCCAAATTACAACGGGGGTCGTTTACAATACAACAACAAGCAAAATAAGAAATGAAATAGTCTTCAAGCAACGTATTGTTCACAAAATGGCCATAGTCATGTAAGGCATGTAGGGCAAGCAATCATTCTAAGGAATCATCGTTAGGCACATCATCCTCGGGTACCTGTTCTTGGTCTTCTTCACCTGAGATGATAAAAGAGGATGAGTCCTTATGAACTCAGCGAGGGGGAACGAGAAATAAGTTTTGAAACTCATTTTCCGGTTCAACTTATGAAAAACCCTTTTTGCAAGCATGAACGTATCACAAGTAAGTACATAATGTAATGT
This sequence comes from Ehretia macrophylla, assembly GCA_037974665.1. Taxonomy (NCBI): domain Eukaryota; kingdom Viridiplantae; phylum Streptophyta; class Magnoliopsida; order Boraginales; family Ehretiaceae; genus Ehretia; species Ehretia macrophylla. Next base: position 51,955,881 of record CM075779.1, read on the forward strand.
AAAAGTAAAAGAACACAATTACCCGTCTTTCCTCCCCGAGGTCCTCTAGGAACCAAGCGAAAGTACTTATACACATAGTGAAAAGGATACGGTGAGCTTTTGCTCTCAGTTCATTTCCAGTATCAGTTGTTGCGGCCGACTTCAAATTATCCCCTTATCACGCCAAATGGGTGTACTCCGGATGTACCCCAAAATCCTACGAACACAACTCTCCGAGGAAGTCTAGCCCCCAAGCGAGAGAGGGAATTGGACAATGGTAGTCACGGTTGCACCGGCAAGCCCGATGCTGCCCGGTGTGCGTGAACGCTACCACGCCAGAATGAAAGGTTGCAACCTTGTATGCAATGCACATTTATGACATTTAATATATCACATTTGGAGGACAACAAAGTAGGTTGCCTCCGAGCAGTCATAAGATTGCACATTGACAGTTAAACACGCGAGGCACGATATGACAAGTAAATTCACTTGAAAAGCACATGGAGTTATATGAATATTAAATGGGCAGCCATGTAACACATGTAAATCAAGTCATATAACTCATTTCAAAGTTCACGTAATCAAATAATAAGATTATTCATCACGCAACGACATCTACGTGGGACCGAGTGCAAGAAAGGCCTACTTGTCAACATGTAATCATCGAAATCACGTTTAGGGCTACAAGGGCAACTACGGGCAGCCTACTAATTTCATAATCAAACACGATATTCACAGGATCAACGCTTAGCGAGTTTTTCCTAGCCATTAGGGTTTCATTTCCTGCTCACCCGTACGATTAAGCCCTAAGTTGTCACGTAATTAAACTCAAGCCATGCATTGATTAATTCAACACCCTCAAGCATTCAAAACAGTCCACACAACATCCAAATGCCACAATCCCAAGCATTTAATACAACAAGAGAAGCTACAATAATTTTTCTAAGCATATCAATAGGTGAAACCCTCACTGCAATGGACTGTGTTCTCACAATCATTGAGACAAGAAAAAAATATCCAATTCCCATGAACAAGATGTCAAATTAAAGCTTAAGGAGTGAATTAAATTCAGAAACAAATCTCGCAACATTTGGAGTTCGGGTTCAAGAGTTATAGCCAAAACAGTGAGACTACACAAAACTGTCCAGATTTGCACACATTTCAATTCTTGTCGTTTTTGAGGACCTTAGGGTCAGATTTAGCCTTAGTTCATTTCTGACAAAAATGTCCAGAACTGAAAAATCTAGCTTAACATGAAATTTCATGCATTTTGGATATCATTTACTAAGTCAAAACTGGTTCATTCTTAAGGTCAGTGAATCTGCCAAAACCTGCTTTATTTTTCCAGACTTTCCAGATTTGGACACATTTTGATAATTTTCCATACTTAGTACATTAGATTCGAAATTAGCTTTGGCCTATTTCTACGAAAAATGCTCATAACTGGAAAACCTAGTTACCTACCAATTTTCACGCATTTTCAACATCATTTACCTAGTCAAAATCACTTCACACCAACAAGGAAGAAGGATGTCACATACCCAATTTCATCTATCATCACATTCTAGCCAAATATCTTGCCATGCATGTTTACAAAAGCTCATGAACACACATATATCTCAAGTACAGAAGTAAAAATAGACATTTAAGGGCATGCATGTGGTTTTTTTGAAAGATTTTCAAGAAGTTTTAGCCCTCACCTTAGCAAGACAACAAAGAAGATGCTCAAACTCTTGGTGAAGCACAAAGTTGATCTTTTTCCTTGCTTAGCCGAGAGACAACTTGGGATTTCTCTAATTTCCTAGCTTAGTAACCAAGTTCTTAGTAGGTGCATGTGGTTAGAACAAGAAGAAAAGAAATGGAAGCTAACAAACTCACCTAAGCCGAAATGGAGGTGCTAAAGGCTTGCATGTGCATTTCTTTGCTCCTAGCTTTGTTTGGTTGAGCTCCTATGTAGCTTGGAAGTCTTGAAGAGCCTTAGGATGAAGAACTTACCTATGGAGAGTAGAAACTCAGCCAAGGCCGAGAGAGAGAGAAGAAATGAGAGAGGAATGAGAGGAAAAAGAGAGAAAATGAAAGAAAATGAAAAGCTTTGTTGGGCAAAGATGCTTGTCGGCCTAGGGCCTTGCAAAATCAGAATTTTGTGTCTTCAAGGAGCATTTTTTGAATCCTTAGCATGGGCAATTGAGAATGGGTCGAGAATGGTGAATTGGGGAGGGTTTTTGAGCCAATTTTTTTTTTCTATTGCTTGTGTCATAGAATGTCATAGGATGTCTAGATTTAATTTTGAATTATGCAAGCAAGCACAAATGCACACAAGGTGGTCGGCCACGGCATTGCAAGAATCTGAATTTTTTGTCTTGGTTGAGCAATATTTTAATTGTGTTTTTGGGATATGCAAAGAATAAGGAATAAGGAATAAAGAATGTCTAGCTTTTTGTGAGATTTTGTCTTCTAGTAGGTTGAATTAGCAATTTAATATTAGTTAGTGGAGTTTGTAGGATTAATTAATGATCTAGTGCTTCACGTAAGATGCTTTCTTGATTAGCGTGAGGGCACGCTTTCCTAGGTTTAGGGCATGTACTACGAGGTAGGGCACGAACTACGAGACGAATACACGTTTTCCAAGTAAATGCACGCAACCCTAAATGAATGCACGTAATTCAATGCAAGGCACAAAAAACGAAACACAATTCTTAAACCTAGGTCAATGTACGCAAATCTAGGTTAAGGCACACGAAATGAGCTATCGCACGTAAATCAAGGTCGGGCCTCACACGCAGCCTAGTAGGCTTGCTGCCCCTGTCGTAGAGCTCTCAGAGAGCTTTCCAACGGTATGTTGTGCGCCGCGTAACTCCTTACGGATCAAAAGTTATGGGCACCGGAGCAACAGAGACCTAGTCCCAAGCCCCATGCCCTCAGTTTGCGGGCCCAGCCCTTACGTGAAGCGAAGTTGTCTTGCCCAAGGTGTGAGGCCTAACCCTGAATAACGTGTCTTACCTCAATTTGCGTGCCTTAGACCCAGAACTGTATGACCAACGCTGGATTACATGTCCTGTCTTGGTTTTCGTACATGCCTCGTCATACGTGCATTGACCTAGAATTGTGTGCCCTAATCCTCGACTTACAAGCCCTAACTTCGATTTACGTGCGATACCTCGTTTCATGTGCCCTAACCTTGAATTGCGTGTCTTAACCTAGATTTAAGTTCCATGCATTGAATTACGTGCATTGCATTAAATTACGTGCCTTGCATTGGTTTACGTGCATTCACTTAGGGTTGCGTGCATTTACCTTCGAATTTGTGCATTTGTCTTGAAGTGCGTGCCTTACCTCGTAATACGTGCCATAGACATAGGAAAGCGTGCCCGCACACTAATCAATAAAGAATCCTACACAAAGCACTAGACTATAAAATAATCCTACAAACACCACTAACTATTATTATAATCTTAATTCAAATCTCTACAAAATCCACTAACTCTTATTTTAATCCTAAGTCAAATTCAACTCAATATTTTAATGTTCAAACATTCTTTATTCTTATTCTTTATTCCTACTCTTTTGAAAAACCCATGCACCTACAATAAATTATTCCTAAAACAAGACAAAAAATTCAGAATTTAACATCACTTGGCCGACCATACCTTGTCCTTGAGCAAAAATTTGAACAACATAACTTATTCATGCATGCTAAGACACAATCTTACACATTGTCGTATCTTTTCCATACACCAAAGCATTATTTTATTAATCACCTTGCTCCACATTCTCGGCCACATCACCAAGCATGCCAAACAATTCAAACATGCTCCAAAAGATGACACAAATTCAGTTTTTGCAAGCCTATAGCTAACCACATGCACAAAAATATCATTTCTTTCTCTCAAAACTCTCTCAAGCTCTCATTCTCTCTCCTTCTCTCTCATTTTCGACCATGGCATCTCTTGAGCTTCCAAGACCTCAAGCTCACTCTCTAGGACACTCCAAGCATTGGCCATAGCAAGTTAATCAAGCAAGGATAGCTCAAAGTCACACACAAAGCTCAAAAACAAGGATTTTGTGCATCTTCATCTATTATCTTCCTATGGTGAGGGTTAATCCTTTTTAAAAGCTTTCAAAAACCACATGCATGCCCTTATATGTCTATACTTACCTCTGTACTTGTTGTATATGTGTGTGCATGAGCTTATATAACCATGCATGGCAAGATATTCGGCTAGAACTTGAAGATAGGCAAAATTGCATAACTGGTAGATTTTTGACTTGTTAGAACGAAGTGTATTTGGACTGGTAAATGATGTTGAAAATATGTGAATATTGGTAGGTGACTAGTTTTTCCAGTTCTGAGAATTTTTCACTCCAAAATGGCAAAACATAGAAAGGTGTCGAAATCTGGAAAATCTGGGAAAATGGAGCAGGTTTTTGGCAGTTCACTGTCCTTGTAAAAAAAAACAATTTTGACCCAGTAAACGATATCTAAAATGCATGAAATTTGGTAGGTTACTATATTTTTCAGTTCTATACATTTTTGTCAGAAATATACTAAAGCTAAATCTGACCCTAAGACCCTAAAAATTGGAAAGTATTGAATTATGTACGAATCTGGACAGTTTTGTGTAGTCTCACGGTTTTAGCTATAACTCTTGAATCCGAACTCCAAATGATACGAGGTTTGTTTTTGGATTTAGTTCACTCAGTAAGATTTAATTTGACATTTTATTCACTAGAATTGGAGATTGTTTGCTTGTCTAAATGATTGTGGGAAAACAGACCATTGCAGTGAGGTTTTTATTTAGTGATATGCTTTGAAAAATGTTGTAACTTCTCTTGTGGTATCGAATGCTTGGGATTGTGGCACTTGGATGTTGTGTGGACTGTTTTGGATGATTTAGGATGTTTTAATAAATCGATGCATGGTTTGGGTTTAATTGCGTGACAACTTGCGGCTTAATCACACGTGTAAGCATGAATTGAAACCCTATTGACTATGAAAACTCGCTAAGTGATGATCCTATGGTTATCGTGTTTAATTGTGTGGTTAGTGGGCTGCCTAATAAATGTTAAGTATGCTTGAAATGTGATTTCCAATGATTACATGTTGATAAGTAGACCTTTCTTGTACCCGGTCCCACGTAGATGTTGTTGCATACTTGTATAAACTCATTATCTGACTTGATTTATATGTGTTACATGGCTGCCCGTTTAATATTCATATAACTCCATGTGCTTTACAAGTGAAATTACATGTCAAAACTTGCCTCGTGTGTTTACTTGTCAATGTGCGATCTTATAACTGCTCGGAGCAACCTACTTTGTTGTCCTCCTAATGTGATATATTAAATGTTATAAATGTACATTGCATACAAGGTTGCAACCTTTCATTCCGGCATGGTAGCATTCACGCACACCGGGCGACATCGGGCTTGCCGGTGCAACCGTGACTACCATGGTCCAATTCTCTCTCTCGCTTAGGGGCTAGACTTCCTCGGAGAGTTGGGTCGTAGGATTTCGGGGTACATCCGGGGTACACCCATTTGGCGTGATAAGTGGATGATTGAAGCCGGCCACAACAACTGCTATCAGAAATGATCTTGAGAGCAAATGCTCACCGATCGATCTTAAGAGCGAAAGTTCACCGTATCCTTTTCACTATGTGTATAAGTACTCTCGCTTGGTTCCTAGAGGACCTCGGGGAGGAAAGACGGCTAATTGTGTTCTTTTACTTTTATATTACATTATGAAAGTACATTCTTCATACTGAATCAACCTGTTAAGGTGTTAATTGATCCGGGTGCTACTCATTCATTTATTACTCCCTTATGTGTGGAACGTGTGAAATTGAAAGTTGTATATTTGTCGTATGAAGTAGAAGTTGGTACTCCAATGGGTTCTAAACTTGTAACTAGTTCAGTTTGTAAAGCATGTAGAATCTAAATTAAGGATAGGGAATTCTCAGCCAATCGTATTGTATTACCTTTTCGAGACTACGAGGTCATTTTAGGGATGGACTGGCTGGAAAACATCATGTCCAACTGGATTGCCGGGCGAAGATTTTAACGTTCCGGGTACCTGATCAACCGATACTGGAGGTTTTGGGCCGAAGAGATTTCACCGGGAGTTCCATCATTTCATCTACAAAAGCAGTGAAGTCCTTGCGGAGAGGATGCAGCGGATACTTGGCTTACCTTATCAACAAGCCGTCGGATAAAGCTAAGTTGGAGGAGATGCCTGTGATCAAAGACTATGCAGATGTATTCCCTGAAGAATTACCCGGTTTGCCCCCAAATCGGGAGATCGAGTTTGTTATAGAGTTGCTACTTGGCGCCCAGCCGATATCAAAAGCTCCCTATCGTATGGCACTAGCCGAGCTACAAGAATTAAAGGACCAATTGCAAGGATTGTTGAAGAAGGGGTTTGTGCAACCGAGTTCTTCACCGTGGGGTGCGCCAGTTCTATTTGTTAAGAAGAAAGATGGAACGTTGAGGCTATGCATTGACTACCGAGGATTGAACCAAGTGACTATCAAGAATAAATACCCACTTCCCCTAATTGACGAGTTATTTGATCAACTGCAAGGAGCCAAAGTGTATTCGAAACTCGACTTGAGGCAAGGATATTATCAGTTGCGGATCAAGAAGGAAGATGTGCCTAAAACGGCTTTCAGGACGAGATATGGGCACTATGAATATGTGGTGATGCCTTTTGGACTAACTAATGCCCCTGCAGCCTTTATGGATTTGATGCATAGGGTGTTTCAACCCTACTTGGACCAATTTGTGGTGATCTTCATTGATGATATTTTGGTATACTCGAAATCGGAGGCGGAGCATGAGCAACATCTGCGGTTGGTACTGCAGAAACTTCGAGAGCATCGATTGTATGCAAAGTTTAGCAAATGTGAATTTTGGTTGCAGCAGATTGCATTTTTGGGGCATATCATATCCCAAGAGGGAATAGCGGTAGATCCAGCAAAGATCGATGCAGTGATGTCTTGGAAGAAGCCAGAAAATGTCACGGAAGTTCGTAGTTTTCTTGGTCTAGCCGGCTATTATCGAAGGTTCGTGATGGATTTCTCTAAGATTGCAGGACCGCTTACAAAGCTCACTCAAAAGAAAACCAAGTTCGTGTGGGACGATAAGTGTGAGAACAACTTCCAAGAGTTGAAGAAGAGATTGACTACTGCACCAGTTCTTGCATTGCCTGAAGGGAGTCAAGGTTTTGTAATCTATAGTGATGCTTCGAAAGAAGGATTGGGATGTGTATTGATGCAAAATGGAAGAGTTATTGCTTATGCCTCTAGGAAGCCAAAGCCGTATAAGATGAATTACCCGACGCATGATTTGGAGTTAGGGGCTATTGTGTTTGCACTCAAGAAATGGAGGCATTATCTGTGGGGTAACAAGTTTGAGGTATTTACCGATCATAAGAGCTTGAAATACTTGTTCTCCCAAAAAGAGTTGAATATGAGGCAAAGGCGGTGGATGGAGCTTTTGGATGATTATAACTGCTCAATTAATTATGTGCCTGGTAAGGCGAACGTAGTCGCAGATGCCTTAAGCAGAAAAGCAAGCATGGCGAAACTGGAAGTCAAGGTGCAGGAGTTGTTGGGGGAAGCGTTTCTATGGAAACCACAATTGACTCAGAAGGGGTTACTTTTTGCCACTACCCAAGTTCAATCGACTTTGTTATCTGAGTTACGAGAGGCTCAACAGAAGGACCAACAATTTCAAAAGATTAAGGAAAGCAATGCAGATTTCAAGTTTCACGATGATGGTGTTTGGAGGTTTAGGAACCGGGTTTGTGTTCCCAATGAGCCAGAGCTGAAAAAGAAGATTCTTGAGGAAGCACATAATTCAAGATATACTATTCACCCCGGTGGAACCAAGATGTATCGGGATTTGAAGCAACACTATTGGTGGAATAACATGAAAAGAGAAATTGCGGAGTTTGTAGCACGGTGTTTGACTTGCCAGAGAGTCAAAGCAGAACATCAACGACCCGCTGGTTTACTTCAGCCGTTGGAGATTCCTCAATGGAAATGGGAACATATCACTATGGATTTTGTTATGGACCTGCCTAGATCACAGAAGGGTCGTGACGCCGTTTGGGTTATAATAGATAGATTGACTAAGTCGGCGCACTTTTTACCAATAAACAAGCAGGATAGTCCTGAGAAACTGGGAGATATGTATGTGGCGGAGATTGTAAGATTGCACGGGATGCCTGTGAGTATTGTATCGGATAGGGATCCTCGTTTTACTTCCCGATTTTGGAAGAGATTGCAGGAAGCTTTGGGGACGAAATTGAGTTTTAGCATGGCTTATCACCCTCAGACGGATGGTCAATCGGAGAGAACCATTCAGATTTTGGAGGATATGCTAAGGGCATGTGTGTTGGACTTCGGGAAAGGTTGGGAGAAATATCTATCTCTAGCGGAGTTCGCCTACAACAATAGTTATCAGGCTACTATCGGGATGGCCCCATTTGAGGCGCTGTATGGACGTAAGTGTCGATCCCCAATCTACTGGGATGAAGTAGGAGAGGCGAAGACTTTTGACCCGACCCTTTTACCTGAACTGATGAAGACTGTTGATAACATCCACCTCATTCGGAAACGGATGCTTACCGCCCAGAGCAGGCAGAAGAGTTATGCAGACCGACGGAGACGGAGTCTGGAATTTGAGGTTGGCGACAAGGTGTTCTTGAAGATATCACCCCGGAGGGGACTGATTAAACATGGCAAGGGTGCAAAGTTGAGCCCGAGATTTGTAGGACCGTTTGAGATAGTTGAGAAGGTTGGCAAGTTGGCGTATCGCCTAGCACTACCCCAGAACCTCTCCAATATTCATGACGTCTTTCATGTATCGATGCTGCGGAAGTATCATCCTGACCCGTCGCATATCTTGGAGCCAGAGCCGTTGCAGCTTCGGGAAAACTTGTCTTACGAGGAGAAGCCCATTCGGATCTTAGACCAACAGGATCGGGAGTTGCGCAACAGAACTATACCGATGGTGAAAGTGCTGTGGGATCATCATGGAGTTGAAGAAGCAACGTGGGAAAGGCGAGACCAGATGGAGCAGCAATATCCAGCATTATTTCAAGGTAATATTGAATTTCGGGACGAAATTCTTTTAAGGAGGGGAGGATGTGAGGCCCGACCCCGAATTGCGTGCGATACCTCGTTTTGCGTGCCCTAAACTAGATTTGCGTGCCATGACCTAGGTTTGAGAATTGTATTTAGTTTGTGTGCCTTGCATTGAATTTCGTGCATTCATATAGGGTTACGTGCGTTTACTTGAAAAACGTGCGTTCGTCTCGTAGTTCGTGTCCTACCTCGAAGTGCGTGCCCTAAACCTAGAAAAGTGTGTCTTCACGCTAATCAAGAAAGCATCTTACACGAAACACTAGGCTATTAAACAATCCTATAAAATCCACTAACAATATAATAATCCAAATTCCTTTCACTAGAAGACAAAAATGCACCAAAAACAAAACATTCTTTATTCTTTTTGCATTATTCTTTTTTTTTTTTTTTGCACTTCCAAGATACAATTAAATAATGCTTAAGTTGACAAAATTCAGCATTCTTTAATGCCTTGGCCGACCATATCAAGCTTTTTGCACAAGGTTTGAACAACATAAATTAAATTTGCATGCTAGACAAACTATGTCACCAAAATGCATTAAAAAAATGATATAAAAACCTTCCACTTGCACACTATTCTCGGCCATATCACTTTGGCCATGCTAAACATTTCAAATTGAAGCATTTTGATGACACAAATCAGAATTTGGACTGCCCAAGGCTGACCAAACCCTTAAAGCACTTGCAAGCCATCACTTTGCCATATTTTCTTCATTCCTCTTTCGTTTCTCTCTCTCTTCCTCTCATTTCTCTCTTCTCTCGGCTTTAGCTGCACATTACTACCTCCTTGGCTTGTCTTCTTCACCAATTAGCTGAACAAGGTCGAACAGCCATCAAGTAAACCAAGCAAGCAAGCTAGAGTTTGAAAAAACACTCATGCATGTGCATTAGAGCTTCATTTCGGTCCTAGGCAAGCTTCTTGACATTCATTTATTTTCTTCATGTTTTAACTACATGCATGCACTAAGAGGTTGATCACTAGGCTAGGAAAAATAGAGAAAACCAAGTTTAAATCTCAGCCAAGCAAGGAGAAGAACAGATTTGAGCTTCAACCAGGTTTTTGAGCAGAGTTTGATTGATTGCAAAGGTGAGGGTTAAAAGCTTTTGAAAACTCTTTGAAATTTCACATGAATGTTCACAAATGTGTATATTTGCTTCTGTACTTGAGTTATGTGGTCGTCCATGAGCTTAAACAACCATGCATGGCAAGAACTTGGCTTGAAAATGATGCTAGGTAAAGTCGAATTTATGAGACAGCTTTCTGACCAGTCTGTTCGAGGTAATTTTGGCTAAGAAAATGATGTTGAAATTTCGTAAAAATCACTAGGTGACTAGTTTGGACAGTTTTGAACAATTTTCGCAGAAATAGGCAAAGTCAAATTTTGGCTCTAAGGTCCTCAAAATGGCAAAATCGCGAAAGGTAGCTAAATCTGGAAAAATTTGAGGAAATGAAACAGTTTTGGCAGATGCACTGACTATGCAGAACGAGAGGTTTTTGACCTACCAAATGACATCCAAATTGCATGAAATTTTGTGTGCTGCTAGATTTTTCAGTTGTGGACACTTTTTCCAGAAATAGGCTTAGGCAAAAAAATGAACCTAAGGACCTCAAAAACATGAAATATCGAAAGATAGGCAAATCTGGACAGTTTTGTGCAGTTTCATTATTTCGGCTATATCTAATGATCCCGAACTCCAATTGATGCAAGGTTTGTTTCTGATTTTAGTTAACTTATTAAGCTTTAATTTGACATCTTATTCACTGCATTTGGAGATTGTTTGATTATCTGATTGATTGTGAGAAAACAGCCTATTGCAGTGAGTGTTCCACTTAGCTATGTGCTTGGAAAACTATTGTAACCTCTTTTGTGGCACTAATTGCTTGGAAATGTGGTGTTGGAATATTATGTGGACTGTTTTGAGCACTTGAGGATGTATGAATTGATTGATGCATGACTTGGGAATGATGTTAAGTTGACTTAGGGTTTTGATCGCACGATTATGCATGAAATAGAAACCCTAATGACTTAGTATTCTTGCTAAGTGCTCACCATTGGATATTGCGAGGAAACTGTACGTTGCGTGGGCTGCCCGTAAATGTTTTATAATTTCAAAAGTGATATTGACCATTGCATGTTGACAAATAAGCTTTTCTTGCATTTGAACCCATGTTGATATCATTGCAAGTTGAGTAATCTTATCACTTGATTGCGTGGACCTTTTAGTGAGTTATATGTCCTGTTTTGCATGTGTTACATGGCTGCCCGTTTAATTTCCATATAACTCTATATGCCTTTCAAGTGAAATTTCCTATCTTATCGTGTTCTGCTTGTTTATCTGTCAATGTGCAATCTTATGACTGTCCGGAGGCAACCTACTTTGTTGTCCTCCTTCTGTGATATATATTACCTGTCATAAATGTGCATTGCATACAAGGTTGCAACCTTTCCTGTCGGCATGGTAGTGATCACGTACGCTGGGCGGCATCTGGCTTGCCGGTGATACCGTGACCACCATGGTCCCATTCCCTCTCTCGCTTGGGGGCTAGACTTCCTCGGAGAGTTGGGTCGTAGGATTTTGGGGTACATCCGGAGTACACCCACCTGGTGTGTTTGGGGAATGATTCGAAGTCGGCCGCAACAATTGATCCTGGATCTGATCTGAGAGCAAAAGCTCACCGTATCCTTTTATTATGTGTATAAGTACTCCCGCTTGGATCCTAGAGAACCTCGGGGAGGAAAGACTGGTATTCCTGTTTCTGTATTTGTATTTCTGTACTTGTACTTCTGTTGTATTCATGTTTGAAAAAGGGATTTTCATAAGTTTAACCGGAAAATGAGTTTCAAAACTTATTTCTCGTTCCCCCTCGCTGAGTTCATAAGGACTCACCCTCTTTTATCATTTCAGGTGAAGAAGAACAGGTACAGGAACCCGAGCTCAATGTACCTAATGATGAACCCCTGGAATGATTGCTTGTTATTGTTGTTTTGCTTGAACGTGATTTCTTGTGAACTTTTGTTACTTGAAGACTATTTCCCTTATGTTATTTGTTGCTTGTGATGTAAAAGACCCCCGCTGTAATTTGGGGTCTAATTTTGGTTTGTACTTTTAAGTAGACTGATACTAGACATGACACTACTATGATCGTTTTGCTTTTACTACCGCTAGTATCTATCACAGGTTATGATGCTTAGTTAAGGAATAGGTAAATGAACTTATCCAATCTCAACCGGTACTCGCTAATAAGTTAAGATCAACAGGTATATTTTGAAACGAGAATAAATGGACAAACGAGACATAGTATCAAGCTAGGTTATAAATCAAACGGGACGTCGAAATAACCAATAGGTAATTCAATTGATGATTAAATAGTAAATTCTAGTCGGGAATGAACTTGAATTGGAAGTTTTGAGGCTGTTAGAAGATTCAGGTCAAAACAAAGAGCCCAATTACAGCCGTTATGCTGCCGGATTTCTGGAAAATTTTAGAGTCTAGAATAAAACGTTAAGTGTTAAACCTCCTAGAACGATTAAGAATGTGAATGGTCTTGAATGTTTAGATCACACCCTAGTCTAACCTTTATAGGCCGGGTTGGGGCGTGACACCTTAGAAGAATGGTATCAGAGCTTAGATTGCTTAAGCCGGGTTTAGCTCTCGGACCGTGGGTGAAGCCCTAAGATAATTAGGATGACTTGTTTATGTGTTACTGTGGGATAAATATACCTTTTATGTTCTATGTGCTTAAGTGACTTATATGCCTTGAATGTTTTTAGAATTGTACCTATATTATGTTGCATATCTTATGCATTAGATTCTTAATTATCATATTTCAATAAATTGTGCCTTTAGATGGCTGGCCCTAGTACCCGTACTACTAATAGGAGCGGTGAACCTCAAGAGATCGGGGATGCCTATCAGACTAATCCCGGTATAGCTATGTTCAATATGATGGCAACTGCCATGGATCGTGTATCACGTGTAATGGAGCGTCAAGATGCTCGTGAGGCCAACAACAACATCAACAACAGGAATGAGGGTAACCATGTGAGACATAACAGAATGAAGGAATTCTTGGACTTTCGCCCGTCTAAATTCTACGGGGAAGCTGATGATGAGAAAACCGAGGCTTGGCTGTCCGAAATCGAGAAGATTTTCAGGCCACTCGATTATACAGATGAAGAGAAAGTGGAGTTTGCTGTATTTCTGTTGCATGGGGATGCCGAGCATTGGTGGCACACTATAGAGGCACTGTGGGAGACTGATCAGACACCTCGCTTGTGGGGTAATTTTGTTAAGGCGTTTAAGGAGAAATATGTACCTGCAGTCTCTAGGCAGAGGCGGATCGAGGAGTTTATGCACTTTACCCAGGGTAATATGACGGTGGCCCAGTACGAGGCACGTTTTGATCGACTGTCCCGTTATGCTCAGTATATGGTTTGTACTCCGGAGGCAAAAATGTGGAAATTTACTGTTGGTTTGAGACCAGAGATTCAGGACCAGTTAGCTTCTCATGACTTCGATACTTATTCTGCTATCTTTGCTGCTGCCTCTCGAGTTGAGAAGAGGAAACTAGATGGAGCCGGTTCGAGTCAACTAAACAAGAAACCATACCAGCCTCCAGGTTAGCAGAGGAAATTCCAGAGTCAGGGTTGTAACCAGGGCCAGAGCCAGGGTAGGTCAGTGAATAACTGTGGGCCGACTAAAACGCCTTCAGCCTCTTCCGCCCGTGGATCCACAGGTAGTTCACCTGCTACTCAGTCCGTCAGCTGCTCATATTGTGATAGGAAGGGGCATACCGAGGCCCAGTGTTGGAGGAAGTTGGGACGATGTATGAGGTGCGGTAGTGATCAGCACCAGATCAAGGATTGCCCTAAACGTCAGGCAGGGCAGAATCAGGGTAAACCAGCCGGTAGAGGCAAGACTCCAGCTCCCAGGGTCCAGGCCCGAGCCTATGCTATCGAGTGCGAGGAGATTCCAGATGAGACCGCTGTTGTTGAAGGTACATTCTTCATACTGAATCAACCTGTTAAGGTGTTAATTGATCCGGGTGCTACTCATTCATTTATTACTCCCTTATGTGTGGAACGTGTGAAATTGAAAGTTGTATATTTGTCGTATGAAGTAGAAGTTGGTACTCCAATGGGTTTTAAACTTGTAACTAGTTCAGTTTGTAAAGCATGTAGAATCCAAATTAAGGATAGGGAATTCTCAGCCAATCTTATTGTATTACCTTTTCGAGACTACGAGGTCATTTTAGGGATGGACTGGCTGGAAAAACATCATGTCCAACTGGATTGCCGGGCGAAGATTTTAACGTTCCGGGTACCTGATCAACCGATACTGGAGGTTTTGGGCCGAAGAGATTTCATCGGGAGTTCCATCATTTCATCTACAAAAGCAGTGAAGTCCTTGCGGAGAGGATGCAGCGGATACTTGGCTTACCTTATCAACAAGCTGTCGGATAAAGCTAAGTTGGAGGAGATGCCTGTGATCAAAGACTATGCAGATGTATTCCCTGAAGAATTACCCGGTTTACCCCCAAATCGGGAGATCGAGTTTGTTATAGAGTTGCTACCTGGCGCCCAGCCGATATCAAAAGCTCCCTATCGTATGGCACCGGCCGAGCTACAAGAATTAAAGGACCAATTGCAAGGATTGTTGAAGAAGGGGTTTGTGCAACCGAGTTCTTCACCGTGGGGTGCGCCAGTTCTATTTGTTAAGAAGAAAGATAGAACGTTGAGGCTATGCATTGACTACCGAGGATTGAACCAAGTGACTATCAAGAATAAATACCCACTTCCCCTAATTGACGAGTTATTTGATCAACTGCAAGGAGCCAAAGTGTATTCGAAACTCGACTTGAGGCAAGGATATTATCAGTTGCGGATCAAGAAGGAAGATGTGCCTAAAACGGCTTTCAGGACGAGATATGGGCACTATGAATATGTGGTGATGCCTTTTGGACTAACGAATGCCCCTGCAGCCTTTATGGATTTGATGCATAGGGTGTTTCAACCCTACTTGGACCAATTTGTGGTGATCTTCATTGATGATATTTTGGTATACTCGAAATCGGAGGCGGAGCATGAGCAACATCTGCGGTTGGTACTGCAGAAACTTCGAGAGCATCGATTGTATGCAAAGTTTAGCAAATGTGAATTTTTGAAATGAGAATAAATGGACAAACGAGACATAGTATCAAGCTAGGTTATAAATCAAACGGGACGTCGAAATAACCAATAGGTAATTCAATTGATGATTAAATAGTAAATTCTAGTCGGGAATGAACTTGAATTGGAAGTTTTGAGGCTGTTAGAAAATTCAAGTCAAAACAAAGAGCCCAATTATAGCCGTTATGCTGTCGGATTTCTGGAAAATTTTGGAGTCTAGAATAAAACGTTAAGTGTTAAACCTCCTAGAACGATTAAGAATGTGAATGGTCTTGAATGTTTAGATCACACACTAGTCTAACCTTTATAGGCCGGGTTAGGGCGTGACACCCAAGATGCCGTGGGATTCGGTAATAGAAATGTCATGAATTACGTTGTCGTCCTTTTCGCGGCTCACGACGTACGATCTGAGATGGAAAAATAGCGCAAAAGAAGAAAACTTTTCCGAATCTGATGAAAACGTTCAATTTTGGGCTCCGAAAATAGGCGTAGCCGAGCAGGCTTGCTACCCCTGTCGTAGAGCTCTCGGAGAGCTTGCCAACGGTATGCTGTGCGCCGCGTAACTTGTCACGCCCCAACCCGGCCTATAAGGTTAGACTAGGGTGTGATCTAAACATTCAAGACATGTCACATACTTAACCGTTTATGAAGATTTAACACTTATCGTTTTAGTCTAAACTCTAAAGTTTTTCAGGAAAACCGGCAACATAACAGCTGTAATTGGACTCTTTGGTTTGGCCTAGTTCTCTAAACGCCTCAAAATTTTCTAATATCAAGTTTCATTTCCAACTAGGATTACTATTTAACATCAATTGAAATGCCTATTGGTTATCTCGATGTCTCGTTTGATTTATAACCTAATATGATACTATGTCTCGTTTGTTTGTTTATCCTCGTTACAAAAGTACATGTTGATCTTAGCTTAATAGCGAATACCTGTTTAAGATTGGATAGGTTCATTTACTTAGTCCTTAACTAATACGTCATAACCTATGATAGGTACTAGCGGTAATAATAGCAAAACGATCATAGTAGTGTCTAGTGTCTGTCTAGCAATATCAGTACAAACCAAAATTAGACCCCAAATTACAACGGGGGTCTTTACATTACAACATCGAGCAACATAAAAGGAAATAGTCTTCAAGTAGCATAAAGTTCACAAGCAGCCATAATCACGCAAAGCACACAAACAGGCAATCACTCCAAGGAATCATCGTTAGACACACCGTCCTCGGGTACCTGTTCTGGATCTTCTTCACCTGAGATGATAAAAGAGGGTGAGTCCTTATGAACTAAGCGAGGGGGAACGAGAAATAGGTTTTGAAACTCATTTTCCGGTTCAACTTATGAAATCCTTTTGCAAGAATGAATATAACAATAATACAAGTACAGAAACAGAAATACTAGTCTTTCCTCCCCAAGGTTCTCTAGGAACCAAGCGAGAGTACTTATACATATAGTAAAAAGGATACAGTGAGCTTTTGCTCTCAGATCAGTTTCAGAATCAGAAGTTGCGGCCGACTTCAAATAACCCCAAAACACGCCAGGTGGGTGTACTCTGGATGTACCCCGAAATCCTACGACCCAACTCTCCGAGGAAGTCTAGCCCCCAAGCGAGAGAGGGAATGGAACAGTGGTAGTCACGGGTGCACCGGCAAGCCCAATGCCGCCCGGTGTGCGTGATCGCTACCACGCCGACAGGAAAGGTTGCAACCTTGTATGCAATGCATATTTATGACATTAACATATCACATTAGGAGGACAACAAAGTAGGTTACCTCCAGACAGTCATAAGATTGCACATTGACCAAGTAAATAGGCAGGGCACGATAAGACAGGTAATTTCACTTGAAAGGCATATAGAGTTATATGAACATTAAATGGGCAGACATGTAACACACGTAAATCAAGCCATATAACTCATTACGAAGTCCACGTGATCAAGTGATAAGATTATTCAACATGCAACAACATCTACATGGTTTCGGGTGCAAGAAAAGCCTATTTGTCAACATGCAATGATCAAAATCACATTTAGGGCTATAAGGGCATCTACGGGCAGCCTACTAAGCATATAATTCCACACAATATCCGAATGATAAACACTTAGCAAGACTACCTAGTCATTAGGGTTTCTATTTCGTGCATATCTGTGCAATTTAAGCCCCAAACCAATTCAAAAGCAATCTCAAGCCATGCATCATATAATTCAATATCCTCAAACATTCAAAACAGTCCACACAACATCCCAAAGCTACAATCCCAAGCATTTATTTCAACAAGAGAAGTTACAACAATTTTTCTAAGCATAACATTAAGTGAAACCCTTACTGCAGTAGGATGTTTTCTCACAATCATTAAGATAGGCAAACAAACTCCAATTCCAGTGAATAAGATGTCAAATTAAATCTTAAGAAGTTAACTAAAATCAGGAACAAACCTTGCATCATTTGGAGTTTGGGATCATTAGATATAGTCGAAACAGTGGGATAGCACAAAACTGTCCAGATTTGCACACATTTCGATAATTGGCATTTTTGAGGTCCTATTTAGCCTTAGTCTATTTCTGAAAAAAATGTTCAGAACTGAAAGATATAGCAGCACACCAATTTTCATGCATTTTGGACATCATTTACTAAGTCAAATCTGGTTCGTACTACAAGATCAGTGCATTTGCCAAAACCTACTTCATTTTTCCAGATTTCCAGATTTGGACACATTTTAAAGATTTGCCATTTTGAGGACCTTAGACCATCTCCAAGAGCCTCCCTAAAGTGGCTCCTTAGCTATTTTAAGGAGACAAAAAAATAAAATCTCCTCCAACAGACTCCCTATGCATAGCTCCCTAAAATGTGGAGCTCCTCTTTTCTTTGTTATGCTCCCTAAATGTAGAGAGCCAAATTGGCTCTCTATATCCAAAAAACAACATGATTTAGTAAAAAAAAATAAGGATAGATTAAAAGTAGGGAGGCTGTTGGAGTGAAACTGGAATAGGGAGCCCCTAAAGATAAGGAGGTAAGCCTAAACTCTCTATATGTAGAGAAAAAAATAGGGAGGCTGTTGGAGTTAGTCTTAGAGTCGAAATTAGCTTTGGCCTATTTCTGCAAAAAGTGTTCAAAACTGACAAAACTAGTCACTTACCAATTTTTATGCATTTTCAACATCATTTTCCTAGCTAAACTTACCTCAAAACAAACTGGTCAGAGAGTTGTCAACAATCTGACTTCACCTATCATCACTTTCAAGCCAAAATCTTGCCATGCATGGTTGCAAAAGCTTATGAACGAACATATAACTCAAGTCCAGAAGCAAAGACATACATTTATGAGCATGCATGTGGATTTTTGAAGGATTTTCAAAAGGTTTTAGCCCTCACCTTAGCAAATCAACAATAAGATGCACAAAACTTGATGAAGCACAATTTTCTTCTTCTTCCTTGCTTAGCCAAGACACCACCCGATTTCTCTCTATTTTTCCTAGCTTAGTGGCCAAGTTCTTAGTACATGCATGTGGTTAGAACAAGAAGAAAATAAATGGAACCTAGTAAACTCACCAAGGCCGAAAATGGTGACTCAAAAAGCTTGCATGTGTGATTCTTGCATCCTAGCTTGCTTGGGTGAGTTTCTTTGCTTGTTGTTTGTCTTGATACACCATAGGATGATGAAGATGAGCTAAGGGATGAAGAAACTCAGCCCAAAACCGAGATGGAGAGAGACGAATGAGAGGGAGAGAGAGAAATGTGAGGAGAATGAGAGAAATGAAATAAAAATGAGGCTTTTGCAAAAGTTGATGCATGGGTTCGGCCTTGAGCTTAGCAATTCTGATTTTTATGTCTTCAAGAGGCATTTTGAAATTCCTAGCATGGGCAAGGAGCACTTGGTCAAAAATGGCGTGCATTGGGTAGGGTTTTGGGGCTATTTTTTATGTATTTGTGTCATAATATGTCATAGATTGTCTAGGAATTATATTGAATTAAGCAAAGCAATCACAAAGCTCACAAAGTGGTCAGCCAAGGCATGTAGAAATCTGATTTTTTTGTCATCTTTGAGCATTATTCAATTGTGTGTTGGAAGTGCAAAAAGAATAAGGAATAAATAATGTTTAGTGTTTAGTGTTTTGTCTTGTAGTGAGTTTAAATATAATATTTAGGTGTTAGTGGATTTTGTTGAGATTTGAATTAGGATTATTTTATAGTTTAGTGCTTTGTGTAGGATTCTTTATCGATTAGCGTGCGGGCACGCTTTCTTATGTCTATGGCACGCACTACGAGATAGACACGAACTTCGAGGTACAACACGTATTTCAAGACTAAGGCACATACTTCAAGATAAGTGCATGGATTCTAATGCTAACACATGCAACCCTAGGTGAATGAACGTAGATCAAAATAAGGCACGTAATTCAATGCAATGCACGTAATTCAAGACACAACTCTTAAACCCAAGTTAAAGCACGTAGTTCAAGGTTAATGCACATGAAATGAAGAGACACACGCAAATCGAGGTCGGGCACGTATATCTAGGTATCGCACGTTAGTCGGGGATTAGGGCACCCTATTCTAGGTCAATGCACGTATGACGAGGTATGCACGAAAACCAAGATATGACACGTAATCCAAGGTCAGTCATATAATTAGGGGTCTATGACATGCAAATTGAGGTATGACACGTTATTCGGGGTCGGGCCTCATATAACTCCTTACGGATCAAAAGTTATGGGCACCGGAGCGACGGAGACTTGGTCCCAAGCACCAAGGCCTCGATTTGTGGGCCCAACCTCTACGTGAAACAAAGTTGTCTTGCCCAAGGTGCCATGGGATTCGATAACAGAAATGTGATGGATTAGTTTGTCATCCTTTTCGCGGCTCACGACTTAGGTCCGGGATGAAAAAATAGCGCAAAAGAATAAAAGTGTCCCGAAGCCGATGAAAATGTCCTATTTTGGACTCCAAAAATAGGCGTAGTCGAGCAGGCTTGTTGCCCTGTCGTAGAGCTCTCTGAGAGCTTTCCAACGGTATGATGTGCACCGCGTGACTACTTACAGATCAAAAGTGATGGGCACCAAGGAGACAGAGACTTGGTCCCAAGCCCTACGCCCTCGGTTTGCGGGCCCAGCCTCTACGTGAAGCGAAGTTGTCTTGCCCAAGGTGCCGTGGGATTCGGTAATAGAAATGTGATGGATTAGGTTGTCGTTCTTTTCGCGGCTCACGACATACGATTCGGGACAAAAAAACAGCGCAAAAAAAGAAAAGTGTCCCGCATCTGATGAAAATGTTCGATTTTGGGGTTTGAAAATAGGCACAGATGACCAGGCTTGTTGCCCCCGTTGTAGAGCTCTCGGAGTGCTTGCCAACGGTATGCTGTGCGCCGCGGAACTCCTTACGGATCAAAAGTTATGGGCACCGGAGCGACAGAGACCTGGTCCCAAGCACCAAGCCCTCGGTTTGTAGGCCTAGCCTCTACGTGAAGCGAAGTTGTCTCGCCCAAGGTGCAGTGGGATACGGTAATAGAAATGTGATGGATTAGGTTATCGTCCTTTTCGCGGCTCACGACGTACGGTCCTGGACGAAAAAACAACGCAAAAGAAGAAAAGTGTCCCGAATCTGATGAAAACGTTCGATTTTGGGTAAAAAAAATAGGTGCAGCCTAGCAGGCTTGATGCCCCCGTCGTAGAGCTCCCAGAGAGCTTTCCAACAATATGCTTTGCGCCGCGTAACTCTTTACGGATCAAAAGTTATAGGCACCGGAGCGACGGAGACCTGGTCCCAAGCCCCACACCCTCGGTTTGCGGGCCCAGCCTCTACGTGAAGCGAAGTTGTCATACCCAAGGTACTATGGGATTCGATAATAGAAATGTGATGGATTAGGTTGTCGTCCTTTTTGCGGCTCAGGACGTACGATCTGGGACAGGAAAACAAAGCAAAAGAATAAAAGTGTCCCTAAACTGATGAAAATGTTCGATTTTTTCACCAAAAATAGGTGCAGCTGAGCAGGCTTGCTACCTCCATCGTAGAACTCTCCTAGAGCTTTCCAACGATATGTCGGCCACCACGTAGCACCTTACGGATCAAAAGTTATGGGCACCGGAGCGACGGAGACTTGGTCCCAAGCCCCACGCTCTCGGTTTGCGGGCCCAGCCTCTACATGAAACGAAGTTTCCTTACCCAAGGTACCGTGGAATTTAGTAATAGAAATGTGATAGATTAGGTTGTCGTCCTTTCCGCGGTTCATAACGAACGATCCAGACGGAAAAATAGCGCAAACGATGAAAAATGTCCCGAAACTGATGAAAACTTTCAATTTTGGGCTCTGAATATAGGTGCAGCTAAGCAGGCTTGCTGCCCCGTCGTAGAGCTCTCAGAGACCTTTCCAACGGTATGCTGTGCGCCGCGTAACTCTTTACAGATGAAAAGTTATAGGCACCGGAGCGACGGAGACTTGGTCCCAAGTCCCACGCCCTCGGTTTGTGGGTCCAGCCTTTACGTGAAGCGAAGTTGTCTTGCCTAGGGTGCCATGGGATTCAGTAATAGAAATGTGATGGATTATTTTGTCGTCCTTTTCGTGGCTCACGACGTACAATCCGGGATAAAAAAACAGCGCAAACGAAGAAAAGTGTCCCGAAACTAAAGAAAACGTCGATTTTGGGCTCAAAAAATAGGTACAGTTGAGCAGGCTTGTTGTCCCATCGTAGAGCTCTTTGAGAGCTTTCCAACGTTATGCTGTGCGCCGCGTGCCACCTTACGGATCAAAAATTATGGGCACCGAAAAGACGGAGACTTGGTCCCAAACCCCACGCCCTCGGTTTGTGGGCCTACCCTCTACATGAAACGAAGTTGCCTTGCCCTAGGTACTGTGGGATTCAGTAATAGAAATGTGATGGATTAGGTTATTGTCCTTTCCGCGGTTCATAACGTACGATCCGGAACAGAAAAACAACGCAAAAGAAGAAAAGTATCTCGAAACTAATGAAAACTTTCAATTTTGGGCTCTGAATATAGGCGCAGCCGAGCAGGCTTGCTGCCCCATCGTAGAGCTCTCAGAGACCTTTCCAACGGTATGTTGTGCGCCGCGTAACTCCTTACGGATGAAAAGTTATGGGCACCGGAGTGACGAAGACTTGGTCCCAAGTCCCATGCCCTCAATTTGTGGGCCCAGCCTTTACGTGAAGCGAAGTTGTCTTGCCTAGGGTGCCACGGGATTCGGTAATAGAAATGTGATGGATTATTTTGTCGTCGTTTTCGTGGCTCACGACGTACGATCCGGGATAAAAAAACAGCGCAAAAGAAGAAAATTGTCCTTAAATTGAAGAAAATGTTCGATTTTGGTCTCAGAAAATAGGCGTAGTCGAGCAGGCTTGTTGCCCCATCGTGGAGCTCTTTGAGAGCTTTCCAACGATATACTGTGCGCCGCGTGATACCTTACGGATCAAAAATTATGGGCACCGAAGAGACGGAGACTTGGTCCCAAGCCCCACGCCCTCGGTTTGCAGGCCCAACCTCTACATGAAACGAAGTTGCCTTGCCCTAGGTACCGTGGGATTCAGTAATAGAAATGTGATGGATTAGGTTGTCGTCCTTTCCGCAGTTCATAACGTACGATCCGGGAAGGAAAAATAGCGCAAAAGAAGAAAAGTGTCCCAAATTTGATGAAAACTTTCAATTTTAGGCTCTGAATATATGTGCAGTCGAGCAGGCTTGCTGCCCCGTTGTAGAGCTCTCAAAGACCTTTCCAACTGTATGCTGTGCGCCGCGTAACTCCTTACGGATGAAAAGTTATGGGCACCGGAGTGACGGAGATTTGGTCCCAAGCCCCACGCCCTCGGTTTGCGATCCCAGCTTCTACATGAAGTGAAGTTGTCTTGCCCAAGGTGCCATGGGATTCGGTAATAGAAATGTGATGGATTATTTTGTCATCCTTTTCGTGGCTCACGACGTACGATCCGTGATAAAAAAACAGCGTAAAAGAAAAAAAGTGTCCCAAAATTGAAGAAAACGTTCGATTTTGGGCTCAGAAAATAGGCACAGTCGAGCAGGCTAGTTGTCCCGTCGTAGAGCTCTTTGAGAGCTTTCCAACGGTATGCTGTGCGCCGCGTGACACCTTACGGATCAAAAATTATGGGCACCGAAGAGACGGAGACTTGGTCCGAAGCCCCACGCCCTCGATTTGCGGGCCCAGCCTCTTTATGAAATGAAGTTGCCTTGCCCTAGGTACCGTGGGATTCAGTAATAGAAATGTGATGGATTAGGTTGTCGTCCTTTCCGCGGTTCATAACGTACGATCCGGGAAGGAAAAACAGCGCAAAAGAAGAAAAGTGTCCCGAAATTGATGAAAAATTTCAATTTTGGGCTCTGAATATAGGCGCAGTCGAGCAGGTTTTATGCCCCGTCGTAGAGCTCTCAGAGATATTTCCAACGGTATGCTGTGCGCCACGTAATTCCTTACGGATGAAAAGTTATGGGCACCGGAGCGACGGAGACCTGGTCCTAAGCCCTACGCCCTCGGTTTGCGGGCCCAGCCTCTACGTGAAGAGAAGTTGTCTTGCCCAAGGTGCAATGGGATTCGGTAATAGAAATGTGATGGATTATTTTGTCATCCTTTTTGTGGCTCACGACGTACGATCCGGGATGAAAAAATAGCGCAAAAGAAGAAATGTATCTCGAAACTGAAGAAAACGTTCAATTTTGGGCTCAGAAAATAGGCGCAGTAGAGCAGGCTTGTTGCCCCGTCGTAGAGTTCTTTGAGAGCTTTCCAACGGTATGTTGTGTGCCGCGTGACACCTTACGGATCAAAAGTTATGGGCACCGAAGAGACAGAGACTTGGTCACAAGCCTCACACCCGCGCTTTTCGGGCCCAGCCTCTACATGAAGAGAAGTTGTCTTGCCCAAGGTGACTTGGGATTCGGTAATAGAAATATGATGGATTAGGTTGTTGTCCTTTTCGCAGCTCACGACGTACGATCCGGGACGAAAAAATAACGCAAAAGAAGAAAAGTGTCCCGAATCTGATGAAAACGTTCAATTTTTGGCTCCGAAAATATGCGCAGTCGAGCAGGCTTGCTGCCTCCATCGCAGAGCTCTAGGAGAGCTAGCCAACGGTATGATGTGCGCTGCGTAACTCCTTACGGATCAAAAGTTATGGGCACTGGTGCGACGGAGACCTAATCCCAAGCACCAAGCCCTCGGTTTGCGGGCCCAACCTCTACGTGAAGCGAAGTTGTCTTGCCCAAGTTGCCATGGGATTCGATAATAGAAATGTGATGGATTAGATTGTCGTCCTCTTCGCGGCTCACGACATACGACCCGAGACCGAAAAACAGTGCAAAAGAATAAATATATCCCGAAACTAATGAAAACGTTCGATTTTGAGTTCCAAAAATAAGGACAGACAAGCATGCTTGCTGCACCTGTAGTAGAGCTCTCGGAGAGCTTTCCAATGGTATGTTGTGCCCCGCGTAACTCTTTACAGATCTAAAGTTATGGGCACCGGTGCGACGGAGACCTGGTCCTAAGCCCCACGCATTCGGTTTACGGGCCCAACCTCTACATGTAGTGAAGCTGTCTTGCCCAAGGTGCCATGGGATTTGGTGATAGAAATATGATGGATTAGGTTGTCGTCCTTTTTGCGGCTCACGACGTATGACACAGGACGGAAAAATAGCTCCAAAGAAGAAAAATATCCCGAAACTGATGAAAACGTTCAATTTTGGGCTGCAAAAATAGGCGTAGCCGTGTAGGCTTGCTAACACCATCGTAGAGCTCTCGGAGAGCTTTCCAACAGTATGTTGTGCGCCGCGTAACTCCTTACGGATCAAAAGTTATGGGCACTAGAGTGACGGAGACCTGGTCCCATGCCCCACGCACTCAGTTTGCGGGCCCAGCCCCTACATGAAGCGAAGCTGTCTTGCTTAAGGTGCCACAGGATTCGGTGATTGAAATGTTATGGATTAGGTTGTCGTCCTTTTCGCGGCTCACGACGTACGATCCAGGACGGAAAAATAGCACAAAAGAAGAAAAGTGTCCCGAATCTGATGAGAACGTATGATATTGGGCTCCAAAAAAAGGTGCAGCCAAGCAGGCTTGCTGCCTCTGTCGTAGAGCTCTCGGAGAGCTTTCCAACGGTATGCTGTGCACCACATAACTCTTTACGAATCAAAAGTTATGGGCACCGGAGCGATGGAGACTTAGTCCCAAGCCTGACGCCCTCGGTTTGTAGGCCCAGCCTCTACGTGAAGCGAAGTTGTCATGCCCAAGGTGCCATGGGATTCGATAATAGAAATGTGATGGATTAGGTTGTTGTCCTTTTCGCGGCTCAGAACATACGATCCGGGACAGGAAAACAATGCAAAAGAAGAAAAGTGTCCCTAAACTGATGAAAATGTTCGATGTTTTTCACCAAAAATAGGCGCAGCCGAGCAGGCTTGCTGCCCCCATCGTAGAACTCTACTAGAGCTTTCCAACGGTATGTCGGGCACCGCGTAACTCCTTACGGATCAAAAGTTATGGGCACCGGAGCGACGGAGACTTAGTCCCAAGCCCCACGCCCTCGGTTTGCGGGCCCAGCCTCTACATGAAACGAAGTTGCCTTGCCCAAGGTACCATGGGATTCAGTAATAGAAATGTGATGGATTAGGTTGTCGTCCTTTTCGCGGTTCATAACGTACGATCCGGGATGGAAAAACAGCGCATAAGAAGAGAAGTGTCCCGAAACTAATGAAAACTTTCAATTTTAGGCTCTGAATATAGGCGTAGCTGAATAGGATTGCTGCCCCGTTGTAGAGCTCTCAGAGACCTTTCCAACGGTTTGCTGTGCGCCGCGTAACTCCTTACGAATGATAAGTTATGGGCACCGGAGCGACGGAGACCTAGTCCCAAGTCCCACCCCCTCGGTTTACGGGCCCAGCCTCTACGTGAAGCGAAGTTGTCTTGCCTAAGGTACCATAGGATTCGGTAATAGAAATGTGATGGATTATTTTGTTGTCCTTTTCGTGGCTCACGACGTACTATCTGGGACCAAAAAACAGCGCAAAAGAAGAAAAGTGTCCCGAAACTGAAGAAAACGTTCGATTTTGGGCTCCAAAAATAGGTGCAGTCGAGGAGGCTTGTTGCCCCCATCGTAGAGCTCTTTGAGAGCTTTCCAATGGTATGCTGTGCGCCACGTGACACCTTACGGATCAAAAATTATGGGCACCGAAGAGACGGAGACTTGGTCCTAAGCCCTACGCCCTCAGTTTGCGGGCCCAGCCTCTACATGAAACGAAGTTGCCTTGTCACGCCCCAACCCGACCTATGGAGGCTAGACTAGGGAATGATCTAATTCTTCTATGCTATTTGTACGACTTGGTCACTTCTTACGATTAATACTTAACGTTGATTTAGAATTCCAAAAGATTTTTCAAAAATCCGGCAGTATGACGGCTATATTTAAGACCTTTGGTTTGACCTATTTTCTAAAACGCCTCAAAACCTTTAATCATTGATTCAATTCCAACTAAAATTTCCTATTTTGTTATCAATAGACATGCCTACAAATTATCTCGAAGCCTCGTTTGACTAATAACCTAGCACGATAACTATGTCCCGTTTATTTTTCTATTTACCCCTATCATGCACGTAACTATTATCTTTTAGCTTACGAATTAGTACCTAAGTGGAGTTGGATAGAGGTAACTTTGTTGATTATTCACCTAGTGGTTTAAACCCCTATGATAACTACTAATCAAGACAATAAAACAATAACCAAATAAGGAGTTCGTCCGGTTATAGATAGTACAATCCAAAATTAGACACAAATTACAACGGGGTCATTTACATCAACAAAATAAATATTCTTCAAAGCAAACACAATGTTCATAAAACAGCCACTGTCAGGAAAGGCACGTAGGGCAAGCAATCATTCCAAGGAATTATCAAAAGGCACGTTGTCCTCGGGTACCTGTTCCTCGTCTTCTTCACCTGAGATGATAAAAGAGGGTGAGTCCTTATGAACTCAGCGAGAAGGAACGAGAAATAAGTTTTAAAACTCTTTTTCTGGTTCAACTTATGAAAACCCTTTTTGCAAGCATGACATATATCACAAGTAAGTACATAATGTAATATAAAAGTAAAAGAATACAATTACCCGTCTTTCCTCCCCGAGGTCCTCTAGGAACCAAGCGAGAGTACTTATACACATAGTAAAAAGCATATGGTGAGCTTTTGCTATCAGTTCATTTCCAGTATCAGTTGTTGTGGCCGAATTCAAATCATCCGCTTATCACGCCAAATGGGTGTACTCCGGATGTACCCCGAAATCCTACGACCCAACTCTCCGAGGAAGTCTAGCCCCCAAGCAAGAGAGGGAATTAGACAATGGTAGTCACGGTTACACCGGCAAGCCCGATGCCGCCCGGTGTGCGTGAATGCTACCACACCAGAATAAAAGGTTGCAACCTTGTATGCAATGCACATGTATGCCATTTAACATTTCACATTGGGATGTCAACAAAGTAGGTTGCCTCTGAGCAAGTATATGATCACATTTTGACATATTGGCATATAAGGTATTGTAAGAACATGTAATCATTTCATATATCAATTCACATTAGGAGCATGTGAACATTTAACGGACAGCCAAGTATCACCATATAAAATAAGTCATATAGCTCATTTTAGTTCACATATTAAGTGTTGAGATCATACGAGCATGCAACGACACTTGTACAAGACAGGGTGCAAGAATAGTTCACGTATCAATATGCAATCATCGGGAGTCATGTTTAGAGCTATATGGACAATTACGGGCAGCCTATTAATCTTCCTCAACATCATTTATAATTCACAAATGAATGGTTTATGACTCGGGAACCTACGGGGCCATTCGGGTTTACTAGGCCGTGCTCGGGGTCGGTTCCGTTTGCTAAGCACCACAAGCAACTCTTAAACCATTTCAAGCATACTTAACATTTATTAGGCAGCCCACGAATCACACAATTAAACACAATAACCATAGGATCAACACTTAGCGAGTTTTCATAGTCAATAGGGTTTCAATTCATGCTTACACGTGCGATTTAAGCCACAAGTTGTCACGTAATTAAACTCAAGCCATGCATCGATTAATTAAAACACCCTCAAGTATTCAAAACAGTCCACACAACATCCAAATGCCACAATCCCAAGCATTTAATACAACAAGAGAAGCTACAATAATTTTTCAAAGCATATCACTAGTTGAAATCCTCACTGCAATGGACTGTTTTCTCACAATCATTGAGACAAGAAAACAATCTCCAATTCTAGTGAACAAGATGTCAAATTAAATCTTAAGGAGTGAACTAAATTTAGAAACAAACCTCGCATCATTTGGAGTTCGGGTTCAAGAGTTATAGCCACAACCGTGAGACTGCACAAAACTGTCTAGATTTGCACACATTTCAATACTTGTCGTTTTTTAGGGCATTAGGATCAGATTTAGCCTTAGTCCATTTCTAAAAAAAATGTCCTGAACTGCAAAATCTAGCAGCATACCAAATTTCATGTATTTTGGATATCATTTACTAAGTCAAAACTGGTTCGTTCTACAAGGACAGTGAATCTGCCAAAACCTGCTTCATTTTCCCAGATTTTTCAGATTTGGACACATTTTAATATTTTGCCATTTTGAGGACCTTAGAGTCAAAATTAGCTTTGGCCTATTTCTGTGAAAAGTGTTCAGAACTGGAAAACGAGTTACCTACCAATTTTCACGCATTTTGAACATTATTTCCCTGGTCAAAATCACCTCGCAACAACAAGACAGAAGGCTGTCCCATACACGATTTCATCTAACATTACATTCTAGCCAAATATCTTGCCAAGCATGTTTACAAAAGCTCATGAACACACATATATCACAAGTACAGAAGTAAAGATAGACATTTAAAGGCATGCATGTGGATTTTGAAAGCTTTTCAAGAAGTTTTAGCCCTCACCTCTTTGAAGATCTAGCAAATGAGCACAAAATCCTTGTTTTTGAGCTTTGTGTGAGTTTTCTTGCTATGTTACTTGCTTGTGCTTGCTATGGCCGAGCTTGGGAGAGTATTAGAGAGTTGTTAGGAGTCTTGAATGCTCAAGGAGCAGCCATGGTCGAAAATGAGAGAGAAGGAGAGAGAATGGGAGAGTTTTGAGAGAAAAATGAATGTTTGAAGAGTTGTTTGTGAGCATTGGCATATGTGTCGGCCTTGAGCTTTGAAAAATCT
This sequence comes from Ehretia macrophylla, assembly GCA_037974665.1. NCBI lineage: Eukaryota > Viridiplantae > Streptophyta > Magnoliopsida > Boraginales > Ehretiaceae > Ehretia > Ehretia macrophylla. The sequence goes on from CM075779.1 coordinate 51,985,393, forward strand.
GATTTTGTGTCATCTTTTGAGCATCTTTTGAATTGTTTTAGCATGTGGGTTGAGAGGGACAAGAAAGTGAGCTTGGGTGTTAGTAAAATAGTGCATAGGTGCAAGGAAAAACATTACATGGTGTAAGAGAATGTTAGGTAGAATATAATATTTTATAGTTAGTGGGTTTTGTAGAGATTTGAATTAGGAATATAATATTGGTTAGTGGATTGTGTAGGATTATTTAATAGTCTAGTGCTTTGTGTAGGATTCTTTATTGGTTAGCGTATAGGCACACAGTTTGAGGTTTAGGGTACGCACTACGAGGCACGCACCGAAATCAATACATGGCACGAATCACGGGGTAGACACGAACTACGAGGTAAGGCACGTACTTCAAGATAGATGCACGGATTTCAATGCAAATGCACGCAACCCTAGGTAAATGTACGTAAACCAATACAAGGCACATAATTCAATGTAATACACGTAAATCGAGGTACGACTCTTAAACCTAGGTTAGGACATGCAATTCAAGGTCAGGGCATACAAAACGAGATAACGCAAGCAATTCGAAGTCGGGGCACATAAGTCGAGGATTAGGGCACATAATTCTAGGTCAAGGCACGAATGACGAGACATGCACAAAAACCAAGACAGGGCACGTAATCCAAGGTCAGTCATATCATTCTTGGTCTATGGCACGCAAATCAAGGTAACACACGTTATTCAGGGTCGGGCCTCACATCCTCCCCTCCTTAAAAGAATTTCATCCCGAAATTCATTCTTCCCTATTGCGGTCATTTAGACGGATTCTGACCCTTGTTATTCTTCCTACTCCAGTTCATCCCGTGTTTGGTGATCTTTTACCACAACCAATTCACTTCTTATGTTTCTCCAATCATTTAGTTCGGTGTGACCTTCACAATTACAGTTCTTTCCTTTGAACGACTCTATTCTTTCCATTTGATCTTAACGTTAAGTTCATTAACTAAGGTTAGAGTCTTCAAACGTAGTCATCAAAGCTGCATTGGTATTCTAACTATATAACTATAACTCCAGAATCATGACTCATGTTGTGTCAAACTCGCCTCCATACTTCAAAAAGGAATATCACCATAATACCATGATCCTTTGGTGACATAAGCTAATTTCAAGATAACAGGTCTATATCCGATTTACATATCCTATCTACTAGCTTCAAAACTGATATCACATAGGTCATACACATGTTATGAATTATTTCCACAATACGACCCTATTTTCAAGAAGAACTCACCAAACAAACTAATCAATCTCAAATCGTCATCTATCGATAGTATCATAGCCTTTATCTCGTAGGTACATTAGATTAGCAAATCTTCTAATGACTAGTCTCCCGGTTACAGGCTCCTATTCATTAACATTCTTCCCCAGCTTCGTTAACCTTCAAGCTCCTAATCAAGAAGAAAGACCGTTGAGATTCCTTAAACTCAAACTCTAAGATTTATTAGGTACCACCAACAACTGCCATCGAAATTGCATGGGTAAACTGATCATGTCGCACTAGTTCAACTCTTACAAATAAATTCATCAACTCGTAATCCATAATTTATTTCCTTATTCAAATCCCTATCTTCAAGTCACGAGGCTTCAGAATTTCTTTAATCTTAACCAAGACTCCTAAGGCGAATAGTTTCAATCTCAAATAAATTTCACTCACCTTAATCCAAGGTTACGTCATACTTAAGAAGATAATGGTCCTACTAACTTAGCGACCTAGCCATTCCTTCTAACACTTAATGCTTGCTAATATATCTTCAACATTAATGTTACTAAGCTAGGGTCATAGCCATATAAGTGATATCAATGCTCCACTAGGTTATCGGCCAAACAACAACAATCCTAGGACTATAAATGGGTACCGAAATGATCGAGCTCATAAAATACTTACACGAGATAACTTCAAGGTTGTATCAACATAAGAATTATGACCACGAGGCATCCTTCAACATAACCTAATAGAACTTCAAAAGTAATCAACCACTCATTTAATTATCTCTACAAGATCCACCCTCTATTCAACGACCACGATTCCAAGTCTACCAACCACTAGTTTCTAGACGTGAAACGGTGCACATAGATACGGTGGTCTAACAATAGTCTTATAACTCTGATTCATCTCTATCTTACACTCTTCGTTTACATGTTCAACTAGCTAAGAGCATTAAGTCTGATCGACCTTAGGTCCTAGGGTTTAACATGAATCATCATGCGTACTCACTATTAGCTATTTAGGATTACTATTCATACCCTAACGACTTCATTCTGCAACCGGATGCTTTAATCTCATTTCCATGGTTTATATACTAGGTCCATCGGTCTTGCTTAGGGATATATGCTTTCTAGCATCCTCTAGGGTATCCAAACAACGAGTGCGTAGAATGACTTACTTCGCATAATCAAAACTAAATCTGAGGGGCAACAATTTAATACCATGATTCTTAATATCACCAATATCCAACTTAGGACCTTAGCAAAGTTAGTCATCTAATGCATAATTCAATACCTTACACTTCTATTTGACCTACAATTTAGGTGTAGTCTTCTGAACACGAGTTATAGTTACGTGAATTCCTCGATTCTAACATCCCCATATCTTGTTATACTAAAGATTTATCAACCTTGTTAAACTTAGTCTCCAGAGTTGCCTACATGTCTTGAGGTTATCCATTGTTAAGTTACTTAAACACGCTATCCATGACTTAATAATCTACCCCTAAAAGTAACTATCATCAACTTCCACGAATTCATCTTTTAATTTCTAGGTCATGATCTCAACATTTAGTGAACTTGAAACTCGCTAGTATACACCATATCAGATTCATCAATGCTTAATTCCAATCAAGTAATGATTCAATTGTACGAGTATATTGCTAACTTCTTAGATAGTCTATCAAGCCAATTTTAAGATGTGAGAAATGGATTCAAAGAAACCTCCAAGTCAACTTCTACTATCAGCACATGAGAATATATACTACTCTACATATTTAATAGTATACCCTTATATCTAAGGAAGTAGGATGTCTTTAACCTTTATACTTGAACCACAATTAGAAGAACGGTTTGACAGAATCAAGAACTTTATAGCTATAAAATTGATAACTTAATCACAGGCATGTGTATTCCAAAGATAATGAGATAATTTTACCTCAGCAATTATACCTGTGCTACGCATTGTATATATATGCATATCCAATAATACATACGATCCATCGAGTACCTGTGAAGATGCGAGAAATCTCTAACCGAGCCTTTCGTTCGTCTTGCACAAATTCACTTCCCTAAAAGTCCTAATCCTAACTATCTATGTGTGTAAACAGTCATTCACGGTTATATAACATAAACATATATCAAGGAAGGAGTATAAAAGCATGCATACATTATCGAGGTCACTAACGTGTTGGTGTGCATGACACATAATACATATGGTCCTCAAAAGCACATAATATTCAATGCTCAAAGCAATTAAAGCACATTAGCACACATTAACACATATAAACAAGACATCATAATTACCTTAGGGCTTCTACCCATGGTCCGAGAGTTGAATCCAACTAATGCCTAGTTACTAAACTAAGCTCTGATACCATTCTAATATAGGGTGTCATGCCCTAACCCAACCTATGGAGACTAGACTAGGGAATGACCTAATTCTTCTATGCTATTTGTACGACTTGGTCACTTCTTACGATTAATACTTAACGTTGATTTAGAATTCCAAAAGATTTTTTCAAAAATCCGGCAGTATGACGGCTATATTTAAGACCTTTGGTTTGACCTATTTTCTAAAACACCTCAAAACCTTTAATCATTGATTCAATTCCAACTAAAATTTCCTATTTTGTTATCAAAAGATATGCCTACTAATTATCTCGAAGCCTCGTTTGACTAATAACCTAGCATGATAACTATGTCCCGTTTATTTTTCCATTTACTCCTATCAGGCACGTAACTATTATCCTTTAGCTTACGAATTAGTACCTAAGTGGAGTTGGATAGAGGTAACTTTGTTGATTATTCACCTAGTGGTTTAAACCCCTATGATAACTACTAATCAAAACAATAAAACAATAACCAAATAAGGAGTTCGTCCGGTTATAGATAGTACAATCCAAAATTAGACCCAAATTACAACGGGGTCATTTACATCAACAAAATAAATATTCTTCAAAGCAAACACAACATCACAAAACAGCCACTGTCAAGAAAGGCACTTAGGGCAAGCAATCATTCCAAGGAATTATCAAAAGGCACGTTGTCCTCGGGTACCTGTTCCTTGTCTTCTTCACCTTAGATGATAAAAGAGGGTGAGTCCTTATGAACTCAGCAAAGGGGAACGAGAAATAAGTTTTGAAACTCTTTTTCCGGTTCAACTTATGAAAACCCTTTTTGCAAGCATGACATATATCACAAGTAAGTACATAATGTAATATAAAAGTAAAAGAATACAATTACCCGTCTTTCCTCCCCGAGGTCCTCCAGGAACCAAGCGAGAGTACTTATACACATAGTAAAAATGATACGGCGAGCTTTTGTTCCCAGTTCATTTCCAGTATCAGTTGTTGTGGCCGACTTCAAATCATCCCCTTATCACGCCAAATGGGTGTACTCCGGATGTACCCCGAAATCCTACGAACCAACTCTCCAAGGAAGTCTAGCCCCCAAGCGAGAAAGGAAATTGGACAATGGTAGTCACGGTTGCACCGGCAAGCCCGATGCCGCCCGATGTGCGTGAACGCTACCACACCAAAATGAAAGGTTGCAACCTTGTATGCTATGCACATGTATGCCATTTAACATTTAACATTTCACATTGGGATGTCAACAAAGTAGGTTGCCTCTGAGCAAGTATATGATCACATTTTGACATATTGGCATATAAGGCATTGTAAGAACATGTAATCATTTCATATATCAATTCACATTAGGAGCATGTGAACATTTAACAGACAGCCAAGTATCACCATATAAAATAAGTCATATAGCTCATTTTAGTTCACATATTAAGTGTTGAGATCATACGAGCATGCAACGACACTTGTACAAGACTGGGTGCAAGAATAGTTCACGTATCAATATGCAATCATCGGGAGTCATGTTTAGAGCTATATGGACAAATACGGGCAGCCTATTAATCTTCCTCAACATCATTTATAATTTGCAAAAGAATGGGTTATGACTCGGGAACCTACGGGGCCATTCGGGTTTACTAGGCCGTGCTCGGGGTCGGTTCCGTATGCTAAGCACCACAAGCAACTCTTAAACCATTTCAAGTGTACTTAACATTTATTAGGCAGCCCACGAATCACACAATTAAACACAATAACCATAGGATTAACACTTAGCGAGTTTTCATAGTCAATAGGGTTTCAATTTATGCTTACACGTGCGATTTAAGCCACAAGTTGTCACGTAATTAAACTCAAGCCATGCATTGATTAATTCAAACACCCTCAAGTATTCAAAACAGTCCACACAACATCCAAATGCCACAATCCCAAGCATTTAATACAACAAGAGAAGCTACAATAAGTTTTCTAAGCATATCACTAGGTGAAATCTTCACTGCAATGGACTGTTTTCTCACAATCATTGAGACAAGAAAAAAATCTCCAATTCCAGTGAACAAGATGTCAAATTAAATCTTAAGGAGTGAACTAAATTCAGAAACAAACCTCGCATCATTTGCAGTTCGGGTTCAAGAGTTATAGCCAAAACCGTGAGACTACACAAAACTGTCCAGATTTGCACACATTTCAATACTTGTCGTTTTTGAAGGCCTTAGGGTCAGATTTAGCCTTAGTCCATTTCTGACAAAAATGTCCAGAACTGCAAAATATAGCAGTATACCAAATTTCATGCATTTTGGATATCATTTACTAAGTCAAAACTGGTTCGTTATACAAGGATAGTGAATCTGCCAAAACCTGCTTCATTTTCCCAGATTTTTCAGATTTGGACACATTTTAATATTTTTCCATTTTGAGAACCTTAGAGTCAAAATTAGCTTTGGCTTATTTCTGTGAAAAGTGTTCATAACTGGTAAAACTAGTTATCTATCACTTTTCACGCATTTTGAATATCATTTCCCTGGTCAAAATCACCTCGCAACAACAAGACAGAAGGCTGTCCCATACACGATTTCATCTAACATCACATTCTAGCCAAATATCTTGCCATGCATGTTTACAAAAGCTCATGAACACACATATATCACAAGTACAGAAGTAAAGATAGACATTTAAAGGCATGCATGTGGATTTTGAAAGCTTTTCAAGAAGTTTTAGCCTTCACCTCTTTGAAGATCTAGCAAATGAGCACAAAATCCTTGTTTTTGAGCTTTGTGTGAGTTTTCTTGCTATGTTGCTTGCTTGTGCTTGCTATGGCCGAGCTTGGGAGAGTCTTAGAGAGTTGTTAGGAGTCTTGAATGCTCAAGGAGCAACCATGGTCGAAAATGAGAGAGAAGGAGAGAGAATGGGAGAGTTTTGAGAGAAAAATGAATGTTTGAAGAGTTGTTTGTAAGCATTGGCTTATGTGTCGGCCTTGAGCTTTGAAAAATCTGATTTTGTATCATCTTTCGAGCATCTTTTGAATTGTTTTAGCATGTGGGTTGATAGGGACAAGAAAGTGAGCTTGGGTGTTAGTAAAATAGTGCATAGGTGCAAGGAAAAGCATTACATGGTGTAAGAAAATGTTAGGTAGAATAGAATATTTTATAGTTAGTGGGTTTTGTAGAGATTTGAATTAGGAATATAATATTGGTTAGTGGATTGTGTAGGATTATTTAATAGTCTAGTACTTTGTGTAGGATTCTTTATTGGTTAGCGTGTAGGCACACAGTTTGAGGTTTAGGGTACGCACTATGAGGCACGCACCAAAATCAATATGTGGCACGAATCACGGGGTAGACATGAACTACGAGGTAAGGCACCTCATTCAAGATAGATGCACGGATTCCAATGTAAATGCACGTAACCCTAGGTAAATACACGTAAACCAATACAAAGCACGTAATTCAATGTAATGCACGTAAATCGAGGTACGACTCTTAAACCTAGGTTAGGACATGCAATTCAAGGTCAGGGCACACAAAACGAGATAACGAAAGCAATTCGAAGTCGGGGCACATAAGTCGAGGATTAGGGAACATAATTCTAGTTCAAGGCATGAATGACGAGACATGCACAAAAACCAAGACAGGGCGCGTAATCCAAGGTCAATCATATCATTCTTGGTCTATGGCACGGAAATCAATGTAACACACGTTATTCGGGGTCGGGCCTCACATCCTCCCCTCCTTAAAAGAATTTCGTCCCGAAATTCATTCTTCCCTATTGCGGTCATTTAGACGGATTCTGACCCTTGTTATTCTTCCTACTCCGGTTCATCCCGTGTTTGGTGATCTTTTACCGCAACCAATTCACTTCTTATGTTTCTCCAATCATTTAGTTCGGTGTGACCTTCACAATTACAGTTTTTTCCTTTGATCGACTCTATTCTTTCCATTTGATCTTATCGTCAAGTTCATTAACTAAGTTTAGAGTCTTCAAACGTAGTCATCAAAGCTGCATCGGTATTCTAACTATATAACTATAACTCCAGAATCATGACTCATGTTGTGTCAAACTCGCCTCCATACTTCAAAAAAGGAATATCACCATAATACCATGATCCTTTGGTGACATACGCTAATTTCAAGATAACAGGTCTATATCCAATTTACATATCCTATCTACTAGCTTCAAAACTGATATCACATAGGTCATACACATGTTATGAATTATTTCCACAATACGACCTATTTTCAAGAAGAACTTACCAAACAAACTAATCAATCTCAAATCGTCATCTATTGGTAGTATCATAGTCCTTATCTCGTAGGTACATTAGATTAGCAAATCTTCTAATGACTAGTCTCTCGGTTACAGGCTCCTATTCATTAACATTATTCCCCAGCTTCGTTAACCTTCAAGCTCGTAATCAAAAAGAAAGACCGTTGAGATTCATTAAACTCAAACTCTAAGATTTATTAGGTACCACCAACAACTGCCATCGAAATTGCATGGGTAAACTGATCATGTCGCACTAGTTCAACTCTTACAAATAAATTCATCAACTCGTAATCCACAGTTTATTTGCTTATTCAAATCCCTATCTTCAAGTCACGAGGCTTCAGAATTTCTTTAATCTTAACCAAGACTCCTAAGGCGAATAGTTTCAATCTCAAATAAATTTCACTCACCTCAATCCAAGGTTACGTCATACTTAAGAAGATAATGGTCCTACTCACTTAGCGACCTAGCCATTCCTTCTAACACTTAATGCCCGCTAATATATCTTCAACAGTAATGTTACTAAGCTAGGGCCATAGCCATGTAAGTGATATCAATGCTCCACTAGGTTATCGGCCAAACAACAACAATCCTAGGACTATAAATGGGTACCGAAATGATTGAGCTCATAAAATACTTACACGAGATAACTTCAAGGTTGTATCAACATAAGAATTATGACCACGAGGCATCCTTCAACATAACCTAATAGAACTTCAAAAGTAATCAACCACTCATTTAACTATCTCTACAAGATCTACCCTCTATTCAACGACCACGATTCCAAGTCTACCAACCACTAGTTTCTAGACGTGAAACGGTGCACATAGATACGGTGGTCTAACAATAGTCTCATAACTCTGATTCATCTCTATCTTACTCTCTTCGTTTACATGTTCAACTAGCTAAGAGCATTAAGTCTAATCGACCTTAGGTCCTAGGGTTTACCATGAATCATCATGTGTACTCACTATTAGCTATTTAGGATTACTATTCATACCCTAACGACTCCATTCTGCAACCGGATACTTTAATCTCATTTCCATGGTTTATATACTAGGTCCATCGGTCTTGCTTAGGGATATATGCTTTCTAGCATCCTCTAGGGTATCCAAACAACGAGTGCGTAGAATGACTTACTTCGCATAATCAAAACTAAATCCGAGGGGCAACAATTTAATACCATGATTCTTAATATCACCAATATCCAACTTAGGACCTTAGCAAAGTTAGTCATCTAATGCATAATTCAATACCTTACACTTCTATTTGACCTACAATTTAGGTGTAGTCTTCTGAACACGAGTTCTAGTTACGTGAATTCCTCGATTCCAACATCCCCATATCTTGTTATACTAAAGATTTATCAACCTTGTTAAACTTAGTCTCCAGAGTTGCCTACATGTCTTGAGGTTATCCATTGTTAAGTTACTTAAACACGCTATCCATGACTTAATAATCTACCCCTAAAAGTAACTATTGTCAACTTCCACGAATTCATCTTTTAATTTCTAGGTCATGATCTCAACATTTAGTGAACTTGAAACTCGCTAGTATACACCATATCAGATTCATCAATGCTTAATTCCAATCAAGTGATGATTCAATTGTACGAGTATATTGCTAACTTCTTAGATAGTCTATCAAGCCAATTTTAAGATGTGAGAAATGGATTCAAAGAAACCTCCAAGTCAACTTCCACTATCAGCACATGAGAATATATACTACTCTACATATTTAATAGTATACCCTTATATCTAAGGAAGTAGGATGTCTTTAACCTTTATACTTGAACCACAATTAGAAGAACGGTTTGATAGAAGCAAGAACTTTATAGCTATAAAATTGATAACTTAATCACAGGCATGTGTATTCCAAAGATAAGGAGATAATTTTACCTCAGCAATTATACCTGTGCTACGCATTGTATATATATGCATATCCAATAATACATACGATCCATCGAGTACCTGTGAAGATGCGAGAAATCTCTAATCGAGCCTTTTCGTTCATCTTGCACAAATTCACTTCCCTAAAAGTCCTAATCCTAACTATCTATGTGTATAAACAGTCATTCACGGTTGTATAACATAAACATATATCAAGGAAGGAGTATAAAAAGCATGCATACATTATTGAGGTCACTAACGTGTTGGGTGCATGACACATAATACATATGGTCCTCAAAAGCACATAATATTCAATGCTCAAAGCAATTAAAGCATATTAGCACACATTAACACATATAAACAAGACATCATAATTACCTTAGGGCTTCTACCCATGGTCCGAGAGTTGAACCCAACTAATGCCTAGTTACTAAACTAAGCTATGATACCATTCTAATATAGGGTGTCACGCCCCAACCCGACCTATGGAGACTAGACTAGGGAATGACCTAATTCTTCTATGCTATTTGTACGACTTGGTCACTTCTTACGATTAATACTTAACGTTGATTTAGAATTCCAAAAGATTTTTCAAAAATCCAGCAGTATGACGGCTATATTTAAGACCTTTGGTTTGACCTATTTTCTAAAACGCCTCAAAACCTTTAATCATTGATTCAATTCCAACTAAAATTTCCTATTTTGTTATCAAAAGATATGCCTACTAATTATCTCGAAGCCTCGTTTGACTAATAACCTAGCATGATAACTATGTCCCGTTTATTTTTCCATTTACTCCTATCAGGCACATAACTATTATCCTATAGCTTACGAATTAGTACCTAAGTGGAGTTGGATAGAGGTAACTTTGTTGATTATTCACCTAGTGGTTTAAACCCCTATGATAACTACTAATCAAGACAATAAAACAATAACCAAATAAGGAGTTCGTCCGGTTATAGATAGTACAATCCAAAAATAGACCCAAATTACAACAGGTTCATTTACATCAACAAAATAAATATTCTTCAAAGCAAACACAACGTCACAAAACAGCCACTGTTAAGAAAGGCACGTAGGGCAAGCAATCATTCCAAGGAATTATCAAAAGGCACGTTGTCCTCGGGTACCTATTCCTTGTCTTCTTCTCCTGAGATGATAAAAAAGGGTGAGTCCTTATGAACTCAGCGAAGGGGAACGAGAAATAAGTTTTAAAACTCTTTTTCCGGTTTAACTTATGAAAACCCTTTTTGCAAGCATGACATATATCACAAGTAAGTACATAATGTAATATAAAAGTAAAAGAATACAATTACCCGTCTTTCCTCCCCGAGGTCCTCCAGGAACCAAGCGAGAGTACTTATACACAGAGTAAAAAGGATACGGCGAGCTTTTGCTCTCAGTTCATTTCCAGTATCAGTTGTTGTGGCCGACTTCAAATCATCCCCTTATCACGCCAAATGGGTGTACTCCGGATGTACCCCGAAATCCTACGACCCAACTCTCCAAGGATGTCTAGCCCCCAAGCGAGAAAGGAAATTGGACAATGGTAGTCACGGTTGCACCGGCAAGCCCGATGCCGCCCGATGTGCGTGAACGCTACCACACCAGAATGAAAGGTTGCAACCTTGTATGCTATGCACATGTATTCCATTTAACATTTAACATTTCACATTGGGAGGTCAACAAAGTAGGTTGCCTCCGAGCAAGTATATGATCACATTTTGACATATTGGCATATAAGGCATTGTAAGAACATGTAATCATTTCATATATCAATTCACATTAGGAGCATGTGAACATTTAACGGAGATCCAAGTATCACCACATAAAATAAGTCATATAGCTCATTTTAGTTCGCATAATAAGTGTTGAGATCATACGAGCATGCAACGGCACTTGTACAAGACCGGGTGCAAGAATAGTTCACGTATCAATATGCAATCATCGGGAGTCATGTTTAGAGCTATATGGACAAATACGGGCAGCCTATTAATCTTCCTCAACGTCATTTATAATTCGCAAAAGAATGGTTTATGACTCGGGAACCTACGGGGCCATTCGGGTTTACTAGGTCGTGCTCGGGGTCGGTTCCGTTTGCTAAGCACCACAAGCAACTCTTAAACCATTTCAAGTGTACTTAACATTTATTAGGCAGCCCCAGAATCACACAATTAAACACAATAACCATAGGATCAACACTTAGCGAGTTTTCATAGTCAATAGGGTTTCAATTTTTGCTTACACGTGCGATTTAAGCCACAAGTTGTCACGTAATTAAACTCAAGCCATGCATCGATTAATTAAAACACCCTCAATTATTCAAAACAATCCACACAATATCCAAATGCCACAATCCCAAGCATTTAATACAATAAGAGAAGCTACAATAATTTTTCTAAACATATCACTAGGTGAAATCCTCACTGCAATGGACTGTATTCTCACAATCATTGAGACAATAAAAAAATCTCCAATTCCAGTGAACAAGATGTCAAATTAAATCTTAAGGAGTGAACTAAATTCAGAAACAAACCTCCCATCATTTGGAGTTCGGGTTCAAGAGTTATAGCCAAAACCGTGAGACTACACAAAACTGTCCAGATTTGCACACATTTCAATACTTGTCGTTTTTGAGGGCCTTTGGGTCAGATTTAGCCTTAGTCCATTTCTGAAAAAAATGTCCAGAACTGCAAAATATAGTAGCATACCAAATTTCATGCATTTTGCATATCATTTACTAAGTCAAAACTGGTTCGTTCTACAAGAACAGTGAATCTGCCAAAACCTGCTTCATTTTCCCAGATTTTTCAGATTTTGACACATTTTAATATTTTGCCATTTTGAGGACCTTAGAGTCAAAATTAGCTTTGTCCTATTTCTGTGAAAAGTGTTCCGAACTGGTAAAACTAGTTACCTACCACTTTTCACGCATTTTGAACATCTTTTCCCTGGTTAAAATCACCTTGCAACAACAAGACAGAAGGCTGTCCCATACACGATTTCATCTAACATCACATTCTAGCCAAATATTTTTTGACATGCATGTTTACAAAAGCTCATGAACACACATATATCATAAGTACAGAAGTAAAGATAGACATTAAAAGGCATGCATTTGGATTTTGAAAGCTTTTCAAGAAGTTTTAGCCCTCACCTCTTTGAAGATCTAGCAAATGAGCACAAAATCCTTGTTTTTTAGCTTTGTGTGTGTTTTCTTGCTATGTTTCTTGCTTGTGCTTGCTATGGCCGAGCTTGGGAGAGTCTTAGAGAGTTGTTAGGAGTCTTGAATGCTCAAGGAGTAGCCATGGTCGAAAATGAGAGAGAAGGAGAGAGAATGGGATAGTTTTGAGAGAAAAATGAATGTTTGAAGAGTTGTTTGTGAGCATTGGCTTATGTGTCGGCCTTAAGCTTTGAAAAATCTGATTTTGTGTAATCTTTTGAGCATCTTTTGAATTTTGTTAGCATGTGGGTTGAGAGGGACAAGAAAGTGAGCTTGGGTGTTAGTAAAATAGTGCATAGGTGCAAGGAAAAGCATGACAAGGTGTAAGAGAATGTTAGGTAGAATAGAATATTTTATAGTTAGTGGGTTTTGTAGAGATTTGAATTAGGAATATAATATTGGTTAGTGGATTGTGTAGGATTATTTAATAGTCTAGTGCTTTTTGTAGGATTCTTTATTGGTTAGCGTGTAGGCACACAGTTTGAGGTTTAGGGTATGCACTACGAGGCACGCACCGAAATCAATACGTGGCACGAATCACGGGGTAGACACGAACTACGAGGTAAGGCACGTACTTCAAGATAAATGCACGGATTCCAATGCAAATGCACGCAACCCTAGGTAAATGCACGTAAACCAATAAAAGGCACGTAATTCGAGGTCAGGGCACACAAAATCAGATAACGCACGTAATTCGAAGTCGGGGCACGTAAGTCGAGGATTAGGGCACATAATTCTAGGTCAAGGCACGAATGACGAGACATGCATGAAAACCAAGACAGGGCATGTAATCCAAGGTTAGTTATATCATTCTTGGTCTATGGCACGCAAATCAAGGTAACACATGTTATTCAGGGTCGGGCCTCACATGCCTTGCCCGAGGTACCGTGGGATTCAGTAATAGAAATGTGATGGATTAGGTTGTCGTCCTTTCCGTGGTTCATAACGTATGATCATGGAAGGAAAAACAGCGCAAAAGAAGAAAAGTGTCCGGAAACTGATGAAAACTTTCAATTTTGGGCTCTGAATATAGGCGCAGTCGAGCAGGCTTGCTGCCCCGTCGTAGAGCTCTCAGAGACATTTCCAACGGTATGCTGTGCGTCGCTTAACTCTTTACGGATGAAAAGTTAAGGGCACCGGAGCGACGGAGACCTGGTCCCAAGCCCCACGCCCTCGGTTTGCGGGCCCAGCCTCTACGTGAAGCGAAGTTGTCTTGCCCAAGGTGCCATGGGATTCGGTAATTGAAATGTGATGGATTATTTTGTCATCCTTTTCGTGGCTCACGACGTATGATCCGGGATGAAAAAATAGCGTAAAAGAAGAAATGTGTCCCGAAACTGAAGAAAACGTTCTATTTTGGGCTCCAAAAATAGGCGCAGTCGAGCAGGCTTGTTGCCCTATCTTAGAGCACTTTGAGAGCTTTCCAACGATATGTTGTTCGCCGCGTGACACCATACGAATCAAAAGTTATGGGCACCTAAGAGACGGAGACTTGGTCCCAAGCCCTACGCCCTCGTTTTGCGGGCCCAGCCTCTACGTGAAGAGAAGTTGTCTTGCCCAAGGTGTCATGGGATTCAGTAATAGAAATGTGATAGATTAGGTTGTCGTCCTTTTCGTGGCTCACAACGTACGATCCAAGACGAAAAAATAGCGCAGAAGAAGAAAATGTTCAATTTTGGGCTCCGAAAATAGGCATAGTTGAGCAGGCTTGTTGCCCCATCGTAGAGCTCTCGGAGAGCTTGCCAACGGTATGCTGTGTGCCGTGTAACTCCTTACGGATCAAAAGTTATGGGCACCAGAGCAACGGAGACTTGGTCCCAAGCACCAAGCCCTCGGTTTACGGGCCCAGTCTCTACGTGAAGCGATGTTGTCTTGACCAAGGTGCCTTGGGATTCGATAATAGAAATGTGATGGATTAGGTTGTCGTCCTCTTCGCGGCTCACGACATACGACCCGGGACGAAAAAACAGTGCAAAAGAAGAAAAGTGTCCCGAAATTGATGAAAACGTTCGAATTTGGGTTCCAAAAACAGGGACAGACAAGAATACTTGCTGCACCCGTCGTAGAGCTCTCGGAGAGCTTTCCAACAGTATGTTGTGCCCCACGTAACTCCTTACAGATCAAAAGTTATGGGCACCAGAGCGACGGAGACCTGGTCCCAAGCCCCACGCATTCGGTTTGCTGGCCCAACCTCTACGTGTAGCTAAGTTGTCTTTCCCAAGGTGCCATGGGATTTGGTAATAGAAATGTGATGGATTAGGTTGTCGTCCTTTTCGCAGCTCACGATGTACGACACGAGATGAAAAAATAGCGCCAAAGAAGAAAAGTATTCCGAAACTGTTGAAAATGTTCCATTTTTGGCTTCAAAAACAAGCACAGCTAAGCAGGCTTACTAACACCGTCGTAGAGCTCTCAGAGAGCTTTCCAACGGTATGATGTGCGCCATGTAACTCCTTACGGATCAAAAGTTATGGGCACCAGAGCAATGGAGACCTAGTCCCATGCCCCACGCACTAAGTTTGCGGGCCCAGCCCCTACATGAAGCGAAGTTGTCTTGCTTAAGGTGCCACGGGATTCCGTGACTGAAATGTTATCGATTAGGTTGTCGCTTTTTTTGCGGCTCACGACGTACGATCCGGGATAGAAAAACATCGCAAAAGAAGAAAAGTGTCCCGAATCTGATGAAAACATTTGATATTGGGCTCTGAAAATAGGCGCAGCCGAGCAGGCTTGCTACCCCCGTCGTAGAGATCTCGGAGAGCTTTCCAACGGTATGCTGTGCACCGCGTAACTCTTTGCGGATCAAAAGTTATTGGCACCGGAGCGACGGAGACTTGGTCCCAAGCCCCACGCCCTCGGTTTGCAGGCCCAGCCTCTACGTAAAGCGAAGTTGTTTTGCCTAAGGTGCCGTGGGATTCGGTAATAGAAATGTGAGGGATTAGGTTGTCGTCCTTTTCGAGGCTCACGACGTACTATCCGGGACGGAAAAATAGCACAAAAGAATAAAAGTATCCCGAAAGTAATGAAAATGTTCAATTTTTTTTCTCCGACAACAGGTGTAGCCAAGCAGGCTTGCTACCCCCATCGTAAAGCTTTTCGAGAGCTTTCCAACGGTATGCCGGGCACTGCGTAACTCCTTAAGGATCAAAAGTTATGGGCACCGGAGCGATGGAGACATGATCTCAAGCCCCACGCCCTCGATTTGCAGGCCCAGCCTCTACGTGAAACGAAGTTGCATTGCCCAAGGTACTGTGGGATTCAGTAATAGAAATGTGATGGATTAGGTTGTCGTCCTCTTCGCGGCTCACGACGTACGACCCGAGACGGAAAAATAGTGGAAAAGAAGAAAAGTGTCCCGAAATTGATGAAAACGTTTGATTTTGGGCTCCAAAAACAGTTGCAGCCAAGCACGCTTGCCGCCTCCATTGTAGAGCTCTCGGAGAACTTTCTAACTGCATGTTGTGCGCCGCGTAACTCCTTACGCATCAAAAGTTATGGGCACCAGAGCGATGGAGAGCTGTCCCAAGCCCCACGCCCCCAGTTTGCGGGCCCAGCCTCTACGTGAAGCGAAGTTGTCTTGCCTAAGGTGCTGTGGGATTCGGTAATAGAAATGTGATGGATTAGGTTGTCGTCCTCTTCGCGGCTCACGACGTACGACTCGGGACGAAAAAACAGTGCAAAAGAAGAAAAGTATCCCGAAACTGATGAAAACGTTCAATTTTTGGCTCCGAAAATAGGCGCAGCAAAGCACGCTGCTACCTCCATCGTAGAGCTATATGAGAGCTATCCAATGGTATGCTGTGCGCCACGTAACTCCTTACAGATCAAAAGTCATGGGCACCGGTGCGATGGAGAACTAGTCCCAAGCCCCACGCCCTTGGTTTACGGGCCCAGCCTCTGCCTGAAACGAAGTTGTCTTGCCCAAGGTACCGTGGGATTCGATAATAGAAATGTGATGGATTAGGTTGTTGTCCTTTTCACGGCTCACGACGTATGATCCGTGACGAAAAAACAACGCAAAAGAAGAAAAGTGTCCTGAAACTGATGAAAATGTTCGATTCTGGGCTCCGAAAATAGGCGCTGGGGAGCAGGCTTGCTGCCTCCATCGTAAAGCTCTCGGAGAGCTATCCAACGGTATGCTGTGCGCCACGTAACTCCTTACGGATCAAAAGTTATGGGCACCGGAGCGATGGAGACCTTGTCCCAAACCCCACGCCCTCGGTTTGCGAGCCCAGCCTCTGCGTGAAACAAAGTTGTTTTGCCCACGGTACCATGGGATTCTGTAATAGAAATGTCGTGGATTAGGTTGTCGCCCTTTTCGCGGCTCACGACGTATGATCTGGGACTGAAAAACAGCGCAAAAGTAGAAAAGTGTCCCAAAACTGATGAAAATATTCAATTTTGGGTTCTGAAAATAGGAGCAGCCAAACAGGCTCGCTGCCCCCGTCGTAGAGCTCTTGGAGAGCTTTCAAACGATTTGTTGTGTGCCGCGTAACTCCTTACGGATCAAAAATTATGGGCACCGGAGCAACGGAGACCTGGTCCTAAGCAACACGCCATCGGTTTCGGGCCCAGCCTCTACGTGTAATGAAGTTGTCTTGCCCAAGGTGCCATGGGATTTGGTAATAGAAATGTGATGGATTAGGTTGTCGTCCTTTTTGCGGCTCACGACGTACGACCCAGGACAGAAAAACAGCGCCAAAGAAGAAAAATGTCTCGAAATTGATGAAAATGTTCAAGTTTGGGCTCCAAAAAAGGCACAGCTAAGCAGGTTTGCTAACCCCGTCGTAGAGCTCTCAAAGAGCTTTCCAACGGTATGTTGTGCACCGCGTAACTCCTTACGGATCAAAAGTTATGGGCACCGGAGCAATGGAGACCTGGTCCCAAGCCGCACGCCCTCAGTTTTCGGGCTTAGCCCGTACGTGAAGTGAAGTTGTCTTGCTTAAGGTACCGTGGGATTCGGTAAAAGAAATGTGATGGATTAGGTTGTCGTCCTTTTCGCGGATCACGACGTACGATCCGGGACTGAAAAACAATGAGAAAGAAGAAAAGTGTCCCGAATCTGATGAAAATGTTCGATTTTGGGCTCTAAAAATAGATGCAGCCGAGCAGGCTTGATGCCCCCGTCGTAGAGCTCTCGGAGAGCTTTCCAACGGTATGCTGTGCGCCGCGTAACTCTTTACGGATCAAAAGTTATGGGCACCAGAGCGACGGAGACCTGGTCCCAAGCCCCACGCCCTCGGTTTGTGGGCCCAGCCTCTACGTGAAGCGAAGTTGTCATGCCCAAGGTACCATAGGATTCGATAATAGAAATGTGATGGATTAGGTTGTCGTCCTTCTTGCGGCCCAAGACGTACGATCCGGGACAGGAAAACAGCGCAAAAGAAAAAAAATGTCCTGAAACTAACGAAAACGTTCCATTATTTTAACAAAAAAAATGGGCAGCTAAGCAGGCTTGCTGCCCCCATTGTAGAACTCTCCTAAAGCTTTCCAATGGTATGTCGGGCACCGCGTAACTCCTTACGGATCAAAAGTCATGGCCACCGGAGCGACGGAGACCTGGTCCCAAGCCCCATGCCCTCGGTTTGCGGGCCCAGCCTCTACATGAAATGAAGTTTCCTTGCCTAAGGTAACATGGGATTCAGTAATAGAAATGTGATGGATTAGGTTGTCGTCCTTTCCACGATTCACAACGTACGATCTGGGACGAAAAAATAGTGCAAAAGAAGAAAAGTGTCCCAAAATTGATGAAAACTTTCAATTTTGGGCTCTGAATATAGGCACACCTGAGCAGGCTTGCTGCCCCATCGTAGAGCTCTCGGAGAACTTTCCAACGGTAAGTTGTGCACCACGTAACTCCTTACGAATGAAAAGTTATGGGCACCTGAGCGACGGAGAACTGGTCCTAAGGCCCACGCCCTCGGTTTGCTGGCCCAGCCTCTACGTGAAGCGAAGTTGTCTAGCCCAAGGTGCCATGGGATTCAGTAATAGAAATGTGATAGATTATTTTGTCGTCCTTTTCGTGGCTCACGACGTACGATCCAAGATGAAAAATTGCGAAAAAGAAGAAAAGTGTCCCGAAACTGAAGAAAATGTTTGATTTTAGGCTCCGAAAACAGGCGCAGCCGAGCAGGCTTGTTGCCTCGTCGTAGAGCTCTCGAAGAGCTTGCCAACGGTATGCTGTGCGCTGCATAACTCCTTACGGATCAAAAGTTATGGGCACCAGAGCGACGGAGACTTGGTCCCAAGCACAAAGCCCTCGGTTTGCGGGCCTAGCCTCTACGTGAAGCGAAGTTGTCTTGCCCAAGGTACCATGGGATTCGATAATAGAAATGTGATGGATTAGGTTGTCGTCCTTTTCGCGGCTCACGACGTACGACTCGGGATGGAAAAACAGTGCAAAAGAAGAAATGTGTCCCGAAACTGATGAAAATGTTCGATTTTGGGCTCCCAAAATAGGTGCAGACTAGCACGCTTGCTGCTCCCGTCGTAGAGCTCTCGGAGAGCTTTCCAACGGTGTGTTGTGCGCCGCGTAACTCTTTACGGATCAAAAGTTATGGTCACCGGAGTGACAGAGACCTGGTCCTAAGCCCCACGCATTCGGTTTGCGGGCCCAGCCTCTACATGTAGCGAAGTTGTCTTGTCCAAGGTGCCATGGGATTTGGTAACAGAGATGTGATGGATTAGGTTGTCGTCCATTTCGCGGCTCACGACATATGACCCGGGAAGGAAAAAACAGTGCCAAAGAAGAAAAGTATCCCAAAACTGATGAAAACGTTTGATTTTGGGCTCCAAAAATAGGCGCAGCTAAGCAAGCTTGCTAACCATGTCGTAAAGCTCTCGGAGAGCTTTCCAACTGTATGCTGTGCGCCGTGTAATTCTTTACAGATCAAAAGTTATGGACACCAGAGCGACGGAGACCTTGTCCCATGCCCTACGCCCTCAGTTTGCAGGCCTAATCCCAACATGAAGCGAAGTTGTCTTGCCTAAGGTGCCATGGGATTCGGTGATAGAAATATTATGGATTAGATTGTCGTCTATTTCGCGGCTCACGACGAACGATCCGGGACGGAAAAACAACGCAAAAGAAGAAAAGTGTCCCGAATCTGATGAAAATGTTCAATATTGGGTTTCGAAAATAGGCACAGCCGAGCAGGCTTGCTTCCCCCGTCATAGAGCTCTCGGAGAGCTTTCCAACGGTATGTTGTGCGCCGCGTAACTCTTTACGGATCAAAAGTTATGGACACCGGAGCTACGGAGACTTGGTCCAAAGCCCCACGCCCTCGGTTTGTAGGTCCAGCCTATACGTGAAGTGAAGTTATCTTGCCTAAGGTGTCGTGGGATTCGGTAATAGAAATGTGAGGGATTAGGTTGTCGTCGTTTTTGCAGCTGACGACGTACGATCTGGGACAGAAAAACAGCGCAAAAGAAGAAAAGTCTCCCGAAACTGATAAAAACGTTCGATTTTTTTCTCCAACAACAGGCGCAGCCGAGCAAGCTTTGCTTCCCCCGTCGTAGACCTCTCCTAGAGCTTTCCAAATGCATGCCGGGCACCACGTAACTCCTTACGGATCAAAAGTTATGGGTACTGGAGCGACGGAGACCTGGTCACAAGCCCCACGCCCTCGGTTTACGGGCCCAGCCTCTACGTGAAACGAAGTTGCCTTGCCCAAGGTACCGTGGGATTCAGTAATAGAAATGTGATAGATTAGGTTGTCGTCCTCTTCGCGGCTCATGACGTACGACCCGGGAAGGAAAAACAGTGCAAAACAAGATAAGTGTCCCGAAATTGATGAAAACGTTCAATTTTGGGTTCCGAAAATAGGTGCAGTCAAGCACGCTTGTTTCCCCCGTCGTACAGCTGTCGAAGAACTTTCCAACGGTATGCTATGCGGCACATAACTCCTTACAGATCAAAAGTTATGGGCACCTGAGCGATGGAGACTTGTCCCAAGCCCCACGCCCTCAGTTTGCGGGCCCAACCTCTACGTGAAGTGAAGTTGTCTTGCACAAGGTGCCGTGGGATTCGATAATTGAAATTTTCGCGACTCATGACGTGCGACTCGGGACGAAAAAACTGTGCAAAAGAAAAAAAGTATCCCAAAAATGATGAAAACGTTCGATTTTGGGCTCCGAAAATAGACGCAGCTAAGCATGCTTGCTACCCCTGTCGTAGAGCTCTCGGAAAGCTTTCCAACGATATGTTGTACGACGCGTAACTCCTTACGGATCAAAAGTTATGGGCACCGGAGCGACGGAGACCTGGTCCCAAGCACCAAGCCCTCGGTTTGCGGGCCCAGCCTCTACGTGAAGCGAAGTTGCCTTGCTGAAGGTGTCATGGGATACGGTTATAGAAATGTGATGGATTAGGTTGTCGTCCTCTTCGTGGCTCGTGATGTACGACCCAGGACGAAAAAATAGTGCAAATGAAGAAAAATGTGCCAAAACTGATGAAAACGTTCAATTTTGGTCTCTGAAAATAGGCGCAGCCGAGCACGCTTGCTGCCCCTGTCGTAGAGCTCTCAGAGAGCTTTCCAACGGTATGCTGTGCGCCGCGTAACTCATTACGAATCAAAAGTTATGGGCACCGGAGCGATGGAGACCTGTCCCAAGCCATACGCCTTCGGTTTGCGGGCCCAGCCTCTACGTGAAACGAAGTTGTCTTACCCAAGGTACCATGGGATTCGGTAATAGAAATGTGATGGATTAGGTTGTCATCCTTTTCGCTGCTCACGACGTATGATCCGGGACAGAAAAACACGCAAAAGACGAAAAGTTTTCCAAAACTGATGAAAACGTTCGATTTTGGGCTCTGAAAACAGGCACAGTTGAGTAGGCTTGCTGCCTTCGTCGTAAAGCTCTCGGGGAGCTATCCAACGGTATGTAGTGCGCCACGTAACTCCTTACGGATCAAAAGTTATGGGCACCGGAGCGATGGAGACCTAGTCCCAAGCCCCACGCCCTCGATTTGCGGGCCCAGCCTTTGCATGAAACAAAGTTGTCTTGCCCAAGGTACCGTGGGATTTGGTAATAGAAATGTCATGGATTAGGTTGTCATCCTTTTCGCGGCTCACGACGTATGACCCGGGATGAAAAAACAGCGCAAAATTAGAAAAGTATCCCGAAACTGATGAAAATGTTCAATTTTGGGCTCCGAAAACAGGCGCAGCCGAGCAGGCTTGCTACCCCTGATGTAGAGCTCTTGGAGGGCTTTCCAACGGTTTGTTGTACGCCACGTAACTCCTTATGGATCAAAAATTTTGGGCACCGGAGCGACGAAGAACTAGTCCCAAGCCCCACGCCCTCGGTTTGCGGGCTAAGCCTCTATGTGTAGCGAATTTGTCATGCCCAAGGTACCGTGGGATTTGGTCATAAAAATGTGATGGATTAGGTTGTCGTTCTTTTCACGGCTGACGACGTACAATCCGGGACGGAAAAATAGCGCCAAAGAAGAAAAGTGTCCCAAAACTGATGAAAACGTTCGATTTTGAGATTCAAAAATAGGCGCAGCCGAGCAGGATTGTTTTTCCCATCGTAGACCTCTCGAAGAGCTTTCCAACGGTAAGTTGTGCATAGCGTAATGCCTTACAGATCAAAAGTTATGGGTACCGGAGCGACGGAGACCTGGTCCCAAGCACCACGCCCTCGGTTTACGGGCCCAGCCTTTGCGTAAAGCGAAGTTGTCTTGCCTAAGGTGCTGTGGGATTCGGTAATAGAAAAGTTATGGATAAGGGTGTCGTCCTTCTCGCCGCTGACGACGTACGATCCGGGATGGAAAAACAGCGCAAAAGAAGAAAAGTGTCCCTAAACTGATGAAAACATTTGATTTTGGGCAATGAAAATAGGCGCAGCCGAGCAGGCTTGGTATACCCGTCGTAGAGATCTCGGAGAGCTTTCCAACGTTATGTTGTGCGCTGCTAACTCCTTACAGATCAAAAGTTATGGGCAATGGAGCGACGGAGACCTGGTCCCAAGAACCACGCCCTCGGTTTGCGGGCCCAGCCTCTACATGAAGCGAAGTTGTCTTGCCCAAGGTGCCATGGGATTCGATAATAGAAATGTCATGGATTAGGTTGTAGTCCTTTTCGCGGCTGACGACGTACGATCCGGGATGAAAAAATAGCACAAAAGAAGAAAAGTATACCGAAACTGATGAAAACGTTCCATTTTGGGATTCGAACACAGGCGCAGCCGAGCAGGCTTGTTGTTCCCGTCGTAGAGCTCTCGAAGTGCTTTCCAACGGTATGCTGGGCACCGCGTAACTCATTACAGATCAAAAGTTCTGGGCACCGGAGCGATGGAGACCTGTCTCAAGCCCTACGCCCTCTGTTTGCGGGCCAAGCCTCTACGTGAAACGAAGTTGTCTTACCCAAGGTACAGTGGGATTTGGTAATAAAAATGTGATGGATTGGGTTGCCATCCATTTCGCGGCTCACGATGTATGATCCGGGACCCAAAAAAAGCGCAAAAGAAAAAAAGTATCCTAAATCTGATAAAAATGTTCGATTTTGGGCTTCAAAAATAGACGTAGTCGAGCAGGCTTGGTTCCTCCATCGTAGAGCTCTCGGAGAGCTATCCAACGGTATGTTGTGCGCTGTGTAACTCCTTACGGATCAAAAGTTATGGGCACCGAAGCGATGGAGACGTAGTACCAAGCCCCACGCCCTCGGTTTGCGGGCCCAGCCTCTACGTGAAGCGAAGTTGTCATGCCCAAGGTACCATAGGATTCAATAATAGAAATGTGATGGATTAGGTTGTCGTCCTTTTCGCGGCTCAGGACGTACGATCCGGGACAGGAAAACAGCGCAAAAGAAGAAAAGTGTCCCGAAACTAATGAAAACGTTCGATTTTTTTCACGAAAAAAAGGGAAAGCTAAGCAGGCTTGCTGCCCCCATCGTAGAACTCTCCTAGAGCTTTCCAACGGTATGTCGGGCACCGCGTAACTCCTTACGAATCAAAAGTCATGGCCACCGGAGCGACGGAGACCTGGTCCCAAGCCCCATGCCCTCGGTTTGCGGGCCCAGCCTCTACATGAAACGAAGTTTCCTTGCCCAAGGTAACATGGGATTCAGTAATAGAAATGTGATAGATTAGGTTGTCGTCCTTTCCACAGTTCACAACGTATGATCCAGGACGAAAAAACAGCGCAAAAGAAGAAAAGTGTCCCAAAATTTATGAAAACTTTCGATTTTGGGCTCTGAATATAGGCGCAGCCGAGCAGGCTTGCTGCCTTATCGTAGAGCTCTCGGAGAACTTTCCAACGGTAAGTTGTGCTCCGCGTAACTCCTTACGAATGAAAAGTTATGGGTACCTGAGCGATGGAGACCTGGTCCCAAGGCTCGCGCCCTCGGTTTGCTGGCCCAGCCTCTACGTGAAGCGAAGTTGTCTTGCCCAAGGTGCCATGGGATTCGGTAATAGAAATGTGATGGATTATTTTGTCGTCCTTTTCGCGGCTCACAACGTACGATCCAAGACG
This sequence comes from Ehretia macrophylla, assembly GCA_037974665.1. Lineage (NCBI taxonomy): Eukaryota > Viridiplantae > Streptophyta > Magnoliopsida > Boraginales > Ehretiaceae > Ehretia > Ehretia macrophylla. The sequence continues at coordinate 52,009,834 of CM075779.1, forward strand.
AAAAAATTGCGCAGAAGAAGAAAAGTGTCCCGAAACTGAAGAAAACGTTCTATTTTGGGCTCCGAAAATAGGCGCAGTCGAGCAGGCTTGTTGCCTCGTCGTAGAGCTCTCGGAGAGCTTGCCAACGGTATGCTATACACCGCGTAACTCCTTACGGATCAAAAGTTATGGGCACCAGAGCGACAGAGACTTGGTCCCAAGCACCAAGCCCTCGGTTTGCAGGCCAATCCTCTACGTGAAGCGAAATTGTCTTGCCCAAGGTACCGTGGGATTCGGTAATAGAAATGTGATGGATTATATTGTCGTCAACTTCGCGGCTCACGACGTACGACCCGGGACGGAAAAACAGTGCAAAAGAAGAAATGTGTCCCGAAACTGATGAAAATGTTCAATTTTGGGCTCCCAAAATAGGTACAGACTAGCACGCTTGATGCTCTCGTCATAGAGCTCTCGGAGAGCTTTCCAATGGTGTATTGTGCACCGTGTAACTCCTTACGGATCAAAAGTTATGGGCACCGAAGCGACGAAGACCTGGTCCCAAGCCCTACGCATTCGGTTTGCGGGCCCAGCCTCTACATGTAGCGAAGTTGTCTTGCCCAAGGTGACATGGGATTTGGTAATAGAGATGTGATGGATTAGATTATCGTCCTCTTCGCGGCTCACGACGTACGACCCGGGACGGAAAAATGGTGCAAAAGAAGAAATGTGTCCCGAAACTGATGAAAACAATCGATTTTGGGGTCCAAAAAAAGGCGCAACTGAGCAGGCTTGCTAACCATGTCATAAAGCTCTCAGAGAGCTTTCTAACGGTATATTGTGCGCCACGTAATTCATTACAGATCAAAAGTTATGGGCACCAGAGCGACGGAGACCTGGTCCCATGCCCTATGCCCTCAGTTTGCGGGCCCAACCCCAAAATGAAGCGAAGTTGTCTTGCTTAAGGTGCCGTGGGATTCGGTGATAGAAATGTTATGGATTAGGTTGTCGTCCATTTCGCGGCTCACGACGTACGATCCGGGACAGAAAAACAGCGCAAAAGAAGAAAAGTATCCCGAATCTGATGAAAATATTCGATATTGGGTTCCGAAAATAGGCGCAGCCAAGTAGGCATGCTTCCCCCATCGTAGAGCTCTCGGAGAGCTTTCCAATGGTATACTGTGCGCCACGTAACTCTTGACGGATCAAAAGTTATGGGCACCGGAGCTACGGAGACCTGGTCCAAAGCCCCACGCCCTCGGTTTGCAAGTCCAGCCTCTAGGTGAAGCGAAGTTGTCTTGCCCAAAGTGTCGTGGGATTCGGTAATAGAAATGTGAGGGATTAGGTTGTCGTCCTTTTCGCGGCTGACGACGTACAATCCGAGACTGAAAAACAGCACAAAAGAAGAAAAGTCTCCCAAAATTGATAAAAACGTTCAATTTTTTTCACCGACAATAGGCGCAGCTGAGAAAGCTTTGCTTCCCCCGTCGTAGAGCTCTCCGAGAGCTTTCCAAATATTTGCTGGGCACCGCGTAACGCCTTACGGATCAAAAGTTATGGGCACCGGAGCGACGGAGACCTGGTCACAAGCCCTACATCCTCGGTTTGCGGGCCCAGCCTCTACGTGAAATGAAGTTGCCTTGCCCAAAGTACCGTGGGATTCGGTAATAGAAATGTGATGGATTAGGTTGTCGTCCTCTTGGTGGCTAACGACGTACGACCCGGGACGGAAAAACAGTGCAAAACAAGAAAAGTGTCCCGAAACTAATGAAAACGTTCAATTTTGGGTTATGAAAACAGGTGCAGTCAAGCACGCTTGTTGCCCCTGTCGTAGAGCTATCGGAGAACTTTCCAACGGTATGCTGTGCGGCATATAACTCCTTACGGATCAAAAGTTATGGGCACCGGAGCGATGGAGACCTGTCCCAAGCCCCACGCCCTCAGTTTGCGGGCCCAGCCTCTACGTGAAGCGAAGTTGTCTTGCCCAAGGTGCCGTGGGATTAAGTAATAGAAATGTGATGGACTAGGTTGTTGTCCATTTCGCGACTCATGACGTACGACCCGGGACGGAAAAACTGTGCAAAAGAAAAAAGTGTCCCGAAAATGATAAAAACGTTCGATTTTGGGCTCCAAAAATAGGCGCAGCCAAGAACGCTTGCTGCCCCCATCGTAGAGCTCTCGGAAAGCTTTCCAACGGTATGCTGTGTGCTGCGTAACTTCTTACGGATCAAAAGTTATGGGCACCGGAACGACGGAGACCTGGTCCCAAGCACCAAGCCCTCGGTTTGCGGGCCCAGCCTCTACGTGAAGCGAAGTTGTATTGCCCAAGGTGTCGTGGGATACGGTAATAGAAATGTGATGGATTAGGTTGTCGTCCTCTTCGTGGCTCACGACGTACGACCCAGGACGGAAAAATAGTACAAAAGAAGAAAAGCGTACCAAAACTGATGAAAACGTTCGATTTTGGGCTCCGAAAATAGGTGCAGCCAAGCACGCTTGCTGCCCCCGTCGTAGAGCTCTCGGAGAGCTTTCCAACTGTATGCTGTGCGTCGCGTAACTCATTACGGATCAAAAGTTATGGGCACCGGAGCGATGGAGACCTGTCCCAAGCTCCATGCCCTCGGTTTGCGGGCCCAGCCTCTACGTGAAACGAAGTTGTCTTACCCAAGGTACCGTGGGATTCGGTAATAGAAATGAGATGGATTAGGTTGTCGTCCTTTTCGCTGCTCACGACATATGATTCGGGACGGAAAAACACGCAAAAGACAAAAAGTTTCGGGACACTAATGAAAACGTTCGATTTTGGGCTCTGAAAACAGGCACAGTCGAGCAGGCTTGCTGCCTCCGTCGTAAAGCTCTCAGGGAGCTATCCAACGGTATGTAGTGCGCCACGTAACTCCTTACGGATCAAAAGTTGTGGGCACTGGAGCGATAGAAACCTAGTCCCAAGCCCCACGCCCTCGGTTTGCGAGCCCAGACTTTGCGTGAAACGAAGCTGTCTTGCCCAAGGTACCGTGGGATTTGGTAATAGAAATGTCATGGATTAGGTTGTCGTCCTTTTTGCGGCTCACGACGTATGATCTGGGACGGAAAAACAACACAAAATTAGAAAAGCGTCCCGAGACTGATGAAAATGTTCAATTTTGGGCTTCGAAAATAGGCGCAACCGAGCAGGCTTGCTTCCCCCGTCATAGAGCTCTCGGAAGGCTTTCTAACGGTTTGTTGTGCGCCGCGTAACTCCTTACGGATCAAAAATTATAGGCACCGGAGTGACGGAGACCTGGTCCCAAGCCCCACACCCTCGGTTTGCGGGCCCAGCCTCTACGTGTAGCGAATTTGTCTTGCCCAAGGTGCTGTGGGATTTGGTAATAAAAATGTGATGGATTAGGTTGTCGTTCTTTTCACGGCTGACGACGTACAATCCAGGATGGAAAAATAGCGCCAAAGAAGAAAAGTGTCCCGAAATTGATGAAAACATTCGATTTAAATTCAAAAATAGGCGCAGCCGAGTAGGATTGTTTTTCCCATAGTATACCTCTCAGAGAGCTTTCCAACGGTAAGCTGTGCGCAGCGTAATGCCTTACGGATCAAAAGTTATGGGTACCGGAGCGACGGAGACCTGGTCCCAAGCACCACGCCCTCGGTTTACGGGTCCAGCCTCTGCGTAAAGCGAAGTTGTCTTGCCTAAGGTGCTGTGGGATTCGGTAATAGAAAAGTTATGGATTAGGGTGTCGTCCTTCTCGCGACTGACGACGTACGATCCGGGATGAAAAAACAGCGTAAAAGAAGAAAAGTGTCCTTAAACTGATGAAAACATTTGATTTTGGGCTACGAAAATAGGCACAGCCGAGCAGGGTTGGTACTCTTGTCGTAGAGATCTCGGAGAGCTTTCCAATGTTATGTTGTGCGTTGCGTAACTCCTTATAGATCAAAAGTTATGGGCAATGGAGCGACGGAGACCTGGTCCCAAGAACCACGCCCTCGGTTTGCGGGCCTAGCCTCTACATGAAGCGAAGTTGTCTTGCCCAAGGTGCCATGGGATTCGATAAGAGAAATTTCATGGATTAGGTTGTAGTCCTTTTCGCGGCTGACGACGTACGATCCGGGACGAAAAAATAGCGCAAAAAAAGAAAAGTGTACCGAAACTGATGAAAATGTTCCATTTTGGGATTCGAACACAGGCGCAGCCGAGCAGGCTTGCTATTCCCGTCGTAGAGCTCTCAAAGTGCTTTCTAACGGTATGCTGGGCGCCACGTAACTCCTTACGGATCAAAAGTTCTAGGCACCGGAGCGATGGAGACTTGTCCCAAGCCCCACGTCCTCGGTTTGCGGGCCTAGCCTCTATGTGAAACGAAGTTGTCTTACCCAAGGTACAATGGGATTTGGTAATAGAAATGTGATGGATTTGGTTGTTGTCCATTTCGCGGCTCACGACATATGATCCGGGACCCAAAAAAAGTGCAAAAGAAAAAAAGTATCCCAAAATTGATAAAAATGTTCGATTTTGGGCATCAAAAACAGGCGCAGTCGAGCAGGCTTGGTTCCTCCATCGTAGAGCTCTCGGAGAGCTATCCAACGGTATGTTGTGCGCCGCGTAACTCCTTACGGATCAAAAGTTATGGACACCGGAGCGATGGAGACGTGGTCCCAAGCCCCACGCCCTTGGTTTGTGGGCCTAGCCTCTGTGTGAAACGAAGTTGTCTTTCCCAAGGTAGTGTGGGATTCGGTAATAGAAATGTCATGGATTAGGTTGTTGTCCTTTTTGCTGCTCACGACGTATGATCCGGGACGGAAAAACAGCGCAAAAGCAGAAAAGTGTCCCGAAACTGATGAAAATGTTCAATTTTGGGCTCCGAAAATAGGCACAGCCGAGCAGACTTGCTACCCCCATCGTAGAGCTCTTAGAGAGCTTTCAATCGGTTTGTTGTGCGCCGCAGGACTCCTTACGGATCAAAAGTTATAGGCACCGGAGTGACGGAGACCTGGTCCCAAGCCCCACACCCTCGGTTTGCAGGCCTAACCTCTACGTGTAGCGATGTTGTCTTGACCAAGGTGTTGTGGGATTTGGTAATAGAAATGTGATGGATTAGGTTGTCGTCCTTTTCGCGGCTGACGACGTACGATCCCGGATGAAAAAATAGCGCAAACGAAGAAAAGTGTCCCGAAACTGATGAAAACATCCAATTTTGGGAATTAAAAACAGGCGCAGCCGAGCAGGATTACTGTTCCCGTCGTAGACCTCTCGGATATCTTTCCAATGGTAAACTGTGCGCAGCGTAACGCCTTACGGATCAAAAGTTATGGGCACCGGATCGACGGAGACCTGGTCCTTAGCCCCACGCCCTCGGTTTGCTGGCCCAGCCTCTGCGTGAAGTGAAGTTTTCTTGGCCAAGGTGCTGTGGGATTCGGTAATAGAAAAGTTATAGATTATGTTGTCATCCTTTTTACGGCTGACGACGTACGATCCGGGACGGAAAAATAACGTAAAAGAAGAAAAGTGTTCCAAAACTGATGAAAACGTTTGATTTTGGGCTATTAAAATAGGCGCAGCAAAGCAAGCTTGCTACACCCGTCGTAGAGCTCTCGGAGAACTTTCCAACGATATGTTGTGCGTTGCGTAACTCCTTACGGATCAAAAGTTATACGCACCGGAGCGACGGAGACTTGGCCCCATGCCCTCGGTTTGCGGGCCCAGCCTCTATGTGAAGTGAAGTTGTCTTGCCCAAGGTTTCGTGGGATTTGATAATAGAAATGTGATGGATTAGGTTGTCGTCCTTTTCGCGGCTGACGACGTACGATCCGGGACGAAAATACAGCGCAGAAGAAGAAAAGTGTCTTGAAACTGTTGAAAACGTTTGTTTTTGTGCTCCGAAAACATGCTCAGCCGAGTAGGCTTGCTGCACCCGTCGTAGAGCTCTCGGAGAGCTTTCCAATAGTATGTTGTGCGCCGCATAACTCCTTACGGATCAAAAGTTATTGGCATAAGAGCGCCGGATACCTGGTTACAAGCCCTACGCCCTCGGTTTACGGGCCCAACCTCTACGTGAAGCAAAGTTATCTTGCCCAAGGTGGGGTGGGATTCGATAATAGAAATGTGATGAATTAGGTTGTCGTCCTTTTCGCGGCTCACGACGTACGATCCGGGATGAAAAAATAGTGCAAAAGAAGAAAAGTATCCCGAAACTGATGAAAACGTTCAATTTTGGGCTTCGAAAATAGGCTCAGCTGAGCAGGCTTGCCACACCTGTCGTAGAGCTCTCGGAGTGCTTTCCAACAATATGTTGTGCGCCATGTAACTCCTTACGAATCAAAAGCCATAGGCACAAGAGTGACGGATACCTAGTCACAAGCCCCAAGCCCTCGGTTTGCGGGCCCAGCCTCTACATGAAGCGAAGTTGTCTTGCCCAAGGTGCGGTGGGATTCGATAATGGAAATGTGATGGATTAGGTTGTCGTCCTTTTTGCTGCTCACGACGTACGATCCCGGATGAAAAAATAGCACAAAAGAAAAAAAGTGTCCTGAAACTAATGAAAACGTTCGATTTTGAGCTTCAAAAATAGGCTCAGCCGAGCAAGCTTGCTGTACCCGTCGTAGAGCTCTTGGAGAGCTTTCCAACGGTATGCTGTGCGCCGAGTAACTCCTTACGGATCAAAAGTTATGGGCACCGAAGCGACGGATACGTCGTCACAAGCCCCACGTCCTTGGTTTGCAGGCCCATCCTCTACGTGAAGCGAAGTTGTCTTGCCCAAAGTGCTGTGGGATTCGATAATCGAAATGTGATGGATTAGGTTGTCATCCTTTTCGCGACTGACGACGTACGATCCGGGACGAGAAAACAGCGTAAAAGAAAAAAAGTGTCTCGAAACTAATGAAAACGTTTGATTTTGGGCGCCAAAAACAGGTGCAGCCGTGCAAGCATGCAGCACCCGTCATAGTGCTCTTGGAGTGCTTTCCAATGGTATGCCGTGAGTCGCGTAACTCCTTACGGATCAAAAGTTATGGGCAATGTAGCGACGGAGACCTGGTCCCAAGAACCACGCCCTCGGTTTGCGGGCCCACCCTGTCACACCCCAACCCGACCTATAGAGGTTAGACTAGGGAGTGATCTAAACATTCAAGTCATTTCACGTACTTAATCGTTCAAGATGGTTTAAAACTTAACATTTAGCCTAAACGCCACAGATTCTCTGGAAAACCGACAACATAACGACTATAACTGGGCTCTTTAGTTTGAACTAATTTTCTAAAGGCCTCAAAACTTTCAATCTCAAATTCATTTCCAACTAAGATTACTATCTATCACTATCTATCACCAATTGAAACGCCTACTAGTTATCTCGAAGTCTCGTTTGATTAACAACCTGGCATAATAACTCTGTCTCGTTTGTTTGTTAATTCTTGTTACAAAAGTACCTGTTGATCTTAGCCTACCAATGAGTACCTGTTCAAGATTGGATAGATTCATTTACTTAATCCTTCACCTGATACTTCATAAGCCTGTGATAGATACTAGCCAGTAGCGATAGCAAAAATGACCATAAGAGTGTCTATCTAGTTATGATCAGTACAACCCAAAATTTGACCCCAAATTACAACGGGGGTCATTTACAATACAACAACAAGCAACATAAGAAATAGTCTTCAAGCAACATATCGTTCACAAAATGGCCATAGTCAAGTAAGGCATGTAGGGAAAGCAATCATTCCAAGGAGTCATCATTAGGCACGTTGTCCTCGGGTACCTGTTTTTGATCTTCTTCACCTTAGATGATAAAAGAGGGTGAGTCTTTATGAACTCAGCGAGGGGGAACGAGAAATAAGTTTTGAAACTCTTTTTCCGGTTCAACTTATGAAAACTCTCTTTGCAAGCATGACATCTATCACAAGTAAGTACATAATGTAATGTAAAAGTAAAAGAATACAATTACCCGTCTTTCCTCCTCGAGGTCCTCTAGAAACCAAGCGAGAGTACTTATACACATAGTGAAAAGGATACGGTGAGCTTTTGCTCTCAGTTTAGTTCCAGTATCAATTGTTGCGGCCGACTTCAAATCATCCACTTATCACGTCAAATGGGTGTACTCCGGATGTATCCCGAAATCCTACGACCTAACTCTCCGAGGAAGTCTAGCCCCCAAGCGAGAGAAGGAATTGGATAATGGTAGTCACAGTTGCACCGGCAAGCCCGATGCCGCCCGGTGTGCATGAAACGCTACCATGCCAGAATAAAAGGTTGCAACCTTGTATGCAATGCACATTTATGACATTTAATATATCACATTAGGAGGACAACAAAGTAGGTTGCCTCCGAGCAGTCATAGGATTGCACATTGACAAGTAAACACGCGAGGTATGATATGACAGGTAATTTCACTTGTAAAGCACATGGAGTTATGTGAATATTAAACGGGCAGCCATGTAACGCATGTAAATCAAGTCATATACCTCATTTCGAAGTTCACGAAATCAAATAATAAGGTCATACAACATGCAACGACGTTTACGTGGGACCGGGTGCAAGAAAGGTCTACTTGTCAATATGTAATCATTGGAATCACATTTAGGGCTATAAGGCAACTGCGGGCAGCCTACTAATCACATAATTAAACATGATATCCATAGGATCAACACTTAGCGAGTTTTCCTAGTTATTAGGGTTTCAATTCATGCTCACCCGTGCGATTAAGCCCCAAGTTGTCACGTAATTAAACTCAAGCCACTCATCGATTAATTAAAACACCCTCAAGCATTCAAACAGTCCACATAACATCTAAGTGCCACAATCCCAAGCATTTAATACAACAAGAGAAGTTACAATAATTTTCAATGCATATCACTAGATGAAAAGCTCACTGCAATGGTCTGTTTTATCACAATCATTGAGACAAGCAAACAATCTCCAATTCCTGTGAACAAAATGTAAAATTAAAGCTTAAGGAGTGAACTAAATCCAGAAACAAACCTCGCATCATTTGGAGTTCGGATTCAAGAGTTATAGCCAAAACCGTGAGACTACGCAAAGTTGTCCAGATTTGTACACATTTCAATACTTGTCGTTTTTGAGGAGCTTAGGGTCAGATTTAGCATTAGTCTAGTTCTGACAAAAATGTCCAGAACTGAAAAATCTAGTAGAATACCAAATTTCATGCATTTTTGACATCATTTACTAAGTCAAAATTGGTTCGTTCTACAAGGACAGTGAATCTGCCAAAACCTGCTTCATTTTCCCAGATTTTTTAGATTTGGACACCTTTTGATGGTTTGCCATTTTGGAGACCTTAGAGTCAAAATTGGCTTTGGTCTATTTCTGTGAAAAATGGTCAGAACGGGAAAAACTAGTAACTTACCAATTTTCAAGCATTTTGAACATCATTTACCTGGTCAAAATCACTTTGCTCCAACAAGTCAGAAGACTGTCCATTTACGCGATTTCACCTATCTTCACATTCTAGCCAAATATCTTCCCATGCATGTTTACAAAAGCTCATGTACACACATATATCACAATTACAGAGGTAAAAATGGACATTTAAAGGCATGCATGTGGTTTTTGAAAGCTTTTCAAGAGAGTTTTAGCCCTCACCTTAGCAAGACAACAATGAAGATGCACAAAACTCTTGATGATGCACAAGGTCATCCTTTTTCCTTGCTTAGCCGAAAGACAACTTGAGATTCTCTAATTCCTAGCTTAGTAACCATGTTCTTAGTATGTGCAAGTGGCTAGAACAAAAAAAAATGAAATAGGAGCTGTCAAACTTACCTAAGGGCCGAATGAGCTTGCATGCATGTTTCTTTGCTTTAAGCTTGCTTGGTCGTGTGCAGTTATAATCATCCAAAAGCTCCATCCACCGTCTTTGCCTCATGTTCAACTCTTTTTACGAGAACAAGTATTTCAAGCTCTTGTGATCAGTAAATACCTCGAACTTATTACCCCACAGATAGTGCCTCCATTTCTTGAGTGCAAATACAATAGCCGCTAACTCCAAATCATGCGTCGGGTAATTCAATTCATACAGCTTCAGTTTCCTAGAGGCATACGCAATCACTCTACCATTTTGCATCAACACACAACCCAATCCTTCCTTCGAAGCATCGCTATAGATTACAAAGCCTTGACTTCCTTCAGACAATGCAAGAACAGGTGTGGTAGTCAATCTCTTCTTCAATTCTTGGAAGTTGTTCTCACACTTGTCATCCCACACGAACTTTGTTTTCTTTTGAGTGAGCTTTGTAAGCAGTCCTGCGATCTTTGAGAAATCCTTCACGAACCTCCGATAATAGTCAGCTAGACCAAGAAACTCTGAACCTTCATAACATTTTTCGGCTTCTTCCAAGACATCACCGCTTCTATCTTTGTTGGATCCACTGCTATTCCCTTTTGGGAAATGATGTGCCCCAGAAATGCAATCTGCTGTAACCAAAATTCGCATTTGCTAAACTTCACGTACAATTGATGCTCTCGAAGTTTCTACAGTACCAATCGCAGATGTTGTTCATGCTCAGCCTCGGATTTCGAGTATATCAAAATATCATCAATAAAGATCACCACAAATTGGTCCAAGTAGGGTTGAAACACCCTGTGCATCAAGTCCATAAAAGCTGCAGGGGCATTAGTTAGTCCAAATGGCATCACCACATATTCATAATGCCCATATCTCGTCCTGAAAGCCGTTTTAGGCATATCCTCCTTTTTGATCCCCAACTAATAGTACCCTTGCCTCAAATTGAGCTTCGAATACACTTTAGCTCCTTGAAGTTGATCAAATAACTCGTCGATCAGTGGAAGTGGGTATTTATTCTTGACGGTCACTTGGTTCAATCCTCGATAATCGATACATAGCCTCAATGTTCCATCTTTCTTCTTTACAAATAGGACTGGTGCACCCCACGGAGAAGAACTTGGTTGAACAAACCCCTTCTTCAATAATCCTTTCAATTGGTCCTTCAATTCTTGTAGCTCGGCTGGTGCCATACGATAGGGAGCTTTAGATATTGGCTGGGTGCTAGGCAGTAATTCTATAATGAACTCGATCTCTAGATTTGGGGGTAAACTAGGCAATTCTTCTGGAAACACATCCGCATAATCTTTAATCACTGGCATCTCCTCCAACTTAGCTTTGTCCGACGGCTTGTTGATGAGGTAAGCTAAGTAACCATTACATCCTTTTCTCAAGGACTTCACTGCTTTCGTATATGAAATGATGGAACTCCCGGTGAAGTCTCTTCAACCCATTACCTCTAATATTGGTTGACCAGGTATCTGGAATGTTACAATCTTCGTCCGACAATCTAGTTGGGCATGATGCTTTGCCAACCAGTCCATCCCTAAGATGACTTCATAGTCTCGAAAGGGTAATACAACAAGACTGGCTGAGAATTCCCTATCTTTAATTTGGATTTTACATGCTTTACAAGCTGAGCGAGTAACAAGTTTAGAACCCATCGGAGTACCAACTTCTACTTCGTAAGGCAAACATACAACTCTCAGTTTTACACGTTGCACACATAAGGGAGTAATAAATGAATGAATAGCACCTGGATCAATTAGCACCTTAACAGGTTGATTCAGTATCAAGAATGTACCTTCAACAACAGCAGTCTCCTCTGGAAGCTCCTTGCACTCAATAGCATAAGCTCAGGCTTGAACTCTAAGAACTAGAGTCTTGCCTCTACTAGCTGGTTTAACCTAATTTTGTCCTCCTTGCCATTTAGGGCAATCCTTGATCTGATGCTGATCACTGCCACACCGCACACATCGTCCTGACTTCTTCCAGCACTGGGCCTCAGTGTGACCCTTCTTGTCACAGTAAGAACAGTTGATAGACTGAGTAGCAGGTGAACTACCTGTGGATCCACAGGTGGAAGAGGCTGATGGTGCTTTAGTCGGGCCACGGTTATTAACTGGTTTGTTCTGGCTCTGGCCCTGACTACGACTCTGGCTCTGGAATTTCCTCTATTGACCTGGAGGCTGATATGGTTTCTTGTTCGGCTGGCTTGAACCGGTGTGAGGCCCGACCTTGATTTGCGTGCGATACCTCATTTCGTGTGCCCCAATCTAGATTTACGTGCCTTGACCTAGGTTTAAGAATTGTGTTCATTTTGTGTGTGCCATGCATTGAATTACGCGCATTCATTTAGGGTTGCGTGCATTTACTTAGAAAATGTGCGTTCGTCTCGTAGTTCATGTCCTACCTCGTAGTGTGTGCCTTAGACCTAGGAAAGCATGCCCTCACGCTAAACAAGAAAGCATCTTACACGAAGCACTAGGTCATTAATTAATCCTACAAAATCCACTAACTATTATTAAATTACTAATTCAACTCACTAGAAGACAAAATTTCACTAAACACTAAGCATTCTTCATTCTTTATTCCTTATTCTTTTTGCACTTCCAACACCCAATTAAATAATACTCCAATAGATGACAAAAAATCAGATTTTCTATAGCCTTGGCCGACCACTAGGTGATATTTGTGCATGCTTGCTCAATTCAAATTAACTCTAGACAACTTATAACAACTCTATGACACAAATGCATAAAAATTAGCTCAAAAACCTTTGCAAAAGCTTCCCATACTCGACCAACTCCTCTTTGCCCATACTAGGAATTTCAAATTGCATCTTGAAGACAAAAAAAGCTGAATTACTAAGCCCTAGGCCGACCACTTGCATCAAGAATTGCAAAAGCCTTCATTCTTTGTCATTTCTCTCATTTTTCCTTTCAATCTTCTCTCTCTCCCTCTCATTCTTCTCTCTCTCTCTCTCGGCCTTGGCTGAGTTTCTTACCTTCACAGCTCATCTTCATCATACCATAGTTAATCAAGGCAAGCCACAAGCAAAGGAACTCAACCAAGCTAGCTAGGTGAAATCGGATTGTGTGACAGCTCTCTGACTTGTTGTTTCGAGGTGAGTTTGGCTAGGCAAATGATATTGAAAATGCATGAAAATTGGTAGGTGACTAGTTTTTCCCGTTTTGAACATTTTTCGCAGAAATAGGACAAAGCTAATTTCGATTCTAAAGTCCTCAAAATGGCAAATCATTAAAATGTGTCCAAATATGGAAATCTGGAAAAATGAAGCAGGTTTTGGCAAATGCACTGACCTTGTAGAACGAACCATATTAGACAAAGTAAATGATGTTCAAAATGCATGAAATCTGGAGTGCTGCTAGATTTTTCAGTTCTGGACAGTTTTGTCAGAAATGGACTAAGGCTAAATCTGAACCTAATGACCTCAAAAACATCAATTATTGAAATGTGTGCAAATCTGGACAGTTTTGTGCTATCCCACTGTTTCGGCTATAACTATTGATCCCGAGCTCCAAATGATGCAATGTTTGTTTCTGATTTTACTTCACTTCTTAAGATTTAATTTGACCTCTTATTCACTGGAATTGGAGATTGTTTGCTTGTCTTAATGATTGTGGGAAGACAGCCTATTGCAGTGAGGGTTTCACTTGGTTATATGCTTAGAAAGTTTGTTGTAACTTCTCTTGTGATAATAAATGCTAGGGTTTGTGGCGTTGGGATGTTGTGTGGACTGTTTTGAGTACTTGAAGATGTTTGAATTAAATGATGCATGACTTGAGATTGATTTTGAGTTGACTTAGGGTTTAATCACATGGGTAAGCACGAAATGGAAACCCCAATGACTAGGTAGGCTTGCTAAGAGTTGATCATTTGGATACTGTGTGGAATTATATGCTTAGTAGGCTGCCCGTAGTGCCCTTATAGCCCTAAATATGATTTTGATCATTGCATGTTGACAAATAGGCCTTTCTTGCATCTGAGACCACGTAGATGTTGCTGCATGTTGAATAATCTTAATATTTGATTTTGTGGACTTTGAAATGAGTTATATGACTTGATTTACATGTGTTACACGGCTGCCCGTTTAATGTTCATATAACTCCACATGTTTTTCAAGTGAAATTACTTGTCTATTCATGCCTCGCTTGTTTACTTGTCAATGTGCAATCTTATGACTGTCCGGAGGCAACCTACTTTGTTGTCCTCCTAATGTGATATATTAAATGTCATAAATGTGCATTGCGTACAAGGTTGCAACCTTTCATTCTGGCATGGTAGTGTTCACGCACACCGGGCGGCATCGGGCTTGCCGGTGCAACCGTGACTACCATGGTACCAATTCCCTCTCTCGCTTGGGGGCTAGGCTTCCTCAGAGAGTTGGGTCGTAGGTTTCGGGGTACATCCGGAGTACACCCACTTGGCGTGTTAAGGGGATGATTTGAAGTCGACCGTAACAACTGAGAGCAAAAGCTCACCGTATTCTTTTACTATGTGTATAAGTACTCTCACTTGGTTCCTAGAGGACCTCGGGGAGGAAAGACGGGTAATTGTGTTCCTTTACTTTTGTATTATTATTCTGTACTTAATTGTGTTATATTCATGCTTGCAAAAAGGATTTTCATAAGTTGAACCGGAAAATGAGTTTCAAAACCTATTTCTCGTTTCCCCCTTGCTGAGTTCATAAGGACTCACTCTCTTTTATCATCTCAGGTGAAGAAGATCATGAACAGGTATCCGAGGACGACGTGCCTAACGATGATTCCTTGGAGTGATTGCCTGTTTTATGTGCTTTACGTGATTATGGCTACTTGTGAACTCCATGCTACTTGAAGACTATTTCTTTTATGTTGCTTGTTGTTTGTAATGTAAAAGACCCCCGTTGTAATTTGGGGTCTAATTTTGGTTTGTACTGATATTAACTAGACAGACACTAGATACTACTATGGTTATTTTGCTATTATTACTGCTAGTATCTATAATAGGATCGTGAAGTATTAGGTAAGGGCTAAGTAAAATGAACCAATCAAATCTTAAGCAGGTACTCGTTGTTAAGCAAAGATCAACAGGCACTTTCATAACGAGAATAAACAAACAAACGAGACATAGTATTATGCTAGATTATTAATCAACGTGTCATCGAGATAGTTAGTAGTCGTTTCAATTGATGGTAAATAGTAATCCTAGTTGGAAATGAAATTGAGATTGGAAAAATTTGAGGCGTTTAGAGAATTAGGCCAAACCAAAGAGCCCAATTACAGCTGTTATGCTGCCGGTTTTCCAGAAAATTTTGGAGCTTAGACTAAAACATTAAGTGCTAAATCTTCATAAACGATTAAGTGTGTGATATGACCTGAATGTTTAGATCACACCCTAGTCTAACCTTATAGGCTGGGTTGGGGCGTGACACCTTATATTAGAATGGTATCAGAGCTTAGATTGCTTAAACCGGGTTTAACTCTCGGACCATGAGTAAAGCCCTAAGATAATTAGAATCACTTGTTTATATGTTATTGTGTGATAATATTAAATGTGTCTTCTATGTTTTATGTGTTTAAGTGATTAACATGCCTTAATTGTTTCTAGAATTGTATCTATATTATGTTGCATATCTTATGCATTAAATTCTTAATTGTCATATTTTAATAAATTGTGCATCGTAATCTGTGCATATAGATGGCTGGCCCTAGCACCCGTACTACTAATAGGAGCGGTGAACCCCAAGAGACCAGAGATGCTTATCAAACTAATCCCGGCATAGCTATGTTTAACATGATGGCAAACGCCATGGATCGCATATCACGAGTGATGGAGCGTCAGGATGCACGTGAAGCCAACAACAACAACAACAGGAACGATGGTAACCATGGGAGACATAGCAGAATGAGGGAGTTCCTTGACTTCCGCCCATCCAAATTCCACAGGGAAGCTGATGATGAGAAAGCAGAGGCTTGGCTGTCCGAGATCGAGAGGATTTTCAGGCCACTTGATTATACTGATGAAGAAAAGGTAGAGTTTGCGGTGTTTATGTTGCACGGGGATGCTGAACATTGGTGGCATACTGTGGAGGCACTGTGGGAAACTGATCAGTCACCTCGCTTGTGGGATAATTTCATTAAAGCATTCAAGGTAAAATATGTACCTGCAGTTTCCAAGCAGAGGCGGATTGAGGAGTTCATGCACTTGACCCAGGGTAACATGACGGTGGCCCAGTACGAGGCTCGTTTTGACCGACTATCCCGTTATGCTCAATATATGGTTAGTACTCAGGAGGCGAAGATATAGAAATTTACTACTGGATTGAGGCAAGAGATTCAGGACCAGTTGGCTTCTCATGACTTCGATACCTATTCTGCTCTCTTTGTTGCTGCCTCTCGAGTTGAGAAGAGGAAACTAGATAGAGTCGGTTCGAGTCAGCCGAACAAGAAACCATACCTGCCTCCAGGTCAGCAGAGGAAATTCTAGAGTTAGAGTCGTAATCAGAACCAGAGCCAGAACAGACCAGTGAATAACCGTGGCCCGACTAAAGCGCCATCAGCCTCTTCCACCTGCGGATCTACAAGTAGTTCACCTGCTACTCAGTCTATCAACTGTTCTTATTGTGACAAGAAGGGGCATACTGAGGCCCAGTGCTAGAAGAAGTCAGGACGATGTATGAGATGTGGCAGTGATCAGCATCAGATCAAGGATTGCCCTAAACGGCAGGCAGGACAGAATCAGGGTAAACCAGCTGGTAGAGGCAAGACTCCAGTTCCTAGAGTTCAGGCTCGAGCTTATGCTATTGAGTGCGAGGAGATTCCAGATGAGACTGCTATTGTTGAAGGTACATTCTTCATACTGAATCAACCTGTTAAGGTGCTAATTGATCCGGGTGCTACTCATTCGTTTATTACTCACTTATGTGTGGAACGTGTAAAACTGAAAGTTGTATGTTTTCCATACGAAGTAGAAGTTGGTACTCTAATGGGTTCTAAACTTGTTACTAGCTCAGCTTGTAAAGCATGTAAAATCCAAATTAAGGATAGGGAATTCTCAGCCAATCTTATTGTATTACCTTTTCGAGATTATGAGGTCATTTTAGGGATGGACTGGTTGGCAAAACATCATGTCCAACTAGATTGCCGGGCGAAAATTATAACATTCTGGGTACCTGGTCAACCAATACTGGAGGTAATGGGTCGAAGAGATTTCACCGGGAGTTCCATCATTTTATCTACGAAAGCAGTGAAGTCCTTGAGAAAAGGGTGTAGTGGATACTTAGCTTACCTCATCAACAGGTCGTCGGATAAAGCTAAGTTGGAGGAGATGCATGTGATCAAAGACTATAGGGATGTGTTTCCTAAAGAATTACCCGGTTTACCCCCAAATCGGGAAATTGAGTTTGTTATAGAGTTACTGCCTGGCGCCCAGCCGATATCTAAAGCTCCCTATCGTATGGCACCGGCCGAGCTACAAGAATTGAAGGACCAATTGCAAGGATTGTTGAAGAAAGGGTTTGTTCAACCAAGTTCTTCTCCGTGGGGTGCGTCAGTTCTATTTGTAAAGAAGAAAGATGGAACGTTAAGGCTATGCATCGATTACCGAGGACTGAACCAAGTGACTGTCAAGAATAAATACCCACTTCCCCTGATCGACGAGTTATTTGATCAACTGCAAGGAGCCAAAGTGTATTCGAAACTCGACTTGAGGCAAGGGTATTATCAGTTGCGGATCAAAAAGGAAGATGTGCCTAAAATAGCTTTCAAGACGAGATATGGCATTATGAATATGTAGTTATGCCTTTTGGACTAACTAATGCCCCTGCATCTTTTATGGATTTGATGCACAGGGTGTTTCAACCCTACTTGGACCAATTTGTGGTAATCTTCATTGATGACATTTTGGTATACTCGAAATCTGAGGCGGAGCATGAGCAACATCTGCGGTTGGTACTGCAGAAACTTCGAGAGCATCAATTGTATGCAAAGTTTAGCAAGTGCGAATTTTGGTTGCAGCAGATTGCATTTTTGGGGCATATTATATCCCAAGAGGGAATAGCAGTGGATCCAGCAAAGATAGAAGCAGTGATGTCTTGGAAGAAGCTGGAGAATGTTACGGAGATTCGGAGTTTTCTTGGTCTAGCCGGCTATTATCGGAGATTCGTGAAAGATTTCTCTAAGATTGCAGGACCGCTTACAAAGCTCACTCAAAAGAAAACAAAGTTCGTGTGGGATGATAAGTGTGAGAACAACTTCCAAGAATTGAAGAAAAGATTGACTACCGCACCTGTTCTTGCATTGCCTGAAGGAAGTCAAGGTTTTGTAATCTATAGCGATGCTTCAAAAGAAGGATTGGGTTGTGTGTTGATGCAAAATGGAAGGGTGATTGCATATGCTTCTAGGAAACCAAAGCCGTATGAATTGAATTACCCGACGCATGATTTGGAGTTAGCGGCTATTGTGTTTGCACTCAAGAAATGGAGGCATTATCTGTGGGGTAACAAGTTTGAGGTATTTACTGACCATAAGAGCTTGAAATACTTGTTCTCTCAAAAAGAGTTGAATATGAGGCAAAGGCGGTGGATGGAGCTTTTGGATGATTATAACTGCACAATCAATTATGTGCCTGGTAAAGCAAATGTAGTTGCAGATGCCTTAAGTAGGAAAGCGAGCATGGCAAAACTGGAAGTCAAGATGCAAGAGTTATTGGAGGAAGCATTTTTGTGGAAACCACAATTGACTCGGAAAGGGTTACTTTTTGCCACACGCAAATTCAATCAACCTTGTTGTCTGAGTTACGAGAGGCTCAACAGAAGGACCAACAATTTCAGAAGATTAAAGAAAGCAACGCAGATTTCAACTTTCATGATGATGGTGTTTGGAGGTTTAGGAATCGGATTTGTGTTCCCTATGAGCCAGAGCTGAAAAAGAAGATTCTTGAAGAAGCCCATAATTCAAGATATACTATTCACCCCGGCGGAACAAAGATGTACCGGGATTTAAAGCAATACTATTGGTGGAATAACATGAAAAGAGAAATTGCGGAGTTTGTGGCACGGTGTTTAACTTGCCAGAGAGTCAAAGCGGAACATCAACGACCCACAGGTTTACTTCAGCCATTGGAGATTCCTCAATGGAAATGGGAACATATAACTATGGACTTTGTTATGGACCTGCCTAGATCACAAAGGGGTCATGACGCCATTTGGGTCATAGTGGATAGATTGACTAAGTCGGCGCACTTCTTACCGATGAACAAGGAGGATAGTCCTGAGAAATTGGGAGATATGTATGTGGCGGAGATTGTAAGATTGCACAGGATGCTTGTGAGTATTGTATCGGATAGGGTTCCTCGTTTTACTTCCCGATTTTGGAAGAGATTGCAAGAAGCTTTGGGAACGAAGCTGAGTTTCAGCACGGCTTATCACCCTCAGATTGACGGACAATCGGAGAGGACTATTCAGATTCTGGAAGATATGCTGAAGGCGTGTGTTTTAGACTTCAGGAAAGGTTGGGAGAAATATCTATCTCTAGCGGAGTTCGCTTATAATAATAGTTATCAGGCCACTATCGGGATGGCCCCATTTGAGGTGTTGTATAGACATAAGTGTCGATCCCCAATTTACTGGGATGAAATAGGTGAGACGAAGACTTTTGACCCGACCCTTTTACTTAAACTTATGAAGACTGTTGATAATATCCACCTCATCCGGAAACGGATGCTTACTGCCCAGAGCAGGCAGAAGAGTTATGCAGACCGCCGAAGACGGAACCTAGAGTTTAAGGTCAGCGACAAGGTGTTCTTGAAGATATCACCTCGGAGGGGACTGATTAAACATGGCAAGGGTGGAAAGTTGAGCCCGAGGTTCGTAGGACCATTTGAGATAATTGAGAAGGTTGGCAAATTGGCGTATCGCCTGGTACTACCCCAGAACCTCTCCAATATTCACGACGTCTTTCATGTTTCAATGCTACGGAAGTATTGTCCTGATCCGTCGCATATCTTGGAGCCAGAGCCGTTGCAGCTTCGGGAGAACTTGTCTTATGAGGAGAAGCCCATTCGGATCCTAGACTAGCAAGATTGGGAGTTGCGCAACAAAACTATACTAATGGTGAAAGTGCTGTGGGATCATCATGGAGTTGAAGAAGCAACGTGGGAAAGGCGAGACCAGATGGAGCAGCAATATATAGCTTTATTTCAAAGGTAATATTGAATTTCGGGATGAAATTCTTTTAAGGAGGGGAGGATGTGAGGCCCGACCTCGATTTGCGTGCGATACCTCGTTTCATGTGCCCTAATCTAGATTTACGTGCCTTGACCTAGGTTTAAGAATTGTGTTCGTTTTGTGTGTGCCATGCATTAAATTACGTGCATTCATTTAGGGTTACGTGCATTTACTTGAAAAACGTGCGTTCGTCTCGTAATTCGTGTCCTACCTCGTAGTGCGTGCCTTAGACCTAGGAAAGCGTGCCCTCATGCTAAACAAGAAAGCATCTTACACGAATCACTATGTCATTAATTAATCCTACAAAATCCACTAACTATTATTAAATTACTAATTCAACTCACTAGAAGACAAAATTTTACTAAACACTAAGCATTGTTCATTCTTTATTCCTTATTCTTTTTGCACTTCCAACACCCAATTAAATAATACTCCAATAGTTGACAAAAAATCAGATTTTCTATATCCTTGGCCGACCACTAGGTGGTATTTATGCATGCTTGCTCAATTCAAATTAACTCTAGACAACTTATAACAACTCTATGACACAAATGCATAAAAATTAGCTCAAAAATATTTGCAAAAGCTTCCCATACTCGACCAACTCCTCTTTGCCCATACTAGGAATTCCAAATTGCATCTTGAAGACAAAAAAAAAGCTGAATTACTAAGACCTAGGCCAACCACTTGCATCAAGAATTGCAAAAGCCTTCATTCTTTGTCATTTCTCTCATTTTTCCTCTCAATCTTCTCTCTCTCCCTCTCATTCTTCTCTCTCTCTCTCAGCCTTGGCTGAGTTTCTTACCTTCATAGCTCATCTTCATCATACCATAGTTAATCAAGGCAAGCCACAAGCAAAGGAACTCAACCAAGCTAGCTAGGTTGCAAGAAAACTCACATGCAAGCTTTTGACTCACCATTTTCGGCCTAGGTAAGTTTCCTAGCTTCCATTTCTTTTCTTCTTGATCTAACCACATGCATGTACTAAGAGGTTGGCCACTAAGCTAGGAAAAATAGAGAAAATTGAGATGGAATCTCGGCTAAGCAAGGAAGAAGAAGAATTTGAGCTTCATCAAAGTTTTGTGCATCTTCTTGTTGATTTGCTAAGGTGGGGGCTAAAACCTTTTGAAAATCCTTCAAAAATCCACATGCATGCTCTTAAATGTATGTCTTTGCTTCTGCATTTGAGATATATGTGTGTTCATAAGCTTCTTCAACCATGCATGGCAAGGTTTTGGCTTGAAAATGATGATAGGTGAAATCGGATTGTGTGACAGCTCTCTGACTTGTTGTTTCGAGGTGAGTTTGGCTAGGAAAAGGTTATTGAAAATGCATGAAAATTGGTAGGTAACTAGTTTTTCCCGTTTTGAACATTTTTCACAGAAATAGGCCAAAGCTAATTTCGACTCTAAGGTCTCAAAATGGCAAATCATTAAAATGTGTCCAAATATGGAAATCTGGAAAAATGAAGCAGGTTTTGGCAAATGCACTGACCTTGTAGAACGAACCATATTAGACAAAGTAAATGATGTTCAAAATGAATGCAATTTGGTTTATTGCTAGATTTTTCAATTATGGACATTTTTGTCAGAAATGGACTAAGGCTAAATCTGACCCTAAGGACCTCAAAAACGTCAATTATTGAAATGTGTGTAAATCTGGACAGTTTTGTGCTATCCCACTGTTTCAGCTATAACTATTGATCCCGAACTTCAAATGATGCAAGGTTTGTTTCTGATTTTAGTTCACTTCTTAAGATTTAATTTGACATCTTATTCACTGGAATTGGATATTGTTTGCTTGTCTTAATGATTGTGGGAAGACAGCCTATTGCAGTGAGGGTTTCACTTGGTTATATGCTTAGAAAATTTGTTGTAACTTCTCTTGTGATATTAAATGCTAGGGTTTGTGGCGTTGGGATGTTGTGTGAACTGTTTTGAGTACTTGAATATGTTTGAATTAAATGATGCATGACTTGAGATTGATTTTGAGTTGACTTAGGGTTTAATCACACGGGTAAGCACGAAATGGAAACCCCAATGACTAAGTAGGCTTGCTAAGAGTTGATCATTTGGATATTGTGTGAAATTATATGCTTAGTAGGCTGCCCGTAGATGCCCTTATAGCCCTAAATGTGATTTTGATCATTGCATGTTGACAAATAGGCCTTTCTTGCATCCGAGCCCACATAGATGTTGTTGCATGTTGAATAATCTTAATATTTGATTTCGTGGACTTTGAAATGAGTTATATGACTTGATTTACATATGTTACATGGCTGTCCGTTTAATGTTCATATAACTCCATATGCTTTTCAAGTGAAATTACTTGTCTATTCATGCCTCGCTTGTTTACTTGTCAATGTGCAATCTTATGACTGTCCGGAGGCAACCTACTTTGTTGTCCTCCTAATGTGATATATTAAATGTCATAAATGTGCATTGCATACAAGGTTGCAACCTTTTATCCTGGCATGGTAGTGTTCATGCACACCGGGCGGCATCGGGCTTGCCGGTGCAACCGTGACTACCATGGTACCAATTCCCTTTCTCGCTTGGGGGCTAGACTTTCTCGGAGAGTTGGGTCATAGGTTTCGGGGTACATCCGGAGTACACCCACTTGGCGTGTTAAGGGGATGATTTGAAGTCAGCCGCAACAACTGAGAGCAAAAGCTTACCGTATCCTTTTACTATGTGTATAAGTACTCTCACTTGGTTCCTAGAGGACCTCGGGGAGGAAAGACGGGTAATTGTGTTCATTTACTTTTGTATTATTATTCTGTACTTAATTGTATTATATTCATGCTTGCAAAAAGGATTTTCATAAGTTAAACCGGAAAATGAGTTTCAAAACCTATTTCTTGTTTCCCCCTCGCTGAGTTCATAAGGACTCACTCTCTTTTATCATCTCAGGTGAAGAAGATCATGAACAGGTACCCGAGGACGACGTGTCTAACGATGATTCCTTGGAGTGATTGCCTGTTTTATGTGCCTTACGTGATTATGGCTACTTGTGAACTGCATGCTACTTGTGAACTGCATGCTACTTGAAGACTATTTCTTTTATGTTGCTTGTTGTTTGTAATGTAAAAGACCCCCGTTGTAATTTGGGATCTAATTTTGATTTGTACTGATATTAACTAGACAGACACTAGATACTACTATGGTTATTTTGCTATTATTACTGCTAGTATCTATAATAGGATCGTGAAGTATTAGGT
This sequence comes from Ehretia macrophylla, assembly GCA_037974665.1. NCBI lineage: Eukaryota > Viridiplantae > Streptophyta > Magnoliopsida > Boraginales > Ehretiaceae > Ehretia > Ehretia macrophylla. Next base: position 52,033,040 of record CM075779.1, read on the forward strand.
AAGGGCTAAGTAAAATGAACCAATCAAGTCTTAAGCAGGTACTCGTTGTTAAGCAAAGATCAACAGGCACTTTCATAACGAGAATAAATAAACAAACGAGACATAGTATTATGCTAGGTTATTAATCAATGTGTCATCGAGATAGTTAGTAGTCATTTCAATTGATGGTAAATAGTAATCCTAGTTGGAAATGAAATTGAGATTGGAAAATTTTGAGGCGTTTAGAGAATTAGGCCAAACCAAAGAGCCCAATTACAGCCGTTATGCTGCCGATTTTCCGAAAAATTTTGGAGCTTAGACTAAAACATTAAGTGCTAAATCTTCATAAACGATTAAGTGTGTGATATGACCTGAATGTTTAGATCACACCCAAGTCTAACCTTATAGGTCGGGTTGGGGCGTGACAACCGGCTCTATCAAGTTTCCTCTTCTCAACTCGGGAAGCAGCAGCAAGGAGAGCAGAATAGGTAGTGAAGTCATGCGAAGCAAACTGGTCTTGAATTTTTGGCCTCAACCCATTCGTAAATTTTTACATCTTCGCCTCAGGGGTACTGACCATGTATTGAGCATAACGGGACAATCAGTCAAAACGAGCCTCGTACTGGGCCACCGACATGTTACCCTGGTTCAAGTGCATGAATTCCTCAATCCGCCTTTGCCTGGAAACTGCAGGAATGTATTTCTCCTTGAATGCCTTAACGAAATTACCCCACAAGCGAGGTGTATGATTAGTTTCCTAAAGTACCTCCACAGTGTGCCACCAATGCTCAGTATCCCCGTGCAACAGAAACACAGCGAACTCCACCTTTTCTTCATCAGTATAGTCAAGTGGCCTGAAAATCCTCTCGATCTTAGACAGCCAAGCCTCTGCCTTTTCATCATCAGCTTTCCCGTAGAATTTGGACAGGTGAAAGTTAAGGAACTCCCGCATTCTACTATTTCTCCCATGGTTACCATCATTCCTGTTGTTGTTGTTGTTGTTGTTGTTTGCTTCACGTGCATCTTGACGTTCCATCACTCGTGACACGTGATCCATGGCATTCGCCATCATATTAAACATAGCCATGCCGAGATTAGTTTGATAAGTATCTCCAATCTCTTGGGGCTCACCGCTCCTATTAGTAGTGCGGGTACTAGGGCCGGCCATCTATAGGCACAGATTACGATGCACAATTTATTGGAATATGACAAACAAGAATTTAATGCATAAGATATGCAACATATAATTTTATATAGATACACAATTCTAGAAACAGTTAAGACATGTTAATCACATAAGCACATAGAGACAAAGAAGGCACACTTGATAATGTCACACAATAACACATATAAACAAGTCATCTCAACTACTTTAGGGCTTCTACCCATGGTCCGAGAGTTAAACCCGGCTTAAGCAATCTAAGCTCTGATACCATTTCTCTAGGGTGCCACGCCCCAACCCGACCTATAGAGGTTAGACTAGGAAGTGATCTAAACATTCAAGTCCTTTCACGTACTTAATTGTTCAAGAAGGTTTAACACTTAACGTTTAGCCTAAACTCCACAGATTCTCTGGAAAACCGGCAGCATAACGGCTGTAATTGGGCTCTTTAGTTTGACCTAATTTTCTAAAGGCCTCAAAACTTTCAATCTCAAATTCATTTCCAACTAAGATTACTATCTATCACTATCTATCACCAATTGAAATGCCTACTAGTTATCTCGAAGTCTCGTTTGATTAACAACCTAGCATGATAACTTTGTCTCGTTTGTTTGTTAATTCTTGTTACAAAAGTACCTGTTGATCTTAGCCTACCAATGAGTACCTGTTCAAGATTGGATAGATTCATTTACTTAATCCTTCACCTGATACTTCATAAGCCTATGATAGATACGATAGCAAAAACGACCATAAGAGTGTCTATCTAGTTATGATCAGTACAACCCAAAATTTGACCCCAAATTACAACGGGGGTCATTTACAATACAACAACAAGCAACATAAGAAATAGTTTTCAAGCAACATATCATTCACAAAATGGCCATAGTCAAGTAAGGCACGTAGGGCAAGCAATCATTCCAAGGAGTCATCATTAGGCACGTTGTCCTCGAGTACCTGTTCCTGATCTTCTTCACCTGAGATGATAAAAGAGGGTAAGTCCTTATGAACTCAGCGAGGAGGAACGAGAAATAAGTTTTGAAACTCTTTTTCTGGTTCAACTTATGAAAACTCTTTTTGCAAGCATGACATATATAACAAATAAGTACATAATGTAATGTAAAACTAAAAGAATACAATTACCCGTCTTTCCTCCTCGAGGTCCTCTAGAAACCAAGCGAGAGTACTTATACACATAGTAAAAAGGATACGGTGAGCGTTTGCTCTCAATTTACTTCCAGTATCAGTTGTTGCGGCCGACTTCAAATCATCCACTTATCACACCAAATGGGTGTACTCCGAATGCACCCCAAAATTCTACAACCCAACTCTCCGAGGAAGTCTATCCCCAAAGCAAGAGAGGGAATTGGAAAATGGTAGTCACGGTTGCACCGGCAAGCCCAATGCCACCCGGTGTGCGTGAAACGCTACCACGCCAGAATGAAAGGTTGCAACCTTGTATGCAATGCACATTTATGACATTTAATATATCACATTAGGAGGACAACAAAGTAGGTTGCCTCCGAGCAGTCATAGGATTGCACATTGACAAGTAAACACGCGAGGTATGATATGACAGGTAATTTCACTTGTAAAGCACATGGAGTTATGTGAATATTAAACGGGCAGCCATGTAACGCATGTAAATCAAGTCATATAACTCATTTCGAAGTTCACGAAATCAAATAGTAAGGTCATACAACATGCAACGACGTTTACGTGGGACCGGGTGCAAGAAAGGTCTACTTGTCAATATGTAATCATCGGAATCACATTTAGGGCTATAAGGCAACTACGGGCAGCCTACTAATCACATAATTAAACACGATATCCATAGGATCAACACTTAGCGAGTTTTCCTAGTCATTAGGGTTTCAATTCATGCTCACCCGTGCGATTAAGCCCCAAGTTGTCACGTAATTAAACTAAAACCATGCATCGATTAATTAAAACACCCTCAAGCATTCAAACAGTCCACACAACATCCAAGTGCCACAATCCCAAGCATTTAATACAACAAGAGAAGTTACAATAATTTTCAAAGCATATCACTAGATGAAAAGCTCACTGCAATGGTCTGTTTTCTTACAATCATTGAGACAAGCAAACAATCTCCAATTCCAGTGAACAAAATGTAAAATTAAAGTTTAAGGAGTGAACTAAATCCAGAAACAAACCTCGCATCATTTGGAGTTCGGATTCAAGAGTTATAGCCAAAACCCTGAGACTACGCAAAGTTGTCCAGATTTGTACATATTTCAATACGTGTCGTTTTTGAGGACCTTAGGGTCAGATTTAGCCTTAGTCTAGTTCTGAAAAAAATGTCCAGAACTGAAAATTCTAGTAGCATACCAAATTTCATGCATTTTGGACATCATTTACTAAGTCAAAATTGGTTAGTTCTATAAGGACAGTGAATCTGCCAAAACCTGCTTCATTTTCCCAGATTTTCCAGATTTGTACACCTTTCGATGTTTTGCCATTTTGGAGACCTTAGAGTTAAAATTTGCTTTGGTCTATTTCTACGCAAAATGCTCAGAACTGGCAAAATAGTCACCTACCAATTTTCACGCATTTTCAACATCATTTACCTGGTCAAAATCACTTCGCTCCAACAAGTCAGAAGACTGTCCATTTACGCGATTTCACCTATCTTCACATTCTAGCCAAATATTTTGTCATGCATGTTTACAAAAGCTCATGTACACACATATATCACAAGTACAGAGGTAAAAATGGACATTTAAAGGCATTCATGTGGTTTTTGAAAGCTTTTCAAGAGAGTTTTAGCCCTCACCTTAGCAAGACAACAATGAAGATGCACAAAACTCTTGATGATGCACAAGGTCATCCTTTTTCCTTGCTTAGCCGATAGACAACTTGAGATTCTCTAATTCCTAGCTTAGTAACCATGTTCTTAGTATGTGCAAGTGGCTAGAACAAAAAGAAAATGAAATAGGAGCTATCAAACATACCTAAGGGCCGAATAAGCTTGCATGCATGTTTTTTTGCTTTTAGCTTGCTTGGTCGAGTTCCTTAGTAGCTTGAGTGTCTTGATGAACCTTAGGATGATGAACTTAAGCTATGGAGAGTATAATTGCAGCCAAGGCCGAGAGAGAGAGAGAAGAAATGAGAGAGTGAATGAGAGAAAGAGAGAGATAATGAAAGAAAATGAAAAGCTTGAAGAGTTTGATGCATGTGTCGGCTATGGGCTTGCAAATTTCAGAATTTGTGTCTTCAAGAGCATAATTTGAATCATTCTAGCATGGGCAGTTGAGTGTGTCGAGATTTTGGTACATTGGGTAGGGTTTTTGAGTCATTTTTTTTATGCTTTGTGCCATGAGCTTGTCATAGAATGTCTAGGTATAAATTTTGAAATTGCAAAGCATTGTCAAATGCAAGAAGTGGTCGGCCCAGGATTGCAAAATTTTGAATTTTTTTGTCTTGTTTGAGCATTATTTAATTGTATGCTTGGAATATGCAAAAGAATAAAAAATAAAGAATAAGAATGTCTAGCTTTTTGTGAGATTTCGTCTTCTAGTGAGTTGAATTAGCATTTTAATATAGGTTAGTGGAGTTTGTAGGATTAATTAATGATCTAGTGCTTCATGTAAGATACTTTCTTGATTAGCGTGCAGGCACGCTTTCCTAGGCTTAGGACACGCACTACGAGGTAAAGCACGAACTACGAGACGAATGCACGTTTCCTAAGTAAATGTACGCAACCCTAAATGAATGCACGTAATTCAACGCAAGGCACACAGAACGAAACACGACTCTTAAACCTAGGTCAAGGCATGCAAGTCTAGGTTAGGGCACACGAAACGAGGTATCGCACGCAAATCGAGATCGGGCCTCACATCTTTCCCTCCTTAAAAGAATTTCATCCCGAAATTCAATAGTACCTTTGAAATAATGCTGGATACTGTTGCTCCATCTGGTCTCGCCTTTCACACGTTGCTTCTTCAACTCCATGGTGATCCCACAATACTTTCACCATCGGTATAGATTTGTTGCGCAACTCCCGATCTTGCTGGTCTAGGATCCGAATGGGCTTATCTTCATACGACAAGTTCTCTTGAAGCTGCAACGGCTCTGGCTTCAAGATATGCGATGGATTAGGATGATACTTCCGTAGCATTGAAACATGAAAGACGTCGTGAATATTGGAGAGGTTTTGGGGTAGTTCCAGGCGATACGCCAATTTGCCAACCTTCTTAATTATCTCAAATGGTCCTACAAACCTCGGGCTTAACTTTTCACCCTTGCCGTGTTTAATCAGTCCCCTCCGAGGTGATATCTTCAAGAACACCTTGTCGCTGACCTCAAACTCTAGACTCCGTCTCCGTCAGTCTGCGTAACTTTTCTGCCTATTTTGGGTGGTAAGCATCCATTTTCGGATGAGGTGGATATTATCAACAGTCTTTACTAGTTCAGGTAGAAGGGTCGGGTCAAAAGTCTTCATCCCGCCTACTTCATCCCATTAAATCGGGGATCGACACTTACGTCCTTACAATGCCTCAAATGGGGCCATCCTGATAGTGGCCTGATAACTATTATTATAAGCGAACTCCGCTAAAGACAGATATTTCTCCCAACCTTTTTCGAAGCCTAAAACATACGCCCTCAGCATATCCTCCAGAATCTGAACAGTTCTCTCAGATTGTCCATCAGTCTGAGGGTGATAAGCCGTGCTGAAACTCAACTTTGTTCCCAAAGCTTCTTGTAATCTCTTCCAAAACCAGGAAGTAAAAAGAGGATCCCCATCCGATACAATACTCACAGGAATCCTGTGCAACCTTACAATATCCGCCACATACATATCTCCCAATTTCTCAGTACTATCCTCCTTGTTTATCGGTAAGAAGTGTGCTGACTTAATCAATCTATCCACTATGACCCAAACGGCGTCATGACCCTTTTGTGACCTGGGCAGGTCCATGACAAAGTCCATAGTTATATGTTCCCATTTCCATTGAAGAATTTCTAACGGCTGAAGTAAACCTACTGGTCGTTGATGTTCTACTTTGACTCTCTGGCAGGTCAAACACCGTGCCACAAATTCCGCGATCTCCCTCTTCATGTTATTCCACTAATAGTGTTGCTTCAAATCCCGGTACATCTTTGTTCTGCCAAGATGAATAATGTATCTTGAATTATGGGCTTCTTCTAGAATCTTCTTTTTCAACTCTGGCTCATTAGGAACACAAATTCGATTCCTGAACCTCCAAATACCATCATCATGAAACTTGAAATCTATGTTGCTTTCTTTAATCTTCTGAAACTGTTGGTCCTTCTGTTGAGCCTCTCGCAATTCAGACAATAAGGTCAATTGAACTTATGTAGTGGCAAATAGTAATCCTTTTTGAGTCAATTGTGGTTTCCACAAAAATGCTTCCTCTAACAACTCCTGCACCTTAACTTCTAGTTTTGCCATGCTCGCTTTCCGACTTAAGGCATCTGCAATTACATTTGCTTTACCGGGCACATAATTGATCGTGCAATTATAATCATCCGAAAGCTCCACCACCGTCTTTGCCTCATGTTCAACTCTTTTTGCGAGAACAAGTATTTCAAGCTCTTGTGATTAGTAAACACCTCGAACTTGTTACCCCACAGATAGTGCCTCCATTTCTTGAGTGTAAATACAATAGCCGCTAACTCCAAATCATGCGTCGGGTAATTCATATGTCTGATGAAAATGTTCGATTTTGGTCTCTGAAAATAGGCGTAGCCGAGCAGGCTTGCTACCCCTGTCGTAGAGCTCTTAGAGAGCTTTCCAATAGTATACTGTGCGCCACGTAATTCCTTACGGATCAAAAGTTATGGGCACCAAAGCGACGGAGACCTGGTCCCAAGCCCCACGTCCTCGGTTTGCGGGCCCCGCCTCTACGTGAAGCGAAGTTGTCTTGCGCAAGGTACCATGGGATTCGATAATAGAAATGTGATGGATTAGGTTGACGTCTTTGTCGAGGCTCACGAAGTACGATCCGGGACGAAAAAACAGCGCAAAAGAAGAAAAGTGTCCCAAAACTGATGAAAACGTTCGATTTTGGGCTCCAAAAATAGGCTCAGTCAAGCAAGCTTGTTGCCCCAGTCTTAGGGCTCTTGGAGAGCTTTCCAACGGTATGTTGTATGCCGCGTAAATCCTTACGGATCAAAAGTTATGGGCACCAGAGCGACGGAGACCTAGTCCCAAGCCCCACGCCTAAGGTTTGCGGGCCCAACCTCTACGTGAAGCGAAGTTGTATTGCCTAAGGTGCCATGGGATTCGATAATAGAAATGTGATGGATTAGGTTGTTGTCCTTTTCGTGGCTGACGACGTATGATCTAGGACGGAAAAACAGCGCAAAAGAAGAATAGTATCCCAAAACTAATGAAAACGTTCAATTTTTGGTTTCGAAAACAGGCGCAGCCGAGCATGCTTGCGGTTCTCATCGTAGAGCTCTCGAAGTGCTTTCCAACGGTAAGCTGTGCGCTACATAACGCCTTACGGATCAAAAGTTATGGGCACCGGAGCGACGGAGACCTGGTCTCAAGCCCCACGTTCTCGGTTTGCAGGCCCAGCCTCTACATGAAGTGAAGTTGTCTTGCCCAAGGTGCTGTGAGATTCGGTAATAGAAATGTTATGGATTAGTTTGTCGTCCTTTTCGCGGCTGACGACGTACGATCCGGGACGAAAAAACAACGCAAAAGAAGAAAAGTGTTCCGAAACTAATAAAAACGTTCAATTTTGGACTCCGAAAATAGGCTCAACTGAGCAGGCTTGTTACACCCATCGTAGAGCTCTTGGAGAGCTTTCCAACAGTTTGCTGTGCGCCGCGTAACTCTTTACGGATCAAAAGTTATGGGCATCGGAGCGACGGAGACCTGGCCCTAAGCCCCACGCCTTTGGTTTGCAGGCCCAGCCTCTACGTGAAGCGAAGTTGTCTTGCCCAAGGTGCCGTGGGATTCGATAATAGAAATGTGATGGATTAGGTTGTAGTACTTTTCGCGGCTGACGACGTACGATCCGAGACGGAAAAATAGCGCAAAAGAAGAAAAGTGTCCCGAAACTGATGAAAACATTTGATTTTGGGATTCGAAAATAGGCGCAGCCAAGCAGGCTTGCTATTCCCGTCGTAGAGCTCCCTAAGAGCTTTCCAATGGTAAGCTGTGCGCAGTGTAACGCCTTATGGATCAAAAGTTATGGGCACTGGAGCGATAGAGACCTGGTCCCAAGCCCCATGCCCTCGGTTTGCGGGCCCATCCTCTGCGTGAAGCGAAGTTGTCTTGCTCATGGTGCTATAGGATTCGATAATAGAAAAGTTATGGATTAGGTTGTCAACCTTTTCGAGGCTGACGACGTACGATCCGGGACGGAAAAATAGCGCAGAAGAAGAAAAGTGTCCCGAAACTGTTGAAAACGTTCGATTTTTAGCTCCGAAAATAGGCTCAGCTGTGAGGCCCGACCTCGTTTTACGTGCAATATGTCGTTTCGTGTGCCCTAACCTAGAATTGCGTTCCTTGACCTAGGTTTTAGAGTCGTGTCGCGTTTTATGTGTCTTACATCAAATTACGTGCATTCATTTAGGGTTGCATGCATTTACTTGGAAAACGTGCATTCGTCTCGTAGTGCGTGCTCTAAACCTGGGAAAGCGTGCCCGCACGCTAATCAAGAAAGAATCTTACACGAAGCATCAGATTATTAATTAATCCTACAAATTCCACTAACTAATATTATAATCCTAAATCAACTCACTAGAAGACAAAATTTCACCAAAAGCTAAACATTCTTATTCTTTATTCTTTATTCTTTTGCATATCCCAAGAACACACAATAAAATAAGGCTCAAAAAATGACAAAAATTCAGAATTGAGCAATGCTTTGGCCGACCATAACATGCATTTGACAAGAATTTGCATAAATTAAAAACAAACCTAGGCATTCTATGACAATGTATAAAAAAAAAAAATGAAACAAAACACATCTACCAAGCTTCACTCTCTCAACCAAAACACTCCATGCTTCCTCACATTTTAATAATGCACAATGACTAAGGAATTTTCAGAAATTGTAGAGCTCTAGGCCGACACATGCATTCAAAACATCCTCAAAGCATCTTCAACCTCATTTTTGCTTTCAAACCTTCTCTCAAGCTCTCATCTCCTCTCTCTCTCTCGGCCTTAGCATTTTCATAGGCTTCCAAGACTGAAAATTTTCTCCCCATAACACACAAGCATCGTCCAAAGCAAGGGAAAGCAAGTAGCTAGCTCAAAAAACGCAAGCAAGCACACAAGAACCCTTCATTTCGGCCCTAGGTATGTTTGATAGCTTTTCTTTCATCTCCTTTTGTTCTAACCACATGCACATACTAAGAACATGATTAATAAGCTAGGAATTAGAGAATCTCAAGCTATCTCTTGGCCAAGCAAGGAAAAAAGACGTTTTTGTGCATCTTCAAAAGCTTTGTGCATCTTCATCTATTGTCTTGCTAAGGTGAGGGTTAATCTTTTTTAAACGCTTTCAAAAACCACATGCATGCCTTCATATGTCTATATTTGACTCTGTACTTGTTGTATATGTGTGTTCATGAGCTTATATAACCATGCATGGCAAGATATTTGGCTACAACTTGAAGATAGATAAAATCGCGTAGCTGGCAGATTTCTGACTTGGTAGAGCGAGGTGCATTTGGCCTGGTAAATGATGTTAAAAATGAGTGAAAATTGGTAAGTGACTAGTTTTTCCAGTTCTGAGAAGCTTTCATAGAAATAGGCCAAGGACAATTTTGACTCTAAAGTCTCCAAAATGGCAAAACATCGAAAGGTGTCTAAATCTGAAAAATCTGGGAAAATGGAGTAGGTTTTTGGCAGTTCACTGTCCTAGTAGAACGAAACAACTTTGACCTAGTAAATGATATTTAAAATGCATGAACGTTGGTATGTTGCTATATTTTTCAGTTCTGGACATTTTTGTCAAAAATAGATGAAAGCTAAATCTGACCCTAAGACCCTAAAAAATGGCAAGTATTGAAATATGTATCAATCTAGACAGTTTTGCGTAGTCTCACGGTTTTAGCTGTAACTCTTGAATCCGAACTCCAAATGATGCAGGGTTTGTTTCTGAATTTAAATAACTCATTAAGCTTTAATTTGAAATTTTGGTCACTGGAATTGGAGATTGTTTGCTTGTCTAAATGATTGTGGGAAAACAGACCATTGCAGTGAGGTTTTTATTTAGTAATATGCTTTGAAAACTATTGTAACTTCTCTTGGGGTATTGAATGCTTGGGGTTGTGCACTTGGATGTTGTGTGGACTGTTTTGGATGATTTAAGATGTTTTAATTAATCGATGCATGGCTTGGGTTTAATTACGTGACAACTTGTGGCTTAAATCGCACGTGTAAGCATGAATTGAAACCCTATTGAATATGAAAACTCGCTATGTGTTGATCCTATGGTTATTGTGTCTAATTGTGTGATTAGTGGACTGCCTAGTAAATGTTAAGTATGTTTGAAATGTGATTCCCGATGATTACAAGTTGATAAGTAGACATTTCTTGCGCCCGGTCCCATGTAGACGTCGTTGCATGCTTGTATAAACTTATTACTTGATTACGTGAACCACGAAATGAGTTATATGACTAGATTTACATGTGTTACATGGCTGCCCGTTTAATATTCGTATAACTCCATGTGTATTACAAGTGAAATTAAATATCAAAGCATGCCTCGTGTGTTTACTTGTCAATGTGCGATCTTATAACTGCTCGGAGGCAACCTACTTTGTTGTCCTCCTAATGTGATATGTTAAATGTTATAAATGTGCATTGCATACAAGGTTGCAACCTTTCATTCTGGCATGGTAGCGTTCACGCACACCGGGCGGCATCGGGCTTGCCGGTGCAACCGTGACTACCATGGTCCAATTCCCTCTCTCGCTTGGGGGCTAGACTTCCTCGGAGAGTTGGGTCGTAGGATTTTGGGGTACATCCAGAGTACACCCATTTGGCGTGATAAGTGGATGATTTGAAGTCGGCCGCAACAACTGTTATTGGAAATGAATTGAGAGCAAAAGCTCACCGTATCCTTTTCACTATGTATATAAGTACTCTCGCTTGGTTCCTAGAGGACCTCGGGGAGGAAAGACGGGTAATTGTGTTCTTTTACTTTTATATTACATTATAAACTTACTTGTGTTATATGTCATGCATTCAAAAAGGGTTTTTTCATAAGTTGAACCGGAAAAAGAGTTTCAAAATGTATTTCTCGTTCCTCCTCGCTGAGTTCATAAGGACTCACCCTCTTTTATCATCACAGGTGAAGAAGATCAGGAACAGGTGCCCGTGGATAACATGCCTATTGATGACTCCTTGGAGTGATTGCATGCCCTACGTGCCTTACGTGATTGTGGCTGTTTTGTGAACGATATGTTGTTTGAAGACTACTTCTTATGTTGCTTGTTGTCGTTATTGTAAATGACCCCCGTTGTAATTTGGGGTCTAATTTTGATTTGTACTAGTTATAACTAGACAGACACCCTATTGATCGTTTTTCTACTTTGATTAGTAACTACTACAGGCTTATGAAGTATTAGGCAAAGAGTTAAGTAAAATGAATCTATCCAATCTTAAACAGGTACTCATTTGTAGGCTAAGGGATAACAGGCACTTGTGTAACAGATGTTAACAAATAAACGAGACATAGTTATCATGCTAGGTTTGTTAATCAAACGAGACTATGAGATTAATAGTAGGCATATCAATTGGTGATAAATAGTAATCTTAGTTGGAATCGAATTTGAGATTGAAAGTTTTGAGGCGTTTAGACAATTAGGTCAAACTAAAGAGCCAATTACAGCCGTTATGTTGCCGGGTTTTTCGAAAATCTTTTGGTGTTCTAGGCTAACGTTAAGCGTTAAACCTTAATGAACGATTAAGTACGTGAAATGATATAAATGTTTAGATCACACCCTAGTCTAACCTCTATAGGTCGGGTTGGGGCATGACACCTTATATTAATGGTATCAGAGCTTAGATTGCTTAAGCCGGGTTTAACTCTTAGACCATGGGTAGAAGCCCTAAGGTTATTAGGATGACTTGTTTATATGTGTTAATGTGTGACAATGTTAAATGTGCCTTCTTTGTTTCTACATGCTTATGTGATTAACATGTCTTAACTGTTTTGAGAATTGTATGTCTATGTGAAATTGTATGTTGCATACCTTATACATTAAATTCTTGTCTTGTCATATTCCAATAAATTGTGCATCATAATCTGTGCCTATAAATGACTGGCCCTAGTACCCGCAATACCAATAGGAGCGATGAGCCTCAAGAAGCTGGAGATGCTTATCAAACTAATCCCGGCATGGCCATGTTTAATATGATGGCGAATGCCATGGATCGCGTGTCGCGAGCAATGGAACGTCAAGATGCACGTGAAGCAACCCACAACAACAACAACAGGAATGGGGGTAACAATGGGAGAAACATCATAATGCGGGAGTTCCTTGACTTTCACCCGTCCAAATTCTACGGGGAAGCTAATGATGAAAAGGCAGAGGCTTGGCTGTCTAAGGTTGAAAGGATTTTTAGGCCACTTGACTATACTGATGAAGAAAAGGTTAAGTTCGCTGTGTTTCTGTTGCACGGGGATGCTGAGCATTGGTGGCACACTGTGGAGGCACTTTGGGAAACTGATCATACACCTCGCTTGTGGGGTAATTTCATTAAGGAATTCAAGGAGAAATACGTACCTGCAGTTTTCAGGCAGAGGCGAATTGAAGAATTCATGCACTTGAACCAGGGTAATATGACGGTGGCTCTGTATGAGGCTCGCTTTGACAGACTGTCCCGTTATGCTCAATACATAGTTAGTACCCCTGAGGCAAAAATGTGGAAATTTACGAATGGGTTAAGGCCATAAATTCAGGATCAGTTGGCTTTGCATGACTTTACTACCTATTTTGCTCTCCTTGCTGCTGCCTCTCGAGTTGAGAAGAGGAAACTTGATAGAGCCGGTTCAAGCTAGCCGAACAAGAGACCATATCAGCCTCTAGGACAACAGAGGAAATTCCAGACTCAGAGTCGCAGTCAAGGCCATAGCCAGAACAGAGAAGTCAATAACCGCGGCCTGACTAAAGCACCATCAGCCTCTTCCACCCATGGATCCACAGGTAGTTCACCTGCTACTCAGTTTGTCAATTGTTCCTACTGTGACAAGAAGGGTCACACCGAGGCCCAGTGTTGGAAAAAGTCGGGACGATATGTGCGGTGTAGTAGTGATCAGGATTAGATTAAAAATTGCCCTAAATGGCAAGGAGGACAAAATCAGATTAAACCAGCTGGTAGAGGCAAGACTCCAGTTCCTAGAGTTCAGGCCCAAGCTTATGCTATTGAGTGTGAGGAGCTTCCAGAGGAGACTGTTGTTGTTGAAGGTACATTATTGATACTGAATCAACCTGTTAGGGTGTTAATTGATCTAGGTGCTACTCATTCCTTTATTACTCTCTTATGTGTGCAACGTGTGAAATTACAAGTTGAATGTTTGCCTTACGAAGTAGAAGTCGGTACTCCGATAGGGTCTAAGCTTGTGACTAACTCAGCTTGTAAAGCATGTAAAATCCAAGTTAAGGATAGGGAATTCTCAGCCAATCTCATAATGTTACCCTTTAGAGACTATGAGGTCATCTTAGGGATGGATTGGTTGGCAAAGCATCATGCCCAACTAGATTGTCGGACGAAGATTGTAACATTCCAGATACCTGGTCAACCAATATTGTAGGTAATGGGTCAAAGGGATTTCACCGGGAGTTCCATCATTTCATCAACAAAAGCAGTGAAGTCCCTGAGAAAAGGTTGTAACGGATACTTAACTTACCTTATCTATAAGCCATCAGACAAAGCTAAGTTAGAGGAGATGCCAATGATTAAAGAATATGCGGATGTGTTTCCAGAAGAATTGCCGGGTTTGCCTTCGGATCGGGAGATCGAGTTCGTAAGAGAATTACTGCCTGGCACCCAACCGATATGTGAAGCGAAGTTGTCTTGCCCAAGGTTTCATGGGATTCGATAATAGAAATATGATGGATTAGGTTGTCGTCCTTTTTGCAGCTCACGACGTGCGATCCGAGCCCAAAGAACAACGCAAAAGAAGAAAAGTGTCCTAAAATTGTTGAAAACGTTCAATTTTGGGCTCCAAAAATAGACGTAGCCGAGCAGGCTTGCTGTACCCATTGTAGAGCTCTTGGAGAGCTTTCCAACGGTATGCTGTGCGCTGCGTAACTCCTTACGGATCAAAAGTTATGGGCACCGGAGCGACGGATACTTGGTCACAAGCCCCACGCCCTCGGTTTACGGGCCTAGCCTCTACGTGAAGCGAAGTTGTCTTGCCCAAAGTGCCATGGGATTCAATAATAGAAATGTGATGGATTAGGATGTCGTACTTTTCACGGCTCACCACGTACGATCCGAGATGAAAAAACAGCACAAATGAAGAAAAGTGTCCCGAAATTGATGAAAACGTTCGATTTTGGGCTCCGAAAATTGGCGCAGCTAAGCAAGCTTGCTACAACCATCATAGAGCTCTTGAAGAGCTTTCCAACGGTAAGCTGTGCGCCGTGTAACTCCTTACGGATCAAAAGTTATGGACACCGGAGCGACGGATAACTGGTCACAAACCCCACGTCCTCGGTTTGTGGGCCCAGCCTCTACGTGAAGCGAAGTTGTCTTGCCCAAGGTACCGTGGGATTCGATAATAAAAATGTGATGGATTAGTTTGCCGTCCTTTTCGCAACTGACGACGTGTGATCCGGGACCGAAAAACATCGCAAAAGAAGAAAAGTATCCTGAAACTGATGAAAACGTTCAATTTTGGGCTACGAAAATAGCCACAACCGAGCAGGCTTGTTGTCCCCATCGTAGTGATCTCGGAGAGCTTTCCAACGGTATGCTTTGTGTCACGTAACTCCTTACGGATCAAAAGTAATGGGCACCGGAGCGACAGAGACCTCGCCCCAAGCCCCACGCCCTCGGTTTACGGGCCCAGTCTCTACGTGAAGCGAATTTGTCTTGCCCAAGGTACCATGGGATTCGATAATAGCAATGTGACAGATTAGGTTGTCGTCCTTTTCGCGGCTCATGACGTACGATCCGGGACGGAAAAATAGCAAAAAAGAAGTAAAGTGTCCCGAAATTGATGAAAATGTTAAATTTTGGGCTCTGAGAATAGGTGCAGCAAAGCAAGCTTGCTGCACCCGTTGTAGAGCTCTCGAAGAGCTTTCCAACAGTATGCTGTGCGCCGCGTAACGCCTTACGGATCAAAAGTTATAGGCACCAGAGCGACGAAGACCTGGTCCCAAGCCCCGTGCCCTCGGTTTGCTGGCCCAGCCGCTACGTGAAGAGTAGTTGTCTTGTCCAAGGTGCCGTGGGATTTGATAATAGAAATGTGATGGATTAGGTGGTTGTCCTTTCCGTGGCTGATGACGTACGATCCAGGACGAAAAAACAGCACAAAAGAAGAAAAGTATTCCGGAACTGATGAAAACGTTCGATTTGAGCTTCGAAAATAGGCGTAGTCGTGAGGCCCGACCTTGATTTGTGTGCGATACCTCATTTCGTGTGCCCTAACCTAGATTTGCGTGCCTTGACCTAGGTTTAAGAGTCGTGTTTCATTTTGTGTGCCTTGTATTGAATTACGTGCATTCATTTAGGGTTGCGTGCATTTGCTTGGAAAACGTGCATTCGTCTTGTAGTTCGTGTCTTACCTCGTAGTGCGTGCCTTAAACCTAGGAAAGCGTGCCCGCACGCTAATCAAGAGAGCATCTTACACGAAGCACTAGATTATTAATTAATCCTACAAACTACACTAACTAATATTAAAATGCTAATTCAACTCACTAGAAGACGAAATTTCACCAAAAGCTAAACATTCTTATTCTTTATTCTTTATTCTTTTGCACATCCCAAACACACAATATAATAATGCTCAAAACATAACAAAAATTCAGATTGGAACACTAGCTTGGCCGACCACATGATGCATTTGACAAGAATTTGCATAATTCAAAAATCATACCTAGACAAGCCTATGACACAAAGCATAAAAAGAATAACCTAAAACCCTACCCAATGCACCATACCCTCGGCCCACTCAATTTCCCATGCTAAGATGATTCAAAATATGCTTTGAAGACACAAAAATCAGAAATTTTGAAGTCTTAGGCCGACACACTCACAATCACCAACACTTCATTCATTTCAAAATTCTCATTCTCTCATTTACACACTCTCTGTAATACCTGAGACCGGAATGTGAAATTTCTTGTTTATTATTTTTGAAAATTATATTTCCTTAAGTTCTTTATGAATTAACTATTACTTTCTCGCTGTCGCAAAGTGCATTGCATTTAGGGAGCGATAGCTAGAGAACGATTTCTAGTCCTCAGCACATAGTGAAACTAGTATTTAGATGACTTAAATTTTATATTTTAATTGTTGCTAGCTGAAAATTTAATTGGTGTTAGTTATTGAGCTTAAAAATTCACAAAATAAGTCATTTTGACCAAGTTTTTAAGTTGTTGACCTAGGCCTTTGACCATTTGACCATTTAGCACTTAAATAAGCATTTAACTAAGCAAAATAAAAAAAAATAGTAGCTGATCAAAGAGAGAGCAGGCCGTGAGTTCCAAGAGAAAAAAAAACCCTTTCACCTTTCAATCATTCAATCTTCGCGTGAGCTCGTGCGGGGTGGTTTCCGAGGTGACTAGTGTTGTTTTCCTAGCGACTAGGAGTGCCTAAGGTGAGGGAAGCATGTTATTTGCGCATTTAAACGTTATTTATGTTAACTTTGTAAATTTTGAGATTTATCCGTAGGTTGTTATTTAAAGCGATTTGATGCTTCTAGAATGTTCCTTGGCAATTGTAGAACGTGTATTTACAGCTTTATAACATTTTCTGCGGTTAAATGTTGCGATTGCAAATTAAATTGTCAATTGAATAGTGTTTTACGAATAGTAAAACCTTGAAACGTTGAAGTTCCGCTGTTATGCTTTCCGTTGATGTAGAAATGTGTTAGGTATGCTAGAATGCTTAAATGCATGGTTTGTTTGGGTTACGTAGTGGGAAAAATGAGAATTATGCCTTTGGGAAAGTCGGGGTCGTTTAGGTCGACTTTAGCGTTTTCTCGTTTTACATGTTGGCATTGAGTCGAGAGGCCATGGAAGCACTTTTGGTGTGATTATGGCATTGGTTGGGCATTTGGTTGGTATAGTTGTAGTTCAAATGAGAAAGGGGGAATCGGGACTTTGCACGAGTTTTAGGGTAAAGTAAGGTTTCGGGGTCTTTAGACGTGCCTTATGGTGACCTAGGAGGGTTGGCGAAGTCGGTTTCCAGAACTCGTGGCTCGTTTGCAAATGGTAGCGTTTTGATAGTTGGGGCCGATTTGTGTTTTTGTGTGTTTTCTTGACTTTATGCCTATAGAATGCTTAAGGTTGCTTGAAATACTTGTTTGAGTTGATTTGGATTGAAATGCTTATCAATTGTTGCTATTGCGTGCAAGAGTAACCTACTTTGTTATTCTCCCACGTGTGGCTTTATCACTTGTTTATCGCCTTATATCGAGTCTTGCATTGCATAATGTCTCGTGCATGAGTAATGGGCCTCTCTGGGTAGCCTTGGGTTGCCAGTGTTGGTTGCTCTAGCTCCGCTGCTATTCCCTTTCTCGCTTGGGTTGCCTCCCAGGGAGTTTTGGGTCGTAGGTTGATGGATACTTCCGGGGTATTCCAAACTGGTGTTATAAGGTGGTTTGGGCCGGCGCATCGTCATCGAATTTGTGTTTGAAAGTTGCTCGTGAAAAGAGTATCGTATCCTTTGAATGAGTGTTTGCAGCTTTAAATACTTGCCTTGCTTTATTGTTGGCTTTGGTTGTATCTTTATATGATTTGTATGTATTGCTTGGCTAATTGCATTGCATACTCCTCTCATCTCCGTCCTTGAGACCAATTGCCCTCGCTGAGCAATAGTTTTTGCTCATTCCTCTCTATACTATATTTTTACAGGAGTAGTTGAAGCAGAACCTATCGAGGTAATAGAGGAGGAGGAGCAGGTAGAGGTGTTTCCGTGATAGCACTTCTCTGCTTTGCTGGTGGTTGGTTACCAGATTTTGTGCGAGCCATGCTTGTTATGTATATTGCTTGGATGTCGCTTAATTTTGAGGCTTGTAGCCTTGTATGTATTTTCTAGTTTGAGGCCTCTACGGTCTTATGTTGTATAAGTTGAAAGAATGTAAAGTTGTAAACTTATACCCTTGTGACTAGTAAGGAAATGCATGCTAATAGCTAACTGTTTAGTGGCATAAATACCTGTGTAGTATGCATGGAATTTTGGTTTGGAAAGTTGGTTAATAAGAGGATGTACGTTTTTAAAAGAAAGTTGGCTTGTTTGAATTGTTTTTATGGTTTTCGCAAGTGTTATGTTGATTTTAGGGTTTTTGGATTGTCCGCGGTACAGAGGAGACTCCGTCCGTGTGTCGGGTCCGGGCTTGGCCTTTTGCGGGGTTGGGTTGGGGCGTGACATCTTTAGGTGGTATCAGAGCATGATAGTCTTGCATGAGCCGGGATATGATTCTCGGTCTGTGGGGTAAAGGTCTAAAATGCTAAAGTGTTTATGTATGATTGCTAAGTGAAAAGAAAATGTTCTAGCATGACTTTGTGAACTTGGAATGTTTATGTGTTTAAGTGAAATAGTTTGGCATGTCAATCTTGTGTTATGTGAATTGCGTGTTAGAATGTTTGATTGTTATTGACTTGAGTGTTATCTAATTTTATGTGCTATATTTCTGTCTATAAACTGCTTTTAAATGTTGCCAGCTGTTGTGAAATTGCTACTATGCCGCCACGTCGTGGTACTCAAGGTATAGGATCAGATGAAGAGGCAGCAGAATAGGGTCAGCAGCCGTTGCCTGAGCAGTTTATGGCTACTATGACTACTGCAGTAGACTGGATTACACAGGTGCTGCATGAACAGAGGCAGGACAGGAATAATCCCCAAGGAAATCAAGCTAATCCTGGTGGACAGGGGTACAGAGTTGAGAATAATCAGTTAGAGAAATTTCTGAGGCATGAGCCGGGAAAGTTCTTGGGAGAGCCTGATGATGAGGCGGCCGAGAGATGGATTAACCGTGTCGAGAAAATTTTCACTGCTTTGAGGTACACTGATGAGGCAAGAATAAATTATGCGTCATTTTTATTTGAGGGTGATGCAGAGCAGTGGTGGAATACTGTCAGATTGAGGTGGGATTGTGAGGATGTTCCACATTTATGGGATGATTTTGTAAGTGAGTTTCAGGATAAGTATATTCCCGAGATGGCTATGGAAAGGCGGGAGGATGAGTTTGTGGCCCTAAAGCAGGGAAACATGACTGTTGCACAGTACGAGGCTAGGTTTATTAGCCTGTCGAGGTATATGCCCGAGTTGGTACGGCCGGCTAGGAGGATGATTCATAGGTTTGTCCGTGGGCTGATAATGGACATACAGTTGCATTTGACTGGGCAGACCTACACTACTTTTCCCAAGGCATTTCAGGCAGCCTCGAAGTTTGAGAAACGGAAGGCTGAGATGTTAGCTGAGAGCAGTCAGCCGAGTAAGAAGCAGTACTTGGGCCAGAGCAGCCAGAGTCAGCCGAGGCAGTATCAGAATTCTGCACAGGTTCCTCAGCAACGTCCGTATCAGCCACAGCAGCAGGTTCAGGCTAGGCCAGCTGTGACTAGACCCCAGCAGGGAGTTACAGTTCCTACTACCGTCATAGCCCTAGCACCTACAGGAAATACTGCAGTTAGGAAAAATCAGCAGTGTAATTATTGTAATCAATCAGGGCATATTGAGGCTAACTGCTGGAGGAAGAGTGGTAAATGTACGGGTTGTGGCAGTGATGACCATAGGGTGAGAGATTGCCCTAAGTATAACAATGTTCAAGGCCGTGGTGGAGGCCAAGGTGTTCAGAATAGGGCTGCAGGTGCACGTCCAGCACAGAGAGTTCAGGCTAGGGTCTTTGCACTAGATGCGGAGGAGCTGCCCGATACTACAGCTATTGTGGAAGGTACCTTTCTTCTCAATACTCAGCCAGTTAAAGTTTTGATTGATCCCGGAGCTACACATTCGTTTATAACTCCTGCATGTGCACGATCTGTGAATGTTTGCATTGATAAATTGCCTCATGAAGTTGAAGTTAGTACTCCTTTGGGTGCGAAATTTGTTACTGAGTCTATTTGCAAATCTTGTGATATATGTATTGAGAACCGTAAATTTCCTGCTGATTTAATTATATTGCCATTCCGTGACTTTGAAATCATTTTGGGAATGGACTGGTTGGGGAAGTATTATGCTCAGTTGGATTGTAGAACAAAGATTGTTTATCTTCAGGTTCTTGATCTACCGGTACTAGAGATTGTTGGGAACTGCAGGGCTGCCCGAATTCCACTTTTATCAGCGATCAAGACTTCTAAGTTGTTGAATAGGGGTTGTGAAGCTTACTTAGCCTATTTGATCAATCAGCCTACTGATAAGTTGAGTTTGAATGAGGTTCCGATTGTTAGAGACTTCCCTGGTGTATTTCCCGAGGAATTACCGGGTTACCACCGGATAGGGAGATTGAGTTCGTGATTGATCTTGTGCCAGGCACTGCGCCAATTTCTAGGAGTCCTTATAGAATGGCATCGGCTGAACTTCAGGAGTTAAAAATTCAGCTTCAGAACTTGCTTGAGAAAGGGTTTATACAACCTAGTTCTTCGCCGTGGGGCGCACCTGTGTTGTTTGTGAGAAAGAAAGACGGCATGCTACTATTATGCATTGATTACAGGGGACTTAATCAAGTCACGATTAAGAACAAATACCCCTTGCCGTTGATTGAAGAATTGTTTGACCAGTTGCAGGGTGCGAGTGTTTACTCCAAATTTGACTTGAGGCAGGGTTACTATCAACTTAGGATTCGGAGTGACGATATACCAAAGACGGCATTCAGGACTAGATATGGCCACTATGAATTTGTTGTTTTGCCGTTTGGATTGACGAATGCACCAGCCGCATTCATGGACTTGATGCAAAGGGTTTTCCGACCTTACCTTGATCAGTTTGTCGTGATCTTTATTGACGACATTTTAGTGTATTCGAAGAATGAGGCTGAACATGAGCAACACTTGAAGATTGTGCTACAGACTTTGCAGGAAAACAAGCTTTTTGCTAAATTCAGCAAGTGCGAGTTTTGGTTGAATCAGATATCTTTTCTAGGCCATACCATTTCAGACCGAGGAATTTCAGTGGACCCAGCTAAGATTGAAGTTGTTTCATCTTGGAAGAGACCTGAGACAGTGTTAGAGATTCAGAGTTTTCTTGGTTTGGCAGGTTACTACCGAAGATTTGTTAAAGACTTTTCCAAGATTTCTGGACCTTTGAGCCAGTTGACTCGGAAGAAAGTTGCTTACAACTGGGATGCTAAGTGGGAATCCAGTTTCCAAGAATTGAAGAAGAGACTAACTACAGCTCCTATACTAGCTTTACCCGAGGGAACAGAGAACTTTGTTGTCTACAGTGATGCATCTAAGGAAGGTTTGGGCTGTGTTTTAATGTAGAATGGTAAGGTGATTGCTTATGCTTCCAGGAAGTTGAAACCTTATGAAGTCAATTACCCTACACATGATGAGTTGGCTGCAGTTGTGTTTGCTTTGAAAAAGTGGCGTCATTACTTGTGGGGTTGCAGATTTGAAATTTTTACTGACCACAAGAGTCTCAAGTATTTGTTTTCACAGAAGGATCTGAATATGAGGTAGCGGAGGTGGCTAGAGCTTTTGGGTGGTTACAACTGTTCTATTAACTATGTGCCAGGTAAGGCAAATGTTGTTGCTGATGCTTTGAGCCGGAAGGCTACTGTTGCAAGCTTAGTTATCAAGGATTGGGAGACTTTGGAAGAAATTTGTTCATGGAATCCAGAAGCTACTAAGGTAGGGATTCGATTTGCTAGTTTGCAGATTCAGTCAGGGTTGCTAGCACAAATCAGAGAGGCTCAGAAGACTGATCCTCATATCTTGAAGATCCAAGAAAAGTCAAAAGGGGGAGAGTCGGAGTTTAAATTGCATGCAGATGGCATCTTCAGATTCAGGGATAGAGTATGTGTTCCTGATGATCCGACTTTGAAGAATGAGATTTTGTCCGAGGCACATAATTCGAGGTATACGATTCACCCGGGCAATACAAAAATGTATAGAGATTTGAAACAACACTTCTGGTGGAACAATATGAAGAGGGAAATTGCCGGGTATGTATCCAGATGTTTGACTTGTCAGAGGGTTAAGGTTGAGCATCAGAGGCTAGCCGGACTTCTACAGCCGTTGTCGATTCCGCAATGGAAGTGGGTACATATAACAATGGATCTTGTAACCGATCTTCCTAGATCTCCGAGAGGATGTGATTCTGTTTGGGTTGTTGTGGACCGCTTGACTAAAGTTACACATTTTATTCCCGTGAACAAACATGATAGCCTTGATAAGCTAGCTGAGCTTTATGTTGCTAATATTGTGAGATTGCATGGTGTGCCACAGAGTATAGTGTCAGATAGGGATCCCAGATTCAGATTTTGTTTTTGGCAGAAGTTGCAAGAGGCCATGGGAACTAAGTTGAGCTTCAGTACTGCATATCATCCGCAAACTGATGGCCAGTCTGAGAGAACCATCAGGATCTTGGAAAACATGCTTCGGGCATGTGTGCTTGACTTTGGGAAGAATTGGGATAAGTTTTTGCCTTTAGCGGAGTTTGCCTACAACAATAGTTATCAATCTACTATAGGTATGGCTCCCTACGAGGCGTTGTATGGTCGGAAATGTAGATCCCCGTTATATTGGGAAGAGGTTGGAGAGATGAGAACAGTTGATCCGACTGTGTTACCTGAGATGATTAAGATGGTAGATAATGTTCACCTTATTCGCCAGCGTATGCTTACAGCTCAGAGTCGTCAGAAGAGTTATGCAGATAAGCACCGTCGGGATCTTGAGTTTAATTTGGGAGATTGGGTGTTTCTTAAGATTTCTCCACGGAAGGGATTGATTCGGCACGGTAAGAGCGGGAAGCTTAGTCCCAGGTATGTGGGTCCGTATGAGATCACCGAAAAGGTAGGTCCTTTGGCTTATCGATTAGCTTTGCCTCCGAGCTTGTCGAGACTGCACGATGTGTTCCACGTGTCTATGTTGAAGAAGTACCATCCAGACCCTTCACATGTACTTGAACCAGAGCCTTTGCAGATTGAAGAAAAGTTTTCTTATGAAGAGAAACCGATTAGAATTGTGGATCGGAAAGTTCAGGAGCTTCGCAAAAAGAGTTTTCCGTTAGTAAAGGTTCTGTGGAATCATCATGGGTTTGAGGAAGCAACTTGGGAAAGAGAGGACCAGGTTCGGGATCAGTATCCGGAGTTGTTTGTTGACCAGGTAGGAATTGCGTGGGCGCAATTGTTTTAAGGGGGAGAGGGTGTAATACCTAAGCCTGGAATGTGAAATTTCTTGTTTATTATTTTTGAAAATTATATTTCCTTAAATTCTTTATGAATTAACTGTTACTTTCTCGCTGTCGCAATGTGCACTGCATTTAGGGAGCAATAGCTAGAGAACGATTTCTAGTCCTCAGCACACAGTGAAACTAGTATTTAGATGACTTAAATTTTATATTTTAATTATTGCTAGCTGAAAATTTAATTGGTGTTAGTTATTGAGCTTAAAAATGCACAAAATAAGTCATTTTGACCAAGTTTTTAAGTTGTTGACCTAGGCCTTTGACCATTTGACCATTTAGCATTTAAATAATCATTTAACTAAGCAAAATAAAAAAAAAAAGCAGCTGATCAGAGAGAGAGCAGGCCGTGAATTCCAAGAGAAAAAAAAAAACCCTTTCACCTTTCAATCGTTCAATCTTCGCGTGAGCTCGTGCGGGGTAGTTTCCGAGGTGACTAGCGTTGTTTTGCTAGCGACTAGGAGTGCCTAAGGTGAGGGAAGCATGTTATTTGCGCATTTAAACGTTATTTATGTTAACTTTGTAAATTTTGAGATTTATCCGTAGGTTGTTATTTAAAGCGATTTGATGCTTCTAGAATGTTCCTTGGCAATTGTAGAACGTGTATTTACAGCTTTATAACATTTTCTGCGGTTAAATGTTGTGATTGCAAATTAAATTGTCAATTGAATAGTGTTTTATGAATAGTAAAACCTTGAAACGTTGAAGTTGCGCTGTTATGCTTTCCGTTGATGTAGAAATGTGTTAGGTATGCTAGAATGCCTAAATGCATGGTTTGTTTGGGTTGCGTAGTGGAAAAAATGAGAATTATGCCTTTGGGAAAGTCGGGGTCGTTTAGGTCAACTTTAGCATTTTCTCGTTTTGCGTGTTGGCATTGAGTCGAGAGGCCATGGAAGCACTTTTGATGCGATTATGGCATTGGTTGGGCGTTTGGTTGGTATAGTTGTAGTTCAAACGAGAAAGGGGGAAATCGGGGCTTTGCGCGAGTTCTAGGGTAAAGTAAGGTTTCGGGGTCTTTAGACGTGCCTTATGGTGACCTATGAGAGTTGGCAAAGTCGGTTTCCAGAACTCGTGGTTCGTTTGGAAATGGTAGCGTTTTGATAGTTGGGGCCGATTTGTGTTTTTGTGTGTTTTCTTGACTTTATGCCTATAGAATGCTTAGGGTTGCTTGAAATACTTGTTTGAGTTGATTTGGATTGAAATGTTTATCAATTGTTGCTATTGCGTGTGAGAGTAACCTACTTTGTTATTCTCCCACGTGTGGCTTTATCGCTTGTTTATCGCCTTGTATCGAGTCTTGCATTGCATAGTGTCTCGCGCGTGAGTAATGGGCCTCTCTGGGTAGCCTTGGGTTGCCAATGTTGGTTGCTCTAGCTCCGCTGCTATTCCCTTTCTCGCTTGGGTTGCCTCCCAAGGAGTTTTGGGTAGTAGGTTGATGGATACTTCCGGGGTATTCCAAACTGGTGTTATAAGGTGGTTTGGGCCGGCATGTCGTCATCGTATTTGTGTTTGAAAGTTGCTCGTGAAAAGAGTATCGTATCCTTTGAATGAGTGTTTGCAGCTTTAAATACTTGCCTTGCTTTATTGTTGGCTTTGGTTGTATCTTTATATGATTTGTATGTATTGCTTGGCTAATTGCATTGCATACTCCTCTCATCTCCGTCCTTGAGACCAATTGCCCTCGCTGAGCAATAGTTTTTGCTCATTCCTCCCTATACTATATTTTTACAGGAGTAGTTGAAGCAGAACCTATCGAGGTAATAGAGGAGGAGGAGCAGGTGGAGGTGTTTCCGTGATAGCACTTCTCTGCTTTGCTGGTGGTTGGTTACCAGATTTTGTGCGAGCCATGCTTGTTATGTATATTGCTTGGATGTCGCTTAATTTTGAGGCTTGTAGCCTTGTATGTATTTTCTAGTTTGAGGCCTCTACGGTCTTATGTTGTATAAGTTGAAAGAATGTAAAGTTGTAAACTTATACCCTTGTGACTAGTAAGGAAATGCATGCTAATAGCTAACTGTTTAGTGGCATAAATACCTGTGTAGTATGCATGGCATTTTGGTTTGGAAAGTTGGTTAATAAGAGGATGTACGTTTTTAAAAGAAAGTTGGCTTGTTTGAATTGTTTTTATGGTTTTCGCAAGTGTTATGTTGATTTTAGGGTTTTCGGATTGTCCGCGGTACAGAGGAGACTCCGTCCGTGTGTCGGGTCCGGGCTTGGCCTTTTGCAGGGTTGGGTCGGGGCGTGACACTCTCTCTCGGCCTTGGCTGCAATCTTAGTCTCCATAGCTTAAGCTCATCATTCTAAAGCTCACCAAGACACTCAAGAACCCTAGGAAGCTCGACCAAGCAAGCTAGAAGCAAAGAGACATGCATGCAAGCTCATAGAACACTCATTCGGCCCTAGGTATGTTTGATAGCTTTTCTTCCATCTCCTTTTTGTTCTAACCACATGCACATACTAAGGACATGGTAACTCAGCTAGGAATTAAAGAAATCAAGCAATATCTCTTGGCCAAACAAGGAGTGAAGACCATTTGTGCATCTTCAAGAGTTTTGAGCTTCATTTGTTGGCAATAGGCTAAGGTGAGGGTTAATCTTTTTAAAAGCTTTCAAAATCCACATGCATGCCTTCATATGTCTATTTTTACCTATGTACGTGTGTCATATGTGTGTACATGAGCTTTAGTAACCATGCATGCCAAGATAATTAGCTAGAACTTGAAGATAGATAAAATCGCGAAAATGGCAGATTTCTGACTTGTTAGGACAAAGTGTATTTGGCCTGGTAAACGATGTTAAAAATGCATGAAAATTGGTAGGTGACTATTTTTTCTAGTTATGAGAATTTTTTGTAGAAATAGGCCAAGGCCAATTTTGATTCAGAGGTCTCCAAAATGGCAAGACATCGAAGGGTGTCTAAATCTGGAAAATCTGGAAAATGAAGCAGGTTTTTGGCAGTTTACTGTCCTCGTAGAAGGAACCAGTTTTGACTTAGTAAATAATATCTAAAATGCATGAAATTTGGTATGATGCTATATTTTTCAGTTCTGGACATGTTTTTCAGAAATAGACTAAAGCTAATTCAGACTCTAAGACCCTCAAAAT
Organism: Ehretia macrophylla; assembly: GCA_037974665.1. Taxonomy (NCBI): domain Eukaryota; kingdom Viridiplantae; phylum Streptophyta; class Magnoliopsida; order Boraginales; family Ehretiaceae; genus Ehretia; species Ehretia macrophylla. The sequence goes on from CM075779.1 coordinate 52,059,816, forward strand.
TAGAAAACATCGTAATGTGTCTAAAACTGGACAGTTTTTCGTAGTCTCACGGTTTTGGCCATAACTCCTAGGTATGAACTCCAAATGAGGTGAGGTTTCTTTCTGGATTTAAATCACTCCTTAAGCTTTAATTTGACATTTTTCTCACTGGAATTGGAGATTTTTTGCTTATCCAAATGATTGTGGGAAAACAGACCATTGCAGTGAGATTTGATTTAGTGATATGCCTTGAAAAATGTTGTAACTTCGCTTGTTGTAGTGAATGCTTTGGATTGTGGCACTTGGATGTTGTGTGGATTGTTTTGGATGTTTGAGGATGTTTTAATTGATCAATTCATGGCTTGGGTTTAATTACTTGTCAACTTGTGGATTAATCGTAGGTGTAAGCATGAAACGAAACCCTATCAACCATGAAATCTCACAAAGTAATGATCATATGATTAATGTGTCTAATTGTGTGATTAATGGGCTGCCTAAGAAATATTAAGTATATTTTTCTTGTACCCGGTCTCATGTGGACGTCGTTGCATGCATGTATAAATTTATAACTTGATTGCGTGAACCCCAAATGAGTTATATGACTTGATTCACATGGCTGTCCGTTTAATATTCATATCACTCCATGTGCCTTACAAGTGAAATTACCTGTCATAGCATGCCTTGTGTGTTTACTTGTCAACGTACGATCTTATAACTGCTCGGAGGCAACCTACTTTGTTGTCCTCCTAATGTGATATGTTAAATGCTATAAATGTGCATTGCATACAAGGTTGCAACCTTTCATTGTGGCATGGTAGCGTTTCACACACGCCGGGTGGCATCAGGCTTGCCGGTGCTACCGTGACTACCATGGTCCAATTCCTTCTCTCGCTTGGCATTCTACCCTCGGAGAGTTGGGTCATAGGTTTTCGGGGTACATCCAGAGTACACCCAAATGGGAGCAATAAGTGGATTATTGAAGTCAGCCATAACAAATCGTATCGAAATCGATATTGAGAGCAAATGCTCATCGTATCCTTAAAATGATTGGTAATTGTATATGTTGCTTAATTTGATTCTTATACCTTGCGTACCTTATTACTTGGGATACGTGACATGTTTCAAAAGGGGTTTTTCATAAGTTGAACCGGAAAAAGAGTTTCAAAGCTTATTTCTCGTTCCCCTCGCTGAGTTCATAAGGACTCACCCTCTTTTATCATTACAGGTGAAGAAGATCAGGAACAGGTACCTGAGGATAACGTGCTTATTGATGACTCCTTGGAGTGATTGTCTGCCCTACGTGCCTTACTTGACTGTGGCTATTTGGTGAATGACATGTTGTATTGAAGACTATTTCTTGTGTTGCTTACTATTGCTATTGTAAATGACCCCCATTGTAATTTGGGGTCAAATTTTGGTTTGTACTGATCATAACTAGATAGATACTCTTCTGGTCGTTTTGCAATCGCTACTTGGTTTAGTATCTATCACAGGCTTATGAGGTATTAGGTAAAGAGTAAGTAAAATGAATCTATCCAATCTTAAGCATGTATTCATTGGTAAGCTAAGATCAACAGGTACTTTTGTAACAAGGATTGACAAACAAACGAGACATAGTTATCACGCTAGGTTGTTAATCAAGCGAGACTTTGAAATAACTAGTAGGCATTTCGATTAGTGATAAATGGTAACCTTAGTTGGAAATGAATTTGAGATTGAAAGTTTTGAGGCCTTTAGAGAATTAGGTCAAACTAAAGAGCCCAATTACAACCGTTATGCTGCCGATTTTTAGGAGAATTTGTGGAGTTTAGGCTAACGTTAAGTGTTAAACCTTCATGAATGATTAAGTATGTGAAATGACTTGATTGTTTAGATCACACCCTAGTCTAACCTCTATAGGTCGGGTTGGGGCGTGACACCTTATATTAATGGTATTAGAGCTTAGATTGTTTAAGCCGGGTTTAACTCTCGAACATGGGTAGAAGCCTTAAGATTATTGAGATGACTTGTTTATGTGTGTTAATGTGTAACAATATCACTTGTGCCTTCTCTGTTTCTATATGCTTATGTGATTAACATGTCTTAACTGTTTTGAGAATTGTATGTCTATGTAAAATTGTATGTTGCATACCTTATACTAAATTCTTGTTTTGTCGTATTTCAATAAATTGTGCATCGTAATCTGTGCCTATAGATGGCTGGCCCTAGTACCCGCAATACCAATAGGAGTGATGAGCCTCAAGGAGCCGGAGATGCTCATCAAACTAATCCCGGCATGGCCATGTTTAACATGATGGAGAACACTATGGATCACGTGTCGCGAGTAATGGAACGTCAAGATGCACGTGAAGCAAACAACAACAACAACAGGAATGACGGTAACAATGGGAAAAATAGCAGAATGTGGGAGTTCCTTGACTTTTGCCCGTCCAAATTCTACGGGGAAGCTGATGATGAAAAGGCAGAGGCTTGGCTGTCCGAGATTGAAAGGATTTTCAGGCCACTTGACTATACTGATGAAGAAAAGGTTGAGTTAGCTGTGTTTTTGCTGCACGGGGATGCTGAGCATTGGTGGCACACTGTGGAGGCACTTTGAGAAACTGATCATATACCTCGCTTGTGGGGTAATTTTGTTAAGGCATTAAAGGAGAAATACGTACCTGCAGTTTCCAAGCAGAGGTGAATTGAAGAATTCATGCACTTGAACCAGGTAACATGATGGTAGCCTAGTATGAGGCTCGTTTTGACAGACTGTCTCGTTATGCTTAATACATGGTCGGTACCCCTGAGGCGAAGATGTGAAAATTTACGAATGGGTTAAGGCCAGAAATTCAGGACCAGTTGGCTTCGCATGACTTCACTACCTATTCTGCTCTCCTTGCTGCTGCCTCCCGAGTTGAGAAGAGGAAACTTGATAGAGCCGGTTCAAGCCAGCCGAACAAGAAACCATATCAACCTCCAGGACAACAGAGGAAATTCTAGACTCAGAGTCGTAGTCAGGGCCAGAGCCAGAACAGACCAGTCAATAACCATGGCCCGACTAAAGCACCATCAACCTCTTCCACTCGTGGATCCACAGGTAGTTCACCTACTACTCAGACTGTCACCTGTTCTTACTATAACAGGAAGGGTCACACCGGGGCCCAGTGTTGGAGGAAATCGGGATGATGTGTAAGGTGTGGCAGTGATCAACACCAGTTTAAGGATTACCCTAAATGGCAAGGGGGACAAAATCAGGTTAAACCAGCTGGTAGAGGCAAAACTCCAGTTCCTAGAGTTCAGGCCCGAGCTTATGCTATTGAGTGCGAGGAGCTTCCTGAGGAGACTGCTGTTGTTGAAGGTACATTCTTGATTCTGAATCAACCTGTTAGGGTGCTAATTGATCTAGGTGCTACTCATTCATTTATTAGTCCCTTATGTGTGCAACGTGTGAAACTACGAGTTGTATGTTTGCCTTACGAAGTAGAAGTTGGTACTCCGATGGGTTCTAAACTTGTTACTCGCTCAGCTTGTAAAGCATGTAAAATCCAAATTAAGGATAGGGAATTCTCAGCCAATCTTATAGTATTACCCTTTCGAGACTATGAAGTCATCTTAGGGATGGACTGGTTGGCAATGCATCATGCCCAACTAGATTGCCGGACGAAGATTGTAACATTCCAGATACCTGGTCAACCAATATTGGAGGAAATGGGTCGAAGAGACTTCACCGGGAGTTCCATCATTTCCTCTACGAAAGTAGTGAAGTCCTTGAGAAAATGGTGTAGTGGATACTTAGCTTATCTCATCAACAAGCCATCGGACAAAGCTAAGTTGGAGGAGATGCCAGTGATTAAAGATTACGCAGACGTGTTTCCAGAAGAATTGCCCGATTTACCCCCGGATCGGGAGATCGAGTTCATAATAGAATTACTGCCTAGCACCCACCCGATATCTAAAGCTCCCTATCGTATGGCACCAGCTGAGCTACAATAATTGAAGGACCAATTGCAAGGATTGTTGAAGAAGGGGTTTGTTCAACCAAGTTCTTCTCCGTGGGGTGCGCCAGTCCTATTTGTAAAGAAGAAAGACGGAACGTTGAGGCTATGCATCGATTATCGAGGATTGAACCAAGTGACCGTCAAGAATAAATACCCACTTTCACTAATCGATGAGTTGTTTGATCAACTTCAAGGAGCTAAAGTGTATTCGAAGCTCGACTTGAGGCAAGGGTACTACCAGTTGCGGATAAAAAAGGAGGACGTGCCTAAAACGGCTTTCAGGACGAGATATGGGCATTATGAATTTGTGGTGATTCCATTTGGACTAACTAATGCCCTTGCAGCTTTTATGGACTTGATGCACAGGGTGTTTCAACCCTACTTGGACCAATTTGTGGTGATCTTTATTGATAATATTTTGGTATACTCGAAATCCGAGGCTGAGCATGAACAACATCTGCGATTGGTATTGCAGAAACTTCAAGAGCATCAATTGTACGCGAAGTTTAGCAAATGCGAATTTTGGTTGTAGTGGATTGCATTCTTGGGACACATCATATCCCAAGAGGGAATAGCAGTGGACCCAACAAAAATAGAAGTAGTGATGTCTTGGAAGAAGCCGGAAAATGTTACGGAAGTTCAGAGTTTTCTCGGTTTAGCCGGCTATTATCGGAGGTTCGTAAAGGATTTCTCAAAGATTACAGGACCGCTTACAAAGCTCACTCAAAAGAAAACAAAGTTCATGTGGAATGACAAGTGTGAGAACAGCTTTCAAGAACTAAAGAAAAGATTGACTACCACACCTGTTCTTGTATTGCCTGAAGGGAGTCAAGGTTTTGTAATCTATAGCGATGCTTCGAAGGAAGGACTGGGTTGTATGTTGATGCAGAATGGTAGAGTGATTGCGTATGCCTCTAGGAAATCGAAACCGTATGAATTGAACTACCCGACGCATGATTTGGAGTTAGCGGCTTTTGTGTTTGCACTCAAGAAATGGAGGCACTATCTGTGGGGTAACAAGTTCAAGGTGTTTACTGATCACAAGAGCTTAAAGTACTTGTTCTCACAAAAGGAGTTGAACATGAGGCAAAGACGGTGGATGGAGCTCTTGGATGATTATAACTGCACAATCAATTATGTGCCCGGTAAAGCAAATGTAGTTGCAGATGCCTTAAGTCGGAAAGCGAGCATGGCAAAACTGGAAGTTAAGGTGCAGGAGTTGTTAGAGGAAGCATTTTTGTGGAAACCACAATTGACTCAAAAAGGGATGCTTTTTGCCATTACACAAGATCAGTTGACCTTGTTGTCTGAATTACGAGAGGCTTAACAGAAGGACCAACAAATTCAGAAGATTAAAAAAAACAACGTAGATTTCAAGTTTTATGATGATGGTATTTGGAGGTTCAGGAATCAAATTTGTTTTTCCTAATAATCCAGAGTTGAAAAAGAAGATTCTTGAAGAAGCTCACAATTCAAAATATACTATTCACCTCGGCGGAACAAAGATGTACCGGGATTTGAAGCAACACCATTGATGGAATAACATGAAGAGATAGATTGCAAGAAGCTTTGGGGACGAAGTTGAGTTTTAGTACAACTTATCACCCTCAGACGGACGGTCAATCCGAGAGAACTATTCAGATTCTAGAGGATATGCTGAGGGCGTGTGTTTTAGACTTCGAAAAAGGGTGGGAGAAATATTTGCCTCTAGTAGAGTTCGCTTATAATAACAGTTATCAGGCCACTATCGGGATGGCCCCATTTGAGGCATTGTAAGGACATAAGTGTCGATCCCCAATTTACTGGGATGAAGTAGGTGAGACGAAGACTTTTGACCCGACCCTTCTACTAGAACTTATGAAGACTGTTGATAATGTCCACCTCATCCGGAAATGGATGCTTACCGCCCAAAGCAGGCAAAAAAATTATGCAGACTGACGGAGACGGAGTCTAGAGTTTGAGGTCGGCAACAAGGTGTTCTTGAAGATATCAGCTCGTAGGGGACTGATTAAACACGGCAAGGGTGGAAAGTTGAGCCCGAGGTTTATAGGACCATTTGGGATAATTGAGAAGGTTGGCAAATTGGCGTATCGCCTGGAACTACCCCAAAACCTCTCCAATATTCATGACGTCTTTCATGTTTCAATGCTACGGAAGTATCACCCTGATCCATCATATATCTTGGAGCCTGAGCCGTTACAGCTTCGAGATAACTTGTCTTATGAAGAGAAGCCCATTCGGATCATAGACCAGCAAGATCGGGAGTTGCGCAACAAGTCGATACCGATGGTGAAAGTGTTGTGGGATCACCATGGGGTTGAGAAAGCAACGTGGGAAAGACGAGACCAAATGAAGCAACAGTATTCGGCATTATTTCAAAGGTAAAATTGAATTTCGGGACGAAATTCTTTTAAGGAGGGGAAGATGTGAAGCCCGACCTTGATTTGCGTGCGATACCTCGTTTCGTGTACCCTAACCTAGATTTACGTACCTTGACCTAGGTTTAAGAGTCGTGTTTCGTTTTGTGTGCCTTGCATTGAATTACGTGCATTCATTTAGGGTTGCGTGCATTTGCTTGGGAAACGTGCATTCATCTCGTAGTTCATGCCTTACCTCGTAGTGTGTGCCCTAAACCTAAGAAATTTTGCCCGCACGCTAATCAAGAGAGCATCTTACACGAAGCACTAGATTATTAATTAATCCTACAAACTCCACTAACTAATATTACAATGCTAATTCAACTCACTAGAAGACGAAATTTCACCAAAAGCTAAACATTCTTATTCTTTATTCTTTATTCTTTTGCAAATCCCAAACACACAATATAATAATGCTCAAAACATAACAAAAATTCAGATTGGAATAGTAGCTTGGCCGACCACATGATGCATTTGACAAGAATTTGCATAATTCAAAAATCATACCTAGACAAGCCTATGACACAAAGCATAAAAAAATAACCTAAAACCCTACCCAATGCACCACACCCTCGGCCCACTCAATTGCCCATGCTAAGATGATTCAAAATATACTCTTGAAGACACAAAAATCAAAAATTTTGAAGCCTTAGGTCGACATACTCACAATCACCAACACTTCATTCATTTCAAACTTCTCATTCTCTCATTTACACACTCTCTCTCAGCCTTGGCTGCAATCTTAGTCTCCATAGCTTAAGCTCATCATTCTAAAGCTCACCAAGACACTCAAGAACCCTAGGAAGCTCGACCAAGCAAGCTAGAAGCAAAGAGACATGCATGCAAGCTCATAGAACACTCATTCGGCCCTAGGTATGTTTGATAGCTTTTCTTCCATCTCCCTTTTGTTCTAACCACATGCACATACTAAGGACATGGTAACTCAGCTAGGAATTAAAGAAATCAAGCAATATCTCTCGGCCAAACAAGGAGAGAAGACCATTTGTGCATCTTCAAGAGTTTTGAGCATCATTTGTTGGCAATAGGCTAAGGTGAGGGTTAATCTTTTTTAAAAGCTTTCAAAATCCACATGCATGCCTTCATATGTCTATTTTTACCTCTGTACTTGTGGTATATGTGTGTACATGAGCTTTAGTGACCATGCATGCCAAGATAATTAGCTAGAACTTGAAGATAGATAAAATTGCGAAAATGGCAGATTTCTGACTTGTTAGGACGAAGTGTATTTAGCCTGGTAAACGATATTGAAAATGCATGAAAATTGGTAGGTGACTATTTTTGCTAGTTCTAAGAATTTTTTGTAGAAATAGGCCAAGGCCAATTTTGACTCTATGATTTCCAAAATGGCAAGACATCGAAGGGTGTCTAAATCTGGAAAATCTGGAAAATCTGGAAAATGAAGCAGGTTTTTGGCAGTTCACTTTCCTCGTAAAACAAACCAGTTTTGACTTAGTAAATAATATCTAAAATGCATGAAATTTGGTAGGATGCTAGATTTTTCAGCTCTGGACATTGTTGTCAGAAATAGACTAAAGCTAATTCTGACCCTAAAACCCTCAAAATTAGAAAACATCGTAATGTGTCTAAAATTTGACAGTTTTGCGTAGTCTCACCGTTTTGTCCATAACTCCCAGGTCTGAACTCCAAATGAGGTGAGGTTTGTTTCTGGATTTAAATAACTCCTTAAGATTTAATTTGACATATTTTTCACTGGAATTGGAGATTGTTTTCTTGTCCAAATGATTGTGGGAATACAGACTATTGCAGTGAGATTTGGTTTAGTGATATGCCTTGAAAAATGTTGTAACTTCACTTGTGGTAGTGAACGCTTGGGATTATGGCACTTAGATGTTGTGTGGACTATTTTGGATGTTTGAGGATGTTTTAATTGATCAATTCATGGCTTGGGTTTAATTACTTGTCAACTTGTGGCTTAATCGCACGTGTAAACATGAAACGAAACCCTATCAACCATGAAATCTCGCGAAGTGATGATCATATGGTTAATGTGTCTAATTGTGTGATTAATGGGCTGCCTAAGAAATATTAAGTAGATTTTTCTTGCACCCGATCTTATGTGGACTTCGTTGCATGCTTGTATAAATTTATTACTTGATTGCGTGAACCCCGAAATGAGTTATATGACTTGATTCACATGGCTGTCCGTTTAATATTCATATCACTCCATGTGCCTTACAAGTGAAATTACCTGTCATAGCATGCCTTGTGTGTTTACTTGTCAACGTGCGATCTTATAACTGCTCGGAGGCAACCTACTTTGTTGTCCTCCTAATGTGATATGTTAAATGTTATAAATGTGCATTGCATACAAGGTTGCAACCTTTCATTGTGGCATGGTAGTGTTTCACGCAAGCCGGGCGGCATCGGGCTTGCCGGTGCTACCGTGACTACCATGGTCCAATTCCCTCTCTCGCTTGGCATTTCACCCTCGGGGAGTTGGGTCGTAGATTTTTGGGGTACATCCGGAGTACACCCAAATGGGAGCGATAAGTGGATTATTGAAGTCGGCTGCAACAAATCGTATCGAAATCGATATTGAGAGCAAATGCTCACCGTATCCTTGAAATGATTGGTAATTGTATCTGTTGCTCAATTTGATTCTTATATCTTGTGTACCTTATTACATGGGATACGTGACATGTTTCAAAAGGGGTTTTTCATAAGTTGAACCGGAAAAAGAATTTCAAAGCTTATTTCTTGTTCCCCCTCGCTGAGTTCATAAGGACTCACCCTCTTTTATCATTACGTGCTTATTGATGACTCCTTGGAGTGATTTTCTGTCCTACGTGCCTTACTTGACTGTGGCTATTTGGTGAATGATATGTTGTATTGAAGACTATTTCTTGTGTTGCTTACTGTTGCTATTGTAAATGACCCCCATTGTAATTTGGGGTCAAATTTTGGTTTGTACTGATCATAACTAGATAGATACTCTTCTGGTCATTTTGCTATCGCTACTTGGTTTAGTAAGTATTTCAGGCTTATGAGGTATTAGGTAAAGGGTAAGTAAAATGAATCTATCCAATCTTAAGCAGGTATTCATTGGTAAGCTAAGATGAATAGGTACTTTTGCAATAAGGATTGACAAACAAATGAGACATAGTTATCATGCTCGGTTGTTAATCAAGCGAGACTTTGAGATAACTAGTAGGCATTTCGATTGGTGATAAATAGTAACCTTAGTTGGAAATGAATTTGAGATTGAAAGTTTTGAGGCCTTTAGAGAATTAAGTCAAACTAAATAGCCCAATTACAGCCGTTATGCTGCCGGTTTTCCAGAGAATTTGTGGAGTTTAGGCTAACGTTAAGTGTTAAACCTTCATGAACGATTAAGTACGTGAAATGACTTGAATATTTAGATCACACCATAGTTTAACCTCTATAGGTCAGATTAGGGCGTGACAACAGTCGAGCAAGCTTGCTGTCCCCATCGTAGAGCTCTCGGAGAGCTTTCCAACCTTATGTTGTGCATCGCGTAATTCTTTACGGATCAAAAGTAATGGGCACCGGAGCGACGGAGACCTGGTCCCAAGCCCCACGACCTCGGTTTACGGGCCCAGCCTCATCATGAAGTGAAGTTGTCTTGCACAAGGTATCGTGGGATTCGATAATAGAAATGTGACGGATTAGGTTGTCATCCTTTTCGAGGCTCACGACGTACGATCCGGGATAGAAAACCAGCGTAAAAGAAGTAAAGTGTCCCAAAATTGATGAAAACATTCAATTTTTGGCTCCGAAAATAGGCGCAACCAAGGAGGCTTGATGCACCCGTCGTAGAGCTCTCAGAGAGCTTTCCAACGGTATGCTGTGCACCGCGTAACTCCTTACGGATCAAAAGTTATGGGAACCGGAGTGACAGAGACTTGGTCCTAAGCCCCACGCCCTCGATTTGCGGGCCAAGCTTCTACGTGAAGTGAAGTTGTCTTACCCAAGGTGCCGTGGGATTCGATAATTGAAATGTGATGGACTAGGCTGTCGTCCTTTTCGCGGCTCACAGCGTACGATTTGGGACGAAAAAACAGCGCAAAAGAAGAAAAGTGTCCCGAAACTTATGAAAACGTTTGATTTTCAACTCAGAAAATAGGCGCAGCCGAGCAGGCTTGCTACACCTGTCGTAGAGCTCTCGGAGAGCTTTCTAACGGTATGCTGTGCGCCGCGTAAATCCTTACGGATCAAAAGTTATGGGCATCGGAGCGACGTAAACCTGGTCCCAAGCCCTACGCCCTCAGTTTGCGGGCCCAGCCTCTATGTGAAGCGAAGTTGTCTTGCCCAAGGTGCCATGGGATACGACAATAGAAATGTGACGGATTAGGTTGTCGTCCTTTTCGCGGCTCACGACGTACGATCCTGGATGAAAAAACAACGCAAAATAAGAAAAGTGTCCCAAAACTGATGAAATTGTTCAATTTTGGGCTCTGAAAATAGGCGCAGCAAAGCAAGCTTACTGCGCCCGATGTAGAGCTCTTGGAGAGCTTTCCAACGGTATGTTGTGCACCGTGTAACTCCTTACAGATCAAAAGTTATGGGCACCGGAGCGACGGAGACCTAGTCCCAAGCCCCGTGCCCTCGGTTTGCGGGCACAGCCTCTACGTGAAGCGAAGTTTTCTTGCCCAAGGTGCCATGGGACTCAATAATAGAAATATGATGGATTAGGTGGTCATCTTTTTGCGGCTAAAGACGTACGTTCCGGGACAGAAAAACAACACAAAAGAAGAAAAGTGTCCCAAAACTGATGAAAATGTTCGATTTTGAGCTTCGAAAATAGGCATAGCAGAGCGGGCTTGCTACACACGGAGAGCTTTCCAACGGTATGCTATATGCCACTTAACTCCTAACGGATCAAAAGTTATGGGCATCGGAGCGATGGATACCTGGTCACAAGCCCCACGCCTTGGGTTTATGGGCCCAGCCTCTATGTGAAGTGAAGTTGTTATACCCAAGGTGCCATGGGATTCGGTAATAGAAAAGTGATGGATCAGGTTGTCATCCTTTTCGCGGCTTACGACGTATGATACGGAATGGAAAAACAGCGCACAAGAAGAAAAGTGTCCTGAAACTGATGAAAACATTCGATTTTTGGATTCGAAAATATTCACAGCCGAGCAGGCTTGCTTTTCCCATCGTAGAGCTCTCGGAGAGCTTTCTAACGGTAAGCTGTGCGCTGCGTAACGCCTTGAAGATCAAAAGTTATAGGTACCGGAGCGACAGAGACCTTGTCCCGAGCCCCACGCCCTCGGTTTGCGGGCCCAGCCTCTGCATGAAGCGAAGTTGTCTTGCCTAAGGTGCCGTGGGATTCGATAATAGAAAAGTTATGGATTTGGTTGTTGTCCTTTTCGCGGCTGACGACGTACAATCCGGGACGAAAAAACAACGCAAAAGAAGAAAAATATCCCGAAACTGATGAAAACGTTCGATTTTGGGCTATGAAAATAGGTGCAGTCGATCAGGCTTGCTACACCCATCATAGAGCTCTCGGAGAGCTTTCCAACGGTATGATGTACGCTGCGTAACTCCTTATGGATCAAAAGTTATAGGCACCAAAGCGACGGAGACTTGGTCCCAAGCCCCACGCCCTCGGTTTGCAGGCCCAGCCTCTACGTGAAGCAAAGTTGTCTTGCCCAAGGTGCCATGGGATTCGATAATAGAAATGTTATGGATTATGTTGTCGTCCTTTTCGCGGCTGACGACGTACGATCCGAGACAGAAAAACAGCGTAAAAGAAGAAAAGTGTCCCGAAACTGATGAAAATGTTCAATTTTGGTATTCGAAAAAAGGCGCAGCCGAGCAGGCTTGCTGTTCCCGTAGTAGAGCTCTCGGAGAGCTTTTCAATGGTAAGCTGTGCGCAGCGTAAGGCCTTATGGATCAAAAGTTATGGGCACCGAAGAGACGGAGACCTGGTCCCAAGCCCCACGCCCTCGGTTTGCGGGTCTATCCTCTACGTGTAGCATAGTTATCGTGAACAAGGTGCTGTAGGATTCGGTAATAGAAAAGTTATGGATTAGGTTGTCGTCCTTTTCGCGGCTGACGACATACTATCCAAGACCAAAAAACAGCGCAAAAGAAGAAAAGTGTCCCGAAACTGATGAAAACATTTGATTTTGGGCAACAAAAACAGGTATAGCCGAGCAGGATTGTTGCATCCATTGTAGAGCTCTCGGAGAACTATCCAACGGTATGCTGTGCGCAGCCTAACTCCTTACGGATCAAAAGTTATGGGCACCGGAGCGACGGAGACCTGGTCCCAAGTCCCGCGCCCTCGGTTTGCGGGCCCAGCCTCTACGTGAAGAGAAGTTGTCTTGCCCAAGGTGCCATGTGATTCGATAATAGAAATGTGATGGATTAGGTTGTTGTCCTTTTTCGCGGCTCACGACGTACGATCCAGCACAGAAAAACAGCGCAGAAGAAGAAAAGTGTCCCGAAACTGTTGAAAAAGTTCAATTTTGGGCTTCAAAAATAGGCGCAGCCTAGCAGGCTTGCTGCACCGATCGTAGAGCACCCGGAGAGCTTTCAAATGGTATGATGTACGCAGTGTAACTCCTTACGGATCAAAAGTTATGGGCACCGAAACAACGAAAACCTGGTCACAAACCCCACGACCTCGGTTTGCAGGCCCAGCCTCTATGTGAAGCGAAGTTGTCTTGCCCAAGGTTCCATTTGATTTGATAATAAAAATGTAATAAATTAGGTTATCGCCCTTTTTGCGGCTCACAGCGTACGATCGGAGACAGAAAAACAGTGCAAAAGAAGAAAAGTATCCCAAAACTGATGAAAATGTTCGATTTTTGGCTCCGAAGATAGGTGCAGCTGGGCAAGCTGGCTACACCCATCGTAGAGGCCTCAGAGAGCTTTCCAACGGTATGTTGTGCGCCGCGTAACTCCTTACGGATCAAAAGTTATGGGTACCGGAGTGGCGAATACCTGGTCACAAGCCTCACGCCCTCAGTTTACGGGCCCAGCCTCTATGTGAAGCGAAGTTGTCTTGCCCAATGTGCCGTGGGATTCGACAATAGAAATGTGATGGATTAAGTTGTCGTCCTTTTCGCGGCTCACGACGTACGATCCAGGATGAAAAAATGGCGCAGAAGAAGAAAAGTGTCCCGAAACTGTTGAAAACATTCGATTTTGGGCTCCGAAAATAGGTGTAACCGAGCAAGCTTGCTACACCTATCATAGAGCTCTCGGAGAGCTTTCCAACGGTATGCTGTACACCGCGTAACTCCTTACGGATCAAAAGTTATGGGCACCGGAACGATGTAGACCTAGTCATAAGCCCCACACCCTCGGTTTGCGGGCCCAAATTCTACGTGAAGTGATGTTTTCATGCCAAAGGTGTCGTGCGATTCGGTAATAGAAATGTGATGGATTAATTTGTCGTTCTTTTCGCGGCTCACGACGTATGATCCGGGACGAAAAAATAGTGCAAACGAAGAAAAGTGTTCCAAAATTGATGAAAATGTTCGATTTAGACCTTCGAAAATGGCGCAGTAGAGCAAGCTTGTTGCCCCCGTCGTAGAGCTCTCGGAGAGCTTTCTAACGGTATGCTGTGCGCCTTGTAACGCCTTACAGATCAAAAGTTATGGGCACCGCAACGACGTAGACCTGGTAACAAGACCCACGCCCTCGGTTTGCGGGCCCAACTTCTACGTGAAGTGATGTTGTCATACCCAAGGTGTCGTTCGATTCGGTAATAAAAATGTGATGGATTAATTTGTCGTTCTTTTCGCGGCTCACAACGTACGATCCGGGATGGAAAAATAGCGCAAACGAAGAAAAGTGTTCCAAAACTGATGAAAACATTCGATTTAGACATACAAAAATGGCGTAGCCAAGCAGGCTTGCTACTCGCGTCGTAGAGCTCTCGAAGAGCTTTCCAACGGTATGTTGTGCGCTACGTAACTTCTTACGGATCAAAAGTTATGGGCACCAGAGCGACGGAGACTTAGTCCCAAGCCTCGTGCCTTCGGTTTGCGGGCCCAACCTCTATGTGAAGCGAAGTTGTCTTGCCCATGGTGCCGTGGGATTCGATAATAGAAATGTGATGGATTAGGTTGTCGCCCTTTTCGCGGTTGATGATGTACGATTCGGGACGAAAAAACAGCACAAAATAAGAAAAGTGTCCCAAAACTGATGAAAACGTTCGATTTTGGGCTCTGAAAACAAGTTCAGCCGAGGAGGCTTGCTGCACTTGTCGAAAAGCTCTCAGAGAGCTTTCCAATAGTATGCTGTGTGTCGCGTAACTCCTTACGGATCAAAAGTTATGTGCACCGGAGTGATATATACCTAGTCACAAGCCCCACGCCCTCGGTTTACGGGCCCAGCCTCTATGTGAAATGAAGTTGTCATGCCCAAGGTGCAGTGGGATTCAGTAATAGAAAAGTGATGGATTAGGTTGTCGTCCTTTTCGCGGCTGACGACGTACGATCCAGGACCAAAAAATAGCGCAATAGAAGAAAAGTGTCCCGAAACTGATGATAACATTCGATTTTTGGCTTCGAAAATAGGAGCAGCCGAGCAGCCTTTCTGTTCTCGTCGTAGAGCTCTCGGATAGCTTTCCAACGGTAAGCTGTGCGCTGCGTAACGCCTTACGGATCAAAAGTTATGGACAACGAAGCGACGGAGACTTGGTCCCAAGCCCCACACCCTTGGTTTGCGGGCCCAGCCTCTGCGTGAAGCAAAGTTTTTTTGCCCAAGGTGCCATGGGATTTGGTAATAGAAACGTTATGGATTCGGTTGTTGTCCTTTTCGCGATAGACGACGTGCTATCCGGGACGGAAAAACAGCGCAAAAGAAGAAAAGTGTCCCAAAATTTATGAAATTGTTCCATTTTGGGCTATGAAAACAGGCGCAGTCGAGCAGGCTTGCTGCACCCGTCGTAGAGCTCT
This sequence comes from Ehretia macrophylla, assembly GCA_037974665.1. Classification (NCBI taxonomy): domain Eukaryota; kingdom Viridiplantae; phylum Streptophyta; class Magnoliopsida; order Boraginales; family Ehretiaceae; genus Ehretia; species Ehretia macrophylla. The sequence goes on from CM075779.1 coordinate 52,075,116, forward strand.
TGGAGAGCTTTCCAATGGTATATTGTACGCCACGTAACTTCTTACGGATCAAAAGTTATGGGCACCGGAACGACGGAGACCTGGCCCCAAGCCCAACGCCCTTGGTTTGCGGGCCCAGCCTCTACGTGAAGCGAATTTGTCTTGCCCAAGGTGCCGTGGGATTTGAAAATAGAAATGTGACAGATTAGGTTATCAACATTATCGCGGCTGATGACGTACGATCCGGGATGGAAAAAAAGCGCAAAAGAAGAAAAGTGTCCTGAAACTGACGAAAACGTTCCATTTTGGGCTTTGAAAATAGGCGCAACCAAGCAGGCTTGCTACATCTATCGTAGAGCTCTTAGATAGCTTTCCAACAGTATCCTGTGTGCCGCGTAACTCCTTACGGATCAAAAGTTATTGGCATCGGAGCGACGGATATCTGGTCACAAGCCCCATACCCTCGGTTTACGGGACCAGCTTCTACATGAAGTGATGTTGTCATGCCCAAGGTACCGTGTGATTCGGTAATAGAAATGTGATGGATTAGGTTATCGTTCTTTTCACAGCTCACGACGTATGATCCGGGACGAAAAAACAGCGCAAAAGAAGAAAAGTGTCCCAAAACTAATGAAAATGTTTGATTTTGAGCTCTGAAAATAGGTGCAGCCGAGCAGGCTTGTTGCCGCCATCGTAGAGCTCTCAGAGAGCTTTCCAACGGTATGTTGTGCGCCGCGTGACTCCTTACGGAGCAAAAGTTATGGGCACCGGAACAACGGAGACCTGGTCTCAAGCCCCACGCCCTCGGTTTACGAGCCCATCCTATACGTGAAGTGAAGTTATCTTGCCCAAGGTACCATGGGATTCGATAATTGAAATGTGATGGATTAGGTTGTCGTCCTTTTCGCTGCTCACGACGTACGATCCGGGATAGAAAAATAGCTCAAAAGAAGAAAAGTGTCCTAAAACTGATGAAAATGTTCGATTTTGGGCTCCAAAAATAGGCACAGCCGAGCAGGATTGTTGCACAGATCGTAGAGCTCTCAGAGAGCTTTCCAACGGTGTGCTGTGTGCCGCGTAACTCCTTACAGATCAAAAGTTATAGGCACCGGTGCGACAAAGACCTGGTCCCAAGCCCCGCGCCCTTGGTTTGCCGGCCCAGCCTCTACGTGAAGCGAAGTTGTCTTGCCTAAGGTGCTGTGGGATTCGATAATAGAAATGTGATGGATTAGGTTTGTCGTCCTTTTCGCGGTTGACGACGTACGATCCGGGATGAAAAAATAGCATAAAAGAAGAAAGGTATCCCGAAATTGATGAAAACATTCGATTTTGGGCTCCGAAAACAGGCGCAGCTGAGAAGGCTTAAAGCACCTACTGTAGAGCTCTCGGAGAGCTTTCCAACGGTATGCTGTGTGCCGTGTAACTCTTTACGGATCAAAAGTTATGGCCACTTGAGCGATGGATACCTGGTCACAAGCTCCACGCCCTCGGTTTACAGGCCCAGCCTCTACGTGAAGTGAAGTTGTCATGCCCAAGGTGCCGTGGGATTTGGTAATAGAAAAGTGATGGATTAGGTTGTCAACATTTTCGCGGCTGACGACGTACGATCCGGGACGGAAAAATAGCGCAAAAGAAGAAAAATGTCCCAAAATTGATAAAAACGTTCGATTTCGGACTTTGAAAACAAGCGCAGCCGAGCAGGCTTGCTGTTCTCGTCGTAGAGCTCTCGGAGAGCTTTCCAACGGTAAGCTGTGCGCTGCGTAACGCCTTACGGATCAAAAGTTATGGGCACCAGAGTGACGGAGACCTGGTCCCAAGCCCTACGCCCTCGGTTTGCAGGCCCAACCTCTGCGGAAAGCGAAGTTGTCTTGCCCAAGGTACCATAATGTTTGATTTTGGGTTACAAAAACAGGCGCAGTCGAGCAAGCTTGCATAACCCGTCGTAGAGCTCTCAGAGAGCGTTCCAACGGTATGCTGTACGCCGCGTAACTTCTTACGGATCAAAAGTTATGGTTACTGGAGCGACGAAGACCTGTCCCCAAGCCCCACGCCCTCAGTTTACGGGTCTTGCCTCTAAGTGAAGTGAATTTGTCTTGCTCAAGGTGCCATGGGATTCGATAATAGAAATGTGATAGATTAGGGTGTCATCCTTTTCGCTACTGACGACATACGATCCAGGACGGAAAAACAGCGCAAAAGAAGAAAAGTATCCCAAAAATTATGAAAACGTTTGATTTTGGGCTCTAAAAATGGGCACAGCACTGCAAGCTTGCTGCACCCGTCGTAGAGTTCTCGTAGTGCTTTCCAATGGTATGTTGTACGCCACGTAACTCCTTATGGATCAAAAGTTATAGGCACCGGAGCGACGGAGACCTGGTCCCAAGCCCCACGCCCTCGGTTTACAGTCCCAGCCTTTACTTGAAGTGAAGTTGACTTGCCCAAGGTGTCATGGGATTCGATAATAGAAATGTGACGGATTAGGTTGTCATCCTTTTCGCGGTCACGACGTACGATTTGGGATGGAAAAATAGTGCAAAAGAAGAAAAGTGTCCCAAACATGATTAAAACATTCAATTTTGGGCTCCGAAAACATACACAGCCGAGTAGGCTTGCAGCACCTATCGTAGAGCTCTCGGAGAGCTTTCCAACAGTATGTTTTGCGCCTCGTAACTCCTTACGGATCAAAAGTTATAGGCACTGGAGCGACGGATACCTGGCCACAAGCCCCACGCCCTCGGTTTGCAGGCCCAGCCTTTACATGAAGTAAAGTTGTCATGCCCAAGGTGGCGTGGGATTCGGTAATAAAAAAGTGATGGATTAGGTTGTCGTCCTTTTCGAGGCTAACGACGTACGATCCAGGACGAAAAAACAGCGCAAAAGAAGAAAAGTGTCCCGAAATTGATAAAAATATTCAATTTTGTGCTCTGAAAATAGGCACAGCCGAGCAGGCTTTTAGCACACATCGTAGAGCTCTCAGAGAGCTTTCCAACGGTATGCTGTGTGTCACATAACTCCTTACAGATCAAAAGTTATGGGCACACGCCCTCGGTTTGCGGGCACAGCCTCTACGTGAAGTGAAGTTGTCATGCCCAAGGTGTCGTGGGATTCGGTAATAGAAATGTGATGGATTAGGTTATAGTCCTTTTCGCGGCTGACGACGTACGATCCGGGATGAAAAAATAGCGCAAAAGAAGAAAAATGTCTCGAAACTGTTGAAAATGTTCGATTTTGAGCTCCGAAAACAGGTGCAGTCGAGCAGGCTTACTACACCTGTCATAGAGCTCTCGGAGAGCTTTCCAACGGTATGTTGTGCGCCGTGTAACTCCTTACAAATCAAACGTTAAGGGCATCGGAGCGACAGATACATGGTCACAAGCCCCACGCCCTCGGTTTGCGGGCCCAGCCTCTACATGAAGCGAAGTTGTTTTGCCCAAGGTGCCATGGGATTCGATAATAGAAATGTGATGGATTAGGTTGTCGTCCTTTTCGCTGCTAATGACGTACGATCCGGTACAAAAAAATAGTACAAAAGAAGAAAAGTGTCCAGAAACTTATGAAAACGTTAAATTTTGGGCTCCAAAAATAGGCGCAACCCCGTAGGCTTGCTGCACCCATCGTAGAGCTCTCGTAGTGCTTTCCAATGGTATATTGTACGCCACGTAACATGTGATAACCCGAACCCGGCATGCATTTAAGGACATTTAATTGCATTTAACTAAGTGTTATCTTAAATGTTAGCATTGAATTTCATGTTTATTTTTAAGTTAAACATGTATTCGTAGCTTTATTTTCATATTTCTCTTAGAGGTAATTAAAATAATACTTGAGTTAATTATTTTAACGGAATATCAACTACTTTTCATATTTATGTCAATCGGTTTTATTTTTCTTGCACTTAAATGCTCGGATTTCAATTAAATGAAAAGTAGCTCCGAGCCGGAGTAAATTTTGAACCATGATTGCTCTTCAAAATTATATTTTCTTGAATTCTTTGAGATTTAATTGTTATTCTTTTGTTGTCGCAAAGTGCATTGCATTTCGAGAGTAATAGTTATGAAGCGATTTCCAGTCCTCAGCAAATAGTGAAAACTAGCATTTAGTGTTTTAATTTTAGTGTTTTAAGTTGTATTTAACTAGAATTGGATTTATGTTACTTGTTTTAGCTTTAAAATGCATGAATTAGGCTAGTTTGACCAATTTTTAAGTGGTTTGACCAAGAGCCTTGACCTTTGGCCTTGTCATCTTTTATAATAACTTAACAAAGCACAAAATAAAACAAAAAGAGCTGAAAATCAGAAGCATAGGGCCGAAAAAACAAGGAGAAAAAAAAAGAAAATTTCAACTACAAACTTGGCTACTTTCTTATTGGAGCATTGTTTCGGATATCTTCTTTAGTATTCCTCAGTAGGTTTGGTATTTTGAATTCCTATCAGACTTATTATATAGTACCACTTATGGTATTCTTTGAAATTCTTTTTGGGCGTTCTATTGGTATTTTCCTTATTGGCAAGATTGTATGAAGTTCTCACTTGGCAAATAGTGAAGAGGCCTCAGAGTTTGGTTTTGGTGGGAAACTATGTTTGTTATTCAACTTGCTTGTTTTATTGGGCACATTGTATTTTCTCTGCTATTTCCTTTGACATTCCTCTCAGCATTTGATAGCAAAACTCATAATCTAATTGGTTGTCCCATGGGGTTATTATTTGGAAGGCTTCTTTGGAACTTTGGAAGTATATTTGATTGGGTTTCTTGGTATTTTCTTCAACACTCTTAACAGGGAGTTCTTCTATAAAATTCATGACCAGCGGGGTATTTCTTTGGACCTCTTGATGGAACCTTTGATTGAGCCTTTATTTGGCTTTTTTCTTGGGGATTCTCGGGCAGTAATAGTTAGACTTCTATTGGAGATTCGTGTGTGGGGTATTCTTCTTGTTAATAATATGTGAAATTGGTAATATCTACAGTATCTTTGCTTTAGTCTTTATTGACATCTTCTTGGCACTTTTAGCAGGGAATTCTTTTATGATATTCTTGACCAGCGGAATTCTTATTTGGATTTCAAGATGGTATTTTCAATTAAGCCTTTATTTGGCCTTATTGTTTTGGAGTTTCAGTCAGTAATATTGGGGTTTCTTAGTAAGGTATTCTTCGAGCATTCTTATTCAGTACTTGCTCAGCAGTTGATGAAGATTAGTCAGAGTTGGATTTCAGTGGATGCAGAGTTCTATTGGAAGAAGAATTGTGAGGACGCAATTATTTTAAGGGGGGAAGGATGTGATAACCCGAACCCGGCATGCATTTAAGGACATTTAATTGCATTTAACTAAGTGTTATCTTAAATGTTAGCATTGAATTTCGTGTTTATTTTTAAGTTAAACATGTATTCGTAGCTTTATTTTCATATTTCTCTTAGAGGTAATTAAAATAATACTTGAGTTAATTATTTTACGGAATATCAACTACTTTTCATATTTATGTCAATCGGTTTTATTTTTCTTGCACTTAAATGCTCGGATTTCAATTAAATGAAAAGTAGCTCCGAGCCGGAGTAAATTTTGAACCATGATTGCTCTTCAAAATTATATTTTCTTGAATTCTTTGAGATTTAATTGTTATTCTTTTGTTGTCGCAAAGTGCATTGCATTTCGAGAGTAATAGTTAGGAAGCGATTTCAGTCCTCAGCAAATAGTGAAAACTAGCATTTAGTGTTTTAATTTTAGTGTTTTAAGTTGTATTTAACTAGAATTGGATTTATGTTACTTGTTTTAGCTTTAAAATGCATGAATTAGGCTAGTTTGACCAATTTTTAAGTGGTTTGACCAAGAGCCTTGACCTTTGACCTTGTCATCTTTTATAATAACTTAACAAAGCACAAAATAAAAAAAAGAGCTAAAAATCAGAAGCATAGGGCCGAAAAAACAAGGAGAAAAAAAAAGAAAATTTCAACTACAAATCACCAAATCTTTGCGTGAGCTTGCACGGGGTGGTTTCCAAGGCACTCTACGAGGTTTTCCTAGCGTCTAGGAGTGTCTAAGGTGAGGGTTTCATCATTATTTGCGCATTTGAAATATTTGTATCTAAACTTTGATTTTTTGATTTTATGCATAGATCGTTAGTTTAATCATTTTAATGCTTAAATAATGTTCATTGTTGATTGTAGAACATGTATTTATAGCTTTTTAACATTTTCTGCGGTTGAATATTGAAATTGAAATATAAATTGTATAATGAATAGTAAATTATGAATAGTAAACCCCCGTTTCGATGACGTTGCTCCGTTACGTGTTCTGTTGATGTAGGAAGATGCTAGATATGCCATAATGCCTAAATGTGTGGTTTAATTAGAATGTGTAATGGAAAAATGGAGAAAAACGGCATAGTGAAAGTTGGGGTCGTTTAGGTCAAGTTTGGCATTTTATCGTTTTGCGTGATGGCAATGTCTCGGGAGGTCATGGAAGCACTTTTGGTACAGTTGTGACATTTGTTGGGTAATCGGTTGAGGTAGTTGTAGTTCAAACAAGCAAAGGGGGAAATCGGGGCTTTGTGTGAATTCTAGGGTAAAGTAGGGTTTTGGGGTCTTTAGACGTGCCTTATGGTGACCTAGGAGGATTGGTGAAGTCGGTTTCCAAAACTCGTGGCTCGTTTGAAAGTAGTTGTGTTTTGAAAGTTGGGGTCATTTTTGTGATTCTGTGTGTTTTCATAGTATATTGCTTATAGAATGTTTATATTTCTTATAGAATGCTTATGTTGCCTATAGAATGCTTATAATGCATATAGAATACTTGTTATTGCTTGATAATGTTAGTTGGTGTTGTTCTTGTTACTTGTTTGATTGTAAATGCTTGTTAATGCTTGATATCTCGTTTATCTCCTCTATTCTGTATTGTTGTGCTATCGCTCGTTTATCGCCTTGTATCGAGTCTTGCATTGCATAGTGTCAGCGCGTGAGTGATGGGCCTCTCTGGGTAGCCTCGGGTTGCCAGTGTTGGTTGCTCTAGCTCCGTAGCTATTCCCTCTTCTCGCTTGGGTTGCCTCCCAGGGAGATTTGGGTCGTAGAATGATGGATACTTCCGGGGTATTCCAAACTGGTGTTATAAGGTGGTTGCGCGCTTATTGTCATCGTTGTCAACATCAAGCTCGAGATTGATGTATCGCTTGTGAAATGGTATATTGCTCGTATGAGTGGACCATAGCCTTCAGAGTTTGGTATAGCTTTGAATGGTTGTGTTAATGCTTTCTTGATTGTTTATTATATTGTCGTTTGTATTGAATGCTTTCTTATCGACTTTATTGCTTAACTGTCTTATTTGCATTGCACGAATTTCTTTCTCTCCAACTCGATATCTGTCTCGCCCTCACTGAGTATACGTGTTGTGTATACTCACTCCTCACCACCACATTTCAAGAAATGTCATGTTAGTTGGAAGTTCGTGATTTTGTGAAAGTTCGTGCCTGAAGAGTTGTCTTGTGTGCCTATGTGGCTTGAGTGTTGAAGTTGTAAAGATATATGCTTCCATATGTTGTATGTATTTATTGTTAAAAGAAATGTAGTTTAAATCTAGCTAAGTAGTTGAGGTAAATTGATAAGCTAGTTTATGTAATTAGTTAGCACAGCTTAACTTCAATGCATGTTTGTAATGTCCAAAGGAAAAGAATTAGAATGGCATGTTAGTTTATTTTATGCAGTAGCTTAGTATGGTTTAATTGTCTAGTTTGAATGTACTTGTCAAAAATGTAAAGAGATAGGTTAGCTTTTAAATTGGAAATGTATGTATATTTGCTTGTGGTTGCTTGTTGAGAACAAGGCTCAGATGGCCTTGAGGTGGTTGAATGTTTGGACATGGTATTGGTCCACTTATATGCTGTCGCAGGTTTTACATTTCGCCTAGAAACAGGGGAGACTCCGTCCGTTTTTCCTGAATATTATGCCCGGGTTTTAGTTTGGGTTGTGAATAGATTGATTGTTAGAACTCCCGGTCTCGAGAGGGATCGGGGTGTTACATAACACCTTACGGATCAAAAGTTTTGGGCACCGGAGCGACAGACACCTGGTCCCAAGCCCTACGCCCTCGGTTTGCGGGCCCAGCCTCTATCTTGCCCATGGTGCCGTCAAATTTGATAATAGAAATGTGATGGATTAGGTTGTCGTCCTTTTCGCGGCTGACGATGTATGATCTTGGAAGGAAAAACAACACAAAAGAAGAAAAATATCCTAAAACTGATGAAAACGTTCGATTTTGGGCTACGAAAATAGGCCCAGCCGAGCAGGCTTGCTGCACCCGACGTAGAACCCTTAGAGAGCTTTCCAACGGTGTGCTGTACGCCGCGTAACTCCTTACGGATCAAAAGTTATGGGCACCGGAGCGATGGAGACTTGGCATCAATCCTCACGCCCTTGGTTTGTGGGCCCAACCTTTACGTGAAGCGAAGTTGTCTTGCCCAAGCTCCCGTTGGATTTGATAATAGAAATGTGATGGATTAGGTTGTCGTCCTTTTCGCGGCTGACGACGTACGATCTGGGACGGAAAAACAGCACAAAAGAAGAAAAGTGACCCGAAACTGATGAAAATGTTCAATTTTGGGCTCTGAAAACAGGCGCAACCGAGCAGGCTTGTTGTACTTGTCGTAGAGCTCTCAGGGAGCTGTCCAACGGTATGCTGTACGCTGTGTAACTCCTTACGGATCAAAAGTTATGGGCACCGGATCGACAGATACTTGGTCATAAGCCCTACGCCCTTAGTTTGCGAGCCCAGCCTCTACATGAAGCGAAGTTGTCTTGCCCAAGGTATGGTCGGATACAATAATAGAAATGTGATAGATTAGGTTGTCGTCCTTTTCGCTGCTGAAGACGTACGATCCGGGACGGAAAAACAGCACAAAAGAGGAAAAGTTTCCCGAAACTGATGAAAATGTTCTATTTTTGGCTCCGAAAGTAGGCGCTGCCAAGCAGGCTTGATGCACCCGTCGTAGAACCCTCGGAGAGCTTTGCAACGGTATGTTGTACGTCGCATAACTCCTTACGAATCAAAAGTTATGGGCACCGGAGCGACGGAGACTTGGCCCCAATCCCCATGCCCTCGGTTTGCAGGCCCAGCCTCTATGTGAAGCGAAGTTGTCTTACCCAATGTGCTGTCAGATTCGATAATAGAAATATAATGGATTAGGTTGTCGTCCTTTTCGCTGCTGACGACGTACGATCCGGGATGGAAAAACAGCACAAAAGAAGAAAAGTGTCCCGAAACTGATGAAAATGTTTGATTTTGGGCTCTGAAAACAGGTGCAACCGAACAGGCTTGCTGCACCCGTCGTAGAGCTTTCAGAGAGCTTTCCAACGGTATGCTGTGCACCACGTAACTCCTTATGGATCAAAAGTTATGGGCACCGGATCGACGGATACTGGTCGCAAGCCCCATGCCCTCGATTTGCGGGCCCAACCTCTATGTGAAGCGAAGTTGTCTTGCCCAAGGTGTCACGCCCTAACCTGACCTATATAGATTAGACTAGGATGTGATCTGAACATTCATATCATTTCATGCTTAATCGTTCATTAAGGTTTAACACTTAACGTTAGCCTAAAAATCCAAAAATTCTCCGGAAAAATCGGCAGCATAATGGCTGTAATTGGGCTCTTTAGTTTGACCTAATTTTCGCCTCAAAACTTTCAATCTCAAATTCATTTCCAACTTAGGTTACTATTTATCACCAATCGAAATGCCTACTAGTTATCTCGAAGTCTCGCTTGATTAACAACCTAGCATGATAACTATGTCTCGTTTGTTTGTCAATCCTTGTTACAAAAGTACCTGTTGATCTTAGCTTACCGATGAGTACCTGCTTAAGATTCGATAGATTTATTTTACTTAACCCTTTACCTAATACTTCATAAGCCTGTGATAGATACTAAACCAGTAGCAAAACGAGCAAATAGGGTGTTTGTCTAGTTAATATCGGTACAATCAAAATAAAACCCCAAATTACAACGGGGGCCATTTACAATAATGATAGTAACCAACACAAGAAATAGTCTTCAATACAACATATCGTTCACAAAATAGCTACAGTCAAGTAAGGCACGTAGGGTAGACAATCACTCCAAGGAGTCATCGATAGGCACGTTATCCTCAGGTACTTGTTCCTGATCTTCTTCACCTGAGATGATAAAAGAGGGTGAGTCCTTATGAACTCAGTCAGGGGGAACGAGAAATAAGTTTTGAAACTCTTTTTCCAGTTCAACTTATGAAAACCCTTTTGCAAGCATGACATATCTCACAAGTAAGTTCATAATGTAATATAAAAGTAAAAGAACACAATTACCCGTCTTTCCTCCTCGAGGTCCTCTAGGAACCAAGCGAGAGTACTTATACACATAGTGAAAAGGATACTGTGAGCTTTTGCTCTCAGTTCATTTTCAGTTTCAGTTGTTGCGGCCGACTTCAAATCCTCCACTTATCACGCCAAATGGGTGTACTCCAGATGTACCCCGAAATCCTACGACCCAACTCTCTGAGGAAGTCTAGCCCCCAAGCGAGAAAGGGAATTGGACAATGGTAGTCACGATTGTAGTGGCAAGCCCGATGCAGCCCAGTGTGCGTGAAACGCTACCACGCCAGAATGAAAGATTGCAACCTTGTATGCAATGCACATTTATGACATTTAATATATCATATTAGGAAGACAACAAAGTAGGTTGCCCCCGAGCAGTCATAAGATTGTACATTGACAAGTAAACACGCGAGGCATGCTTTGACACGTAATTTCGCTTGTAAAGCACATGGAGTTATATGAATATTTAACGGGCAGCCATGTAACACACGTAAATCAAGTCATATAACTCATTTCGGGGTTCACGTAATCAAATAATAAGTTTATACAACATACAACAACGTCTACGAGGGACCGGGTGCAAGAAAGGCCTACTTGACAACATGTAATCATTGGAAATCACATTTAGGGCTATAAGGACAACTACGGGCAGCCTACTAATCACATAATTAGACACGATAACCATAGGATCAGCCCTTAGCTAGTTTTCATAGTCATTAGGGTTTCAGTTCATGCTTACCCGTGCGATTAAGCCACAAGTTGTCACGTAATTAAACCAAAGCCATGCATCGATTAATTAAACATCTCAATCATTCAAAACAGTCCACACAACATCCAAGTGCCACAATCCCAAGCATTTAATACCACAAGAGAAGTTACAATAATTTTCAAAGCATATCACTAGATAAAAACTTCACTGCAATGGTCTATTTTCCCCAATCATTTAGACAAGCAAACAATCTCCAATTCCAGTGAACAAAGTGTCAAATTAAAGCTTATTAAGTGAACTAAATCCAGAAACAAACCTCGCATCATTTGGAGCTCGGATTCAAGAGTTATAGCCAAAACCGTGAGACTACGCAAAATTGTCCAGATTTGTACACATTACGATACATGTCATTTTTGAGGGCCTTAGGGTCCGATTTAGCCTTAGTCTATTTCTGACAAAAATGTCCAGACCTGAAAATTATAGTAACCTACCAAATTTCATACATTTTAGATATCATTTGCTAAGTCAAAACTGGTTCGTTCTACAAGGACACTGAACTGCCAAAAACCTGCTTCATTTTCCAGATTTTCCAAATTTAGACACCTTTCGATATTTTGCCATTTTGGAGACCTTAGAGTCAAAATTGGCCTTAGCCTATTTCTACAAAAAATTCTCATAACTGGCAAAACTAGTTACCTACCAATTTTCATGCATTTTCAACATCATTTATCAGGCCAAATATACTTCGTTCTAACGAGTCAGAAATCTGCCATTTTCGCGATTTTCCCATCTTCAAGTTCTAGCTAAATATCTTGACATGCATGGTTACAAAAGCTCATGTACACACATATTCCACAGGTACAGAGGTAAAAATAGACATATGAAGGCATGCATGTGGTTTTTGAAAGCTTTTAAAAAGGATTAACCCTCACCTTAGCCTATCGACAACAAATGATGCTCAAAACTCTTGAAGATGCACAAATGGTCTTCTCTCCTTGTTTGGCCGAGGGATATTGCTTGATTTCCTTAATTCCTAGCTAAGTTACCATGTCCTTAGTATGTGCATGTGGTTAGAACAAAAAGGAAATGAAATAGAAGCTGTCAAACATACCTAAGCCGAAATGAGTGTTCTATGAGCTTGCATGCATGTTTCTTTGCTTCTAGCTTGCTTGGTCAAGCTTCCAAGGGCCTTGAGTGTCTTGATGAACCTTAGGATGATGAGCTTAAGCTATAGAGAGGTGATGAAGCAGCCGAGGCCGAGAGGATGAGAGAAAATGAGAGGATGAGAGAATGAGAGAAAGAAATGAAAAGCTTGAGCATGTGGTTGGCTTTGGGCTTCTACAAATCTGATTTTTGTGTCTTCAAAAGCATATTTTGAATTGTCTAGCATGGGCATTGAATAGATCGAAAATGTGGAGCATGGTGGAGGATAAAATAATGCTTGGTTTCCAATTTTTTTTTTTTTTTTTTTTTGCATTGTGTCATAGAATGTCTAAACTTGATTTTTGAAATTGCAAAGCATGACAAAAGCTCCTCACATGGTCGGCCAAGGCAAGCTCAATTCTGAATTTTTTGTCTTGTTTTGAGCTTATTTTATTGTGTGTTTGGAATATGCAAAAGAATAAAGAATAAGGAATAAGAATGTTTAGCTTTTGGTGAAATTTCGTCTTCTAGTGCATTGACTTGACATTTTAATATTAGTTAGTGGAGTTTATAGAATTAATTAATGATCTAGTGCTTCGTGTAAGATGCTTTCTTGATTAGCGTGCGGGCACGCTTTTCTAGGTTTAGGGCACGTACTACTAGATAAAGAATGAACTACGAGGCGAATACACATTTCTCAAGTAAATGCATGCAACCCTAAATGAATGCACGTAATTCAATGCAAGGCACATAAAACGAAACACGACTCTTAAACCTAGGTCAAGGCACGCAAATCTAGGTTAGGGCACACGAAGTTATATATCGCTCGCAAATCGAGGTCGGGCCTCACATCCTCCCCTCCTTAAAAGAATTTTGCCCTGAAATTCAATTTTACCTTTGAAATAATGCCGGATACTGTTGCTCCATCTGGTCTCGTCTTTCCCACGTTGCTTCTTCAACTCCATGGTGATCCCACAACACTTTCACCATCGGTATAGATTTGTTGCGCAACTCCCGATCTTGCTGGTCTAGGATCCGAATGGGCTTCTCTTCATAAGACAAATTCTCCCGAAGCTGCAACGGTTCTGGTTCCAAGATATGCGATGGATCAGGGTGATACTTCCGTAGCATTGAGACATGAAAGACGTCGTGAATATTGGAGAGGTTTTGGGGTAGTTCCAGACGATACGCCAATTTGCCAACCTTCTCAATTATCCCAAATGGTCCTACAAACCTCGGGCTCAACTTTCCACCCTTGCCATGTTTAATCAGTCCCCTCCGAGGTGATATCTTCAAGAACACCTTGTTGCCGACCTCAAACTCTAGACTTCGTCTCCGTCGGTCTGCATAACTTTTCTACCTGCTTTGGGTGGTAAGCATCCGTTTCCGGATGAGGTGGACATTATCAACAGTCTTCATAAGTTCAGGTAGAAAGGTCGGGTCAAAAGTCTTCGTCTCACCTACTTCATCCCAGTAAATTAGGGATCGACACTTACGTCCATACAATGCCTCAAATGGGGCCATCCCGATAGTGGCCTAATAACTGTTATTATAAGCGAACTCCACTAGGGACAGATATTTTTCCCAACCTTTTCCGAAGTCTAAAACACACGCCCTCAGCATATCCTCCAGAATCTGAATAGTTCTCTCAGATTGTCCGTCAGTTTGAGGGTGATAAGTTGTACTAAAACTCAACTTCATTCCCAAAGCTTCTTGCAATCTCGTCCAAAATCGGGAAGTAAAATGAGGATCCCTATCCGATACAATACTCACATGCATCCCGTGCAACCTTACAATATCCGCCACATACATATCTCCTAGTTTCTCAGGGCATCCTCATTGTTCATCGGTAAGAAGTGTGCTGACTTGGTCAATCTATCCACTATGACCCAAACGGCGTCATGACCCTTTTGTGACCTGGGCAGGTCCATGACAAAGTCTATAGTTATGTGTTCCCATTTCCATTGAGGAATTTCCAACGGCTGAAGTAAACCTGCTGGTCGTTGATGTTCTGCTTTGACTCTCTGGCAAGTCAAACACCATGCCACAAACTCCGCGATCTCCCTCTTCATGTTACTCCACCAATAGTGTTGCTTTAAATCCCGGTACATCTTTGTTCTGCCGGGGTGAATAGTATATCTTGAGTTATGGGCTTCTTCAAGAATCTTCTTTTTCAACTCTGGATCATTAGGAACACAAATTTGATTCATGAACCTCCAAATACTATCATCATGAAACTTGAAATATGTGTTGCTTTCTTTAATCTTCTGAAACTGTTGGTCCTTATGTTGAGCCTCTCGTAATTCAGACAACAAGGTCAATTGAACTTGTGTAGTGGCAAATAGTAACCCTTTTTGAGTCAATTGTGGTTTCCACAAAAATGCTTCATCTAACAACTCCTGCACCTTAACTTCCAGTTTTGCCATGCTCGCTTTCCGACTTAAGGCATCTGCAACTATATTTGCTCTATCGGGCACATAATTGATTGTGCAGTTATAATCATCCAAAAGCTCCATCCACCGTCTTTGCCTCATGTTCAACTCTTTTTGTGAGAACAAGTATTTCAAGCTCTTGTGATCAGTAAACACCTCAAACTTGTTACCCCACAGATAGTGCCTCCATTTCTTGAGTGCAAACACAATGGCCGCCAACTCCAAATCATGCGTCGGGTAGTTCAATTCATACGGCTTGGGCTTCCTAGAGGCATACGCAATCACTCTACCATTTTGCATTAACACATAACCCAGTCCTTCCTTCGAAGCATCGCTATAGATTATAAAACCCTGACTCCCTTCAGGCAATGCAAGAACAGGTACGGTAGTCAATCTTTTCTTCAGTTCTTGAAAGCTGTTTTCACACTTGTCATCCCACATGAACTTTGTTTTCTTTTGAGTGAGCTATGTAAGCAGTCCTACAATCTTTGAGAAATCCTTCACGAATCTTCGATAATAGCCGGCTAAACCGAGGAAACTTCGAACTTCCGTAATATTTTCTGGCTTCTTCCAAGACATCACCGCTTCTATCTTTGCTGGGTCCACCGCTATTCCCTCTTGGGATATAATGTGCCCCAAGAATGCAATATGCCGCAACCAAAATTCGCATTTGCTAAACTTTGCATACAATTGATGCTCCCGAAGTTTCTGCAATACCAATCGCAGATGTTGTTCATGCTCAGCCTCGGATTTCGAGTATACCAAAATATCATCAATAAAGATCACCACAAATTGGTCCAAGTAGGGTTGAAACACCCTGTGCATCAAGTCCATAAAAGCTGCAGGGGCATTAGTTAGCCCAAATGGCATCACTACAAATTCGTAATGCCCATATCTCGTCTTGAAAGTCGTTTTAGGCACATCCTCCTTTTTGATCCGTAACTAGTAGTACCCTTGCCTCAAGTCGAGCTTCGAATACACTTTAGCTCCTTGAAGTTGATCAAACAACTCGTTGATCAGTAGAAGTGGGTATTTATTCTTGACTGTCACTTGGTTCAATCCTCGATAATCGATGCATAGCCTCAACGTTCCGTCTTTCTTCTTTACAAATAGGACTGGTGCACCCCACGGAGAAGAACTTGGTTGAACAACCCCTTCTTCAACAATCCTTGCAATTGGTCCTTCAATTCTTGTAGCTCGGCTGGTGCCATACGATAGGGAGCTTTAGATATCGGCTGGGTGCCAGATAGTAATTCTATAATGAACTCGATCTCCCGATTCGGGGGTAAACCGGGCAATTCTTCTGGAAACACATCCGCATAATCTTTAATCACTGGCATCTCCTCCAACTTAGCTTTGTCCGACGGCTTGTTGATAAGGTAAGCTAAGTATCCACTACACCTTTTTCTCAAGGACTTCACTGCTTTCGTAGATGAAATGATCGAACTCCCGGTGAAGTCTCTTCAACCCATTACCACCAATATTGGTTGACCAGGTATCTGGAATGTTACAATCTTCGTCCGGCAATCTAGTTGGGCATGATGCTTTGCCAACCACTCATCCCTAAGATGACTTCATAGTCTCGAAAGGGTAACACTATAAGATTGGCTGAGAATTCCCTATCCTTAATTTGGATTTTACATGCTTTACAAGCTGAGCTAGTAACAAGTTTAGAACCTATCGGAGTACCAACTTCTACTTCGTAAGGCAAACATACAACTCGTAATTTCACACGTTGAACACATAAGGGAGTAATAAATGAACGACTAGCACCTGAATCAATTAGGACCCTAACAGGTTGATTCAGTATCAAGAATGTACCTTTAACAACAGCAGTCTCCTTAGGAAGCTCCTCGCACTCAATAGCATAAGCTCGGGCTTGAACTATAAGAACTGGAGTCTTGCCTCTACCAGCTGGTTTAATCTAATTTTGTCATCGCCATTTAAGGCAATCCTTGATGTGATGTTGATCACTGCCACACCGCACACATCATCCTGACTTCTTCCAGCATTGGGCCTCGGTGTGACCCTTCTTGTCACAGTAAGAACAGTTGATAGACTGAGTAGCAGGTGAACTACCTGTGGATCCGCAGGTGGAAGAGGTTGATGGTGCTTTAGTCGGGCCACAGTTATTGACTGGTCTGTTCTGGTTCTGGCCCTGACTACGACTCTGGGTCTGGAATTTTCTCTGTTGTCCTGGAGGCTAATATGGTTTCTTGTTCGGCTGGCTTGAACCGGCTCTATCAAGTTTCATCTTCTCAACTTGGGAGGCAGCAGCAAGGAGAGCAGAATAGGTAGTGAAGTCATGCAAAGCCAACTGATCTTGAATTTCTTGCCTCAATCCATTCATAAATTTCCACATCTTCGCCTCAGGGGTACTGACCATGTATTGAGCATAGCGGGACAGTCGGTCAAAACGAGCCTCATACTGGGCTACCGTCATATTACCCTAGTTCAAGTGCATGAATTCCTCAATTCGCCTCTGCCTGGAAACTACAGGTACGTATTTCTCCTTGAATGCCTTAACGAAATTACCCCACAAGCGAGGTGTATGATCAGTTTCCCAAAGTGCCTCCACAGTGTGCCACCAATGCTCAGCATCCCCGTGCAACAAAAACACAGCGAACTCCACCTTTTCTTCATCAGTATAGTCAAGTGGCCTGAAAATCCTTTCAATCTCAGATAGCCAGGCCTCTACCTTTTCATCATCAGCTTCCCCGAAGAATTTGGATGGGTGAAAATCAGGGAACTCCCGCATTCTGTTGTTTCTCCCATTGTTACCACCATTCCTGTTGTTGTTGTTGTTTACTTCACATGCATATTGACGTTCCATCACTCGCGACACGCGATCCATAGCATTCGCCATCATGTTAAACATGGCTATGCCGGGGTTAGTTTGATAAGCATCTCCGGCTTCTTGGGGCTCACCGCTTCTATTAGTATTGCGGGTACTAGGGCCAGCCATCTATAGGCACAGATTATCATGCACAATTTATTGAAAAACGACAAAACAAGAATTTAATGCATAAGGTATGCAACCTATAATTTTACATAGACATACAATTTCTCGAAATAGCTAAGACATGTTGACCACATAAGCACATAGAAACAAAGAAGGCACAATTGATATTGTCACACAATAATACACATAAACAAGTCATCTCAATAATCCTAGGGCTTCTACCTATGGTCCGAGAGTTAAACCCGACTTAAGCAATCTAAGCTCTGATACCATTTCTGTAAGGTGTCACGTCCCAACCCGACCTATAGAGGTTAGACTAGGATGTGATCTAAACATTCATATCATTTCACGCTTAATCGTTCATTAAGGTTTAACACTTAACGTTAGCCTAAAACTCTAAAAATTCTCTGAAAAAACTGGCAGCATAATAGCTATAATTGGGATCTTTAGTTTGACCTAATTTTCTAAATGCATCAAAACTTTCAATCTCAAATTCATTTCCAACTGAGGTTACTATTTATCACCAATCGAAATGCCTACTAGTTATCTCGAAGTCTCGCTTGATTAACAACCTAGCATGATAACTATGTCTCGTTTGTTTGTCAATCCTTGTTACAAAAGTACTTGTTAATCTTAGCTTACCGATGAGTACCTGCTTAAGATTGGATATATTTATTTTACTTAACCCTTTACCTAATACTTCATAAGCCTGTGATAGTCTTCAATACAACATATCGTTCACAAAATTGCCACAGTCAAGTAAGGCACGTAGGCCAGACAATCACTCCAAGGAGTCATCGATAGGCACGTTATCCTCAGGTACCTGTTCCTGATCTTTTTCACCTGAGATGATAAAAGAGGGTGAGTCCATATGAACTTAGCGAGGGGGAACGAGAGATAAGTTTTGAAATTCTTTTTCCGGTTCAACTTATGAAAACTCTTTTGCAAGCGTGACATATCTCACAAGTAAGTTCATAATGTAATATAAAAGTAAAAGAACACAATTACCCGTCTTTCCTCCCCGAGGTCCTCTAGGAACCAAGCGAGAGTACTTATACACATAGTGAAAAGGATACGGTGAGCTTTTGCTCTCAGTTCATTTCCAGTATCAGTTATTGCGGCTGACTTCAAATCCTCAACTTATCACGCCAAATGGGTGTACTCCGGATGTACCCCGAAATCTTACGACCCAACTCTCCGAGGAAATCTAGCCCCCAAGCGAGAGAGGGAATTAGACAATGGTAGTCACGATTGCACCGGCAAGCCCGATGCCGCCTAGTGTGCGTGAAACGCTACCATGCCAGAATAAAAGGTTGCAACCTTGTATGCAATGCACATTTATGACATTTAATATATCACATTAGGAGGACAACAAAGTAGGTTGCCTCCGAGCAGTCATAAGATTGCACATTGACAAGTAAACACGCGAGGCATGCTTTAACACGTAATTTCGCTTGTAAAGCATATGGAGTTATATGAATATTAAACGAGCAGCCATGTAACACACGTAAATCAAGTCATATAACTCATTTCGGGGTTCACGTAATCAAATAATAAGTTTATACAACATGCAACGACGTCTACGTGGGACCGGGTGCAAGAAAGGCCTACTTGACAACATGTAATCATCGAAAATCACATTTAGGGCTATAAGGACAACTACGGGCAGCCCACTAATCACATAATTAGACACGATAACTATACGATCAACACTTAGCTAGTTTTCATAGTCATTAGGGTTTCAGTTCATGCTTACCTGTGAGATTAAGCCACAAAATGTCAAATTAAAGCTTATTAAGTGAACTAAATCCAAAAACAAACCTCGCATCATTTGGAGTTCTGATTCAAGAGTTATAGCCAAAACCGTGAGACTACGCAAAACTGTCCAGATTTGTACACATTTCGATACATGTCATTTTTGAGGGCCTTAGGGTCAGATTTAGCCTTAGTCTATTTCGGACAAAAATGTCCAGAACTAAAACTTCTAGAAACCTACCAAATTTCATGCATTTTAGATATCATTTGCTAAGTAAAAACTGGTTCGTTCTACAAGGACAATGAACTGTCAAAAACCTGCTTCATTTTCCAGATTTTCCAGATTTAGACACCTTTAGATGTTTTGCCATTTTGGAGACCTTAGAATCAAAATTGGTCTTAGCCTATTTCTATGAAAAATGCTCAAAACTGGCAAACCTAGTCACCTACCAATTTTAATGCATTTTCAACATCATTTACCAGGCCAAATACACTTCGTTCTAACAGGTCAGAAATCTGCCATTTTTGCGATTTTCCTATCTTCAAGTTCTAGCTAAATATCTTGACATGCATGGTTACAAAAGCTCATGTACACACATATTCCACAAGTACAGAGGTAAAAATAGACATATGAAGGCATGCATATGGTTTTTGAAAGCTTTTAAAAAGGATTAACCCTCACCTTAACCTATCGACAACAAATAATGCTCAAAACTCTTGAAGATGCACAAATGGTATTCTCTCCTTGTTTGGCCGAGGGATATTGCTTGATTTCCTTAATTCCTAACTAAGTTACCATGTCCTTAGTATGTGCATGTGGTTAGAACAAAAAGGAAATGAAATAGAAGCTATCAAACATACCTAAGCCAAAATGAGTGTTCTATGAGCTTGCATGCATGTTTCTTTGCTTCTAGCTTGCTTGGTCGAGCTTCTTAGGGCCTTGAGTGTCTTGATGAACCTTAGGATGATGAGCTTAAGCTATGGAGAGGTGATGAAGTAGCCTAGGCCGAGAGGATGAGAGAAAATGGGAGGATGAGAGAATGAGAGAAAGAAATGAAAAGCTTGAGCATATGGTCGGCTTTGAGCTTCTACAAATCTGATTTTTGTGTCTTCAAAAGCATATTTTGAATTGTCTAGCATGGACATTGAATAGATCGAAAATGTGGAGCATGGTGGAGGATAAAATAATGCTTGGTTTCCATTTTTTTTTTTTGCATTGTGTCATAGAATGTCTAAATTTGATTTTTGAAATTGCACAGCATGACAAAAGCTCCTCACATGGTCGGCCAAGGCAAGCTCAATTCTGAATTTTTTGTCTTGTTTTGAGCTTATTTTATTGTGTGTTTGGAATATGCAAAAGAATAAAGAATAAGGAATAAGAATGTTTAGCTTTTGGTGAAATTTCGTCTTATAGTGCATTGACTTGACATTTTAATATTAGTTAGTGGAGTTTGTAGAATTAATTAATGATCTAGTGCTTCGTGTAAGATTCTTTCTTGATTAGCGTGCGGGCACGCTTTTCTAGGTTTAGGGCACGCACTACGAGGTAAAACACAAACTACTAGACGAATGCACGTTTCACAAGTAAACGCACGCAACCCTAAATGAATGCACGTAATTCAATGCAAGGCACATAAAATAAAACACGACTCTTAAAGCTAGGTCAAGGCACGTAAATCTAGGTTAGGGCACACGAAGCGACATATCGCACGCAAATCGAGGTCGGGCCTCACACAAGGTACTGTGGGATTTGATAATAGAAATGTGATGAATTAGGTTGTCGTCCTTTTCGCAGCTCATGACGTACGATCCGGGACGGAAAAACAGCGCAAAAGAAGAAAAGTATCTTGAAACTAATTAAAATGTTCGATTTAGGGCTCCGAAAATAGGCGCAGCCGAGCAGGATTGTTGCACCTATCGTAGAGCTCTCGAAGAGCTTTCCAACGGTATGTTGTGCGCCGCGTAACTCCTTACGGATCAAAAGTTATGTGCATCGGACCAACGGATACCTAGTCACAAGCCTCACGCCGTCGGTTTATGGGCCCAGCCTCTACACGAAGTGAAGTTGTCTTGGCTGAGGTGCCATGGGATTCGATAATAAAAATGTGATGGATTAGGTTGTCGTCCTTTTCGCAGCTCACGACGTATGATCCGGGATGGAAAAACAGCGCAAAAGAAGAAAAGTGTCCCGAAACGGATGAAAACGTTCGATTTTGGGCTCCAAAAATAGGCGCAGCCAAGTAGGCTTGCTGCCCCCGTCGTAGAGCTCTCGGAGAGATTTACAACGGTATGTTGTATGCCACGTAACTCCTTACGGATCAAAAGTTATGGGCACCAGAGCGACGGAGACTTGGTCCCAAGCCCCACACCCTCGGTTTGCGGGCCCAGCCTATACGTGAAGAGAAGTTGTCTTGCACAAGGTGCAGTGGGATTCGATAATAAAAATGTGACGGATTAGGTTGTCGTCCTTTTTGCAGCTCACGAAGTACGATCTGGGACGAAAAAACAGCGCAAAAGAAGATATGTGTACCGAAACTGATGAAAATGCTCAATTTTTGGCTCTAAAAACAAGCACAGCTGAGTAGGCTTGTTGCACCCGTTGTAGAGCTCTCGGAGAGCTTTCTAATGGTATGTTGTGCACCGCGTAACTCCTTACGGATCAAAAGTTATGGGCACCGGAACGACGGAGACCTGGTCCCAAGCCCCACGCCCTCAGTTTGCAGGCCCAGCCTCTACATAAAGCAAGGTTGTCTTGCCTAAGGTGCCATGGGATTCGATAATAGAAATGTGATGGATTAGGTTGTCGTCCTTTTCGCTGCTGACGACGTGTGATCCGGGACGGAAAAATAGCGTAAAAGAAGAAAAGTATCCTCAAACTGATGAAAATGTTCGATTTTGGGCTACAAAAACAGGCGCAACCAAGTAGGCTTGCTAAACCTATTGTAGAGCTCTCAGGGAGCTTTCCAACGGTATGTTGTACGCTGCGTAATTCCTTACGGATCAAAAGTTATAGCCACCGGAGCGACAGAGACCTGGCCCCAAGCCCCACGCCCTTGGTTTTCAGGCCCAGCTTATACGTGAAGCGAAGTTGTCTTGCCTAAGGTGCCATGGGATTCGATAATAGAAATGTGACGGATTAGGTTGTCGTCCTTTTCGCGGCTCACGACATACGATCCGGGATGGAAAAACAGCGCAATAGAATATATGTGTCCCGAAACTGATGAAAACATTCAATTTTGGGCTCTAAAAACAAGCACAGCCGAGCATGCTTGTTGCACCCGTTGTAGAGCTCTCGGAGAGCTTTCTAATGGTATGTTGTGCGTCGTGTAAC
Organism: Ehretia macrophylla; assembly: GCA_037974665.1. Lineage (NCBI taxonomy): Eukaryota > Viridiplantae > Streptophyta > Magnoliopsida > Boraginales > Ehretiaceae > Ehretia > Ehretia macrophylla. The sequence goes on from CM075779.1 coordinate 52,097,750, forward strand.
TTGTGAGGCCCGACCCTGAATAACGTGTATTACCTCGTTTTGCGTGCCATAGACCAAGAATGATATGACTAACCTTGGATTACGTGCCCTGTCTTAGTTTTCGTGCATACTTCGTCATACGTGCCTTAACCTAGAATTGTGTGCCCTAATCATCGATATACGTGTGATACCTAGATAAACGTGCCATGACCTTAATTTACATGCAAGACCTCAATTTGCGTGTGTCTCTTCATTTCGTGTGCATTAACCTTGAACTACGTGCCTTAACCTAGGTTTAAGAGGTGTACCTTAATTTACGTGCATTGCATTGAATTACGTGTTGTGCATTGGTCTACATGCATCGACCTGGGGTTGCGTGCATTAGCATTAGAATCTGTGCATTAGACTTGAAGTACGTGCCTTAGTCTAGAAGTTCGTGTCTTATCTCGTAGTTCGTGTTTACCTCGTGTTTCGTGCCCCGTATTAATTTCGGTGCGTGCCTCGTAGTGCGTACCCTAGACCTAGGAATCCGTGCCACCACATTAATCAAGAAAGCATCCTACACAAAGCACTAAACTATAAAATAATCCTAATTCAAATCTCTACAAAATCCACTAACAATAAACAATTCAATCTACACAAACACCTAAACATTCTTTATTCTTTATTCTCACCCAAAACCAATGCACCACAAGTTTCACCCTTATTATAATCCATAATATATTAAATAGAGTCTGAAATTTCAGCAATTTGCAAGCCCTTGGCTGACCACTAAGTGCATTTAGTCTAGCATTGCATAATTTATTCATAATCCTAGACAAACTATGACAAAACACTTACACAATGCATAAAAAATTGCTCAATTATCCTCAAATCTCCACAATTTTCGACCAACCCTTGGATGCCCATGCTAAACATTTTAAATTCCACCTTGAAGACACAAAAATCTGATTCACCAAGCTCAAGGCTGAACATGCTCATCAAAAATTGCAAATGGCTTTATTCCTTGTCATATTTTTTGTCACATTCTCTCATTTCCTTCAACTTCTCTCACTTCCCTCTCATTTCCTCTCTCCATTTCGGTTCTTGGCTGAGTTCTCTATCACCTTGGCTTGTCTTCTTCATAACTTAGCTAAGCCAAGTCAAGCAATCATCAAGAAAGTCGAGCAAACAAGCTAGGATGCGAAAATCACACTTACATGCCCTTTGAAGCTTCATTTTCGGCCTAGGTAAGCTTCTTGACATCCATTTCTTTTCTTCAAGTTCTAACTACATGCATGCACTAAGAGATTGATTACTAGGCTAGGAAAAATAGAGAAAACCAAGTTGGAATCTTGGCTAAGCAAGAAGAAGAAGAGATTTTAGCTTCAACAAGGTTTTTGAGCATTTTTTTGGGTTGATTGCAAAGGTGAGGGTTAAAATCTTTTGAAAACTCTTTAAAAACTCACATGCATGCTAAAAAATGTGTGTATTTGCTTCTGTACTTGAGATATATGGTCGTTCATAAGCTTAAACAACCATGCATGGCAAGATCTTGGCTTGAAAATGATGCTAGGTGAAGTCGAAATGGATGACAGCTCTCTGACCAGTCTGTTCGAGGTAAGTTTAACTAAGAAAATGATGTTTAAAATGCTTGAGCATTGGTGGGTGACTAGTTTGGACAGTTTTAAACATTTTTCCCAGAAATAGGCCGAAGCTAATTTTGACTCTAAGGTCCTCAAAATGGCAAATCATTAAAATGTGACCAAATCTGGAAATCTGGAAAAATGAATCAGGTTTTGGCAGATGCACTGACCTTGTGGAACGAACCATATTTGACTTAGTAAATGTTGTCAAAAATTCGTGAAATTTGATGTGCTGCTAGATTTTTCAGTTCTGGACAATTTTGTCAGAAATGGACCAAAGCTAAAACTGACTCTAAGGACCTCAAAAACGTCAATTTCTGAAAAGTGTACAAATCTGGACACTTTTGTGCTACCTCACTGTTTCGGCTATAACTAATGATTCTGAACTCCAATTGATGCAAGGTTTGTTTCTGATTTTAGTTAACTTATTAAGATTTAGTTTGAAATCTTATTTACTGAATTTTTATATTGTTTGATTATCCTATTGATTGTGAGAAAACAGCCTATTGCAGTAAAGGTTTTATTTAGCCATATGCTTGGAAAATTGTTGTAACCTCTCTTGTGACACTAATTGTGTGGAAATGTGGTGTTGGGATGTTATGTGGACTGTTGTGAGCACTTGAGGATGTTGAATTAAATGATGCAAGACTTGATAATGATCTTGAGTGGACTTAGGGTTTTAATCACTTGATTAAGCATGAAATGGGAACCCTAATGACTCAATAGTCTTAATAGGTGTTGATCAATTGGATATTGTGTTGGAATCATATGCTTAGTGGGCTGCCCGTAAATGTTTTATAACTTCAAAAGTGATCTTGACCATTGCATGTTGACAAATAAGCTTTTCTTGCATCCGAACCATGTTGATATCATTGCACGTTGAATAATCTTATCGCTTGATTGCGTGGACCTCTTAATGAGTTATATAGCCTGTTTTACATGTGTTACATGGCTGCCCGTTTGATGATCATATGACTCTATATGCCTTTCAAGTGAAATTACTTGTCTTATCGTGCCTTGTTTGACTACTTGACAACGTGCGATCTTATAACTGTTCGGAGGCAACCTACTTTGTTGTCTTCCTAATGTGATATGTTAAATGTTATAAATGTGCATTGCATACAAGGTTGCAACCTTTCGTGTGGCATGGTAGCGTTTCACGTCCGCCGGGCGGCATCGGGCTTGCTCGTGTTACCGTGACTACCATGATCCAATTCCTTCTCTCACTTGGTATTCACCCTTGGAGAGTTGGGTCATAGGATTTCGGGGTACATCCGGAGTACACCCACCTGGCGTGTTTTGGGGATGAATTAAAGTTGGCCGCAACTCTTGTTATTTGACTTGATTTGAGAGCAAAAGCTCACCGTATCCTTTTTATTATGTGTATAAGTACTCCCACTTGGTTCCTAGAGAACCTTGGGGAGGAAAGATCGGTATTCCTATTCTGTACTTGTATTTCTGTTACATTCATGTGTGAGAAAGGGAATTTCATAAGTTTAACTGGAAAATGAGTTTCAAAACTTATTTCTCGTTCCCCCTCGCTGAGTTCATAAGGACTCACCCTCTTTTATCATCTCAGGTGAAGAAGAACAGGTACAGGAACCCGAGGACGGTGTGCCTAATGATGAAGCCTTGGAGTGAATGCCTGTCATTGCTTATTTTGCTTGATTGTGACTACTTGTGAACTTTTGCTACTAGAAGACTATTTCCCTTACGTTATTTGTTGTTTGTGATGTAATAGACCCCCGTTGTAATTTGGGGTCTAATTTTGGTTTGTACTTATATTAAGTAGACTGATACTAGACATACTATGATCGTTTTTGCTTTTATTATCACTAGTATCTATCATAAGTTATGATGCTTAGCTAAGGAATAGGTAAATGAACTTATCCAATCTCAACAGGTACTTGCTAATAAGCTCAGATCAACAGGTATATTTTGAAATGAGGATAAATGGACAAACGAGACATAGTATCATGCTAGGTTATATATCAAACGGGACGTCGAAATAACCAATAGGCAATTCAATTGAAAATAAAATAGTAAACTCTAGCCGAGAATGAACTTGAATTGAAAGTTTTGAGGCTGTTAGAAAATTTAGGTCAAAACAAAGAGCCCAATTACAGCCGTTATGCTGCCGGATTTTCGAAAAATTTTGGAGTCTAGAATAACACGTTAAGTGTTAAACCTCACAGAATGATTAAGAATGTGAAAGGACTTGAATGTTTAGATCACACCCTAATCTAACCTTTATAGGCCGGGTTGGGGCGTGACATAACTCCTTACGGATCAAAAGTTATGGGCACCAGAGCGACGGAGACCTGGTCCCCAGCACCACACCCTCAGTTTGCGGGCCCAGCCTCTACGTAAAGTGAAGTTGTCTTGCCCAATGTGCCGTGGGATTCAATAATAGAAATGTGATGGATTAGGTTGTCGTTGTTTTCGCAGTTGACGACGTGCGATCCGGGATGGAAAAACAGCACAAAAGAAGAAAAGTATCCCGAAACTGATGAAAATGTTCAATTTTGGGCTACGAAAACAGGTGAACCAAGTAGGCTTGCTGCACCTATGGTAGAGCTCTCAAGGAGCTTTCCAACGGTATGATGTACGCTGCGTAGTTCTTTATGGATCAAAAGTTATGGCCACCGGAGCGACAGAGACCTGGCCCCAAGCCCCACGCCCTCGGTTTTCAGGCCCAGCTTCTACGTGAAGCGAAGTTGTCTTGCCCAAGGTACCGTGGGATTCAATAATAGAAATGCGATGGATTAGGTTGTCTTCCTTTTCGCGGCTGACGACGCACGATCTGGGACGGAAAAACAGCGCAGAAGAAGAAAAGTGTCTTAAAACTAATGAAAACGTTCCATTTGGGCTCTAAAAATAGGCGCAACTGAGTAGGCTTGTTGCACCCGTCTTAGAGCTCTCGGAGAGCTTTCCAACGGTATGTTGTGCGCCGCATAACTCCTTACGGATCAAAAGTTATGGGCACCGGAGTGACGGATACTTGGTCACAAGCCCCATGCCCTCAGTTTGTGGGCCCAGTCTCTATGTGTAGCGAAGTTGCCTTGCCCAAGGGCCGTGGGATTCGATAATAGAAATGTGGTAGATTTGGTTGTCGTCCTTTTCGCGGCTCATGACGTACAATTCGTGACGGAAAAATAGCACAAAAGAAGAAAAGTATCACAAAATTGATGAAAACGTTCGATTTTGGGCTCAAAAAATAGGCGCAGCCGAGCAGGATTGCTGCACCTATCGTAGAGCTCTCATAGATTTTTCCAACGGTATGCTATGCGCCGCGCAACTCCTTTTGGATCAAAAGTTATGGGCACCGGAGCGACGGTGACCTGGTCCAAAGCCCTACGCCCTCGGTTTGTAGGCCCAGCCTGTATGTGAAGCGAAGTTTTCTTGCCCAAGGTGCCGTGGGATTCGATAATAGAAATGTGACGGATTAGGTTGCCGTCCTTTTCGCGGTCACGACGTACGATCCGGGACGTAAAAACAGCGCAAAGGAAGAAAAGTGTCCCGAAACTGATTAAAACGTTCGATTTTGGGCTCCAAAAATAGGCGCAACTGAGTAGGCTTGTTGCACCCGTCGTAGAGCTCTCGGAGAGCTTTCAAATGGTATGTTGTGCACCGCGCAACTCCTTACGGATCAAAAGCAATGGGCACCAGAGCGACATAGACTTGGTCCCAAGCCCTACGCCTTTGGTTTGCTAGCCCAGCCTCTACGTGAAGCGAAGTTGTCTTGCCCAATGTTCCGTGGGATTCGATAATAGAAATGTGACGAATTAGGTTGTCGTCCTTTTTGTGGCTCACGACGTACGATCCTGAAACTGATGAAAATGTTCGATTTTGGGCTCCAAAAAAAGGCACGGCCGAGCAGGCTTGCTGTACCAGTCGTAGAGCTCTCAGAGAGATTTCCAATGGTTTGCTGTGCGCCGCGTAACTCCTTACGGATCAAAATTTTTGAGCACCAGTGCGACGGAGACCTTGTCCCAAGCCCCACGCCCTTGGTTTGTAGGCCCGACCTATACGTGAAGCGAAGTTGTCTCGCCCAAGGTGTCGTGGGATTTGATAATAGAAATGTGATGGATTAGGTTGTTGTCCTTTTTGCGACTGATGACGTACGATCCAGGATGGAAAAACAGCACAAAAGAAGAAAAGTGTCCCAAAACTGATGAAAACGTTCAATTTTGGGCTTCAAAAATAGGCGCAGCTGAGCAGGCTTGCCGAACCCATCGTAGAACTCTCAGAGAGCTTTCCAACTGTATGTTGTGCGCCGCGTAACTTCTTACGGATCAAAAGTTATGGGCACCGGAGCAATGGATACCTGGTCACAAGTCCCACGCCCTCGGTTTACAGGCCCAACCTCTACGTGAAGTGAAGTTGTCATGCCCAAGGTGCCGTGGGATTCGGTAATAGAAAAGTAATGGATTAGGTTGTCGTTCTTTTCGCGCTGACGACGTACGATCCGGGACAAAAAAATAGCGCAAAAGAAGAAAAGTGTCCCGAAACTGATGAAAATGTTCGATTTTGGGCATCGAAAATAGGAGCAGACGAGCAGGCTTACTGTTCCTATCGTAGATCTTTCCAACGGTAAGTTGTGCGCTGCGTAACGCCTTACGGATCAAATGTTATGGGCACCAGAGCGACAAAGACCTGGTCCCCAGCCCCACGTCCTTGGTTTGCGGGCCCAGCCTCTGCGTGAAGCGAAGTTGTCTTGCCTAAGGTGCCATGGGATTCGGTAATAGAAAGTTATGGATTAGGTTGTCGTCCTTTTCGCGGTTGACGACGTACGATCCGGGATAAAAAAACAGCGCAAAAGAAGAAAAGTGTCACGAAACTGATGAAAATGTTCAATTTTGGGCTACGAAAATAGGTGCAGCTGAGCAGGATTGCTGCACCCGTAGTAGAGCTCTCGGAGAGCTTTCCAACAGTATGTTGTACACCGCGTAACTCCTTACAGATCAAAAGTTATGGGCACCGGAGCGATAGAGACCTAGCCCCAAGCCCCACGTCCTTGGTTTGTGGGCCCAGCCTCTACGTGAAGTGAATTTGTCTTGCCCAAGGTGCTATGCGATTCGATAATAGAAATGTGATGGACTAGGTTCTCATCCTTTTCGCGGCTGACGACGTACGATTCGAGATAAAAAACAGCACAGAAGAAGAAAAGTGTCCCAAAACTAATGAAAACGTTTGATTTTGGGCTCGAAAAATAGGCGCAACCGAGTAGGCTTGCTGCACCCATAGTAGAGCTCTAGGAAAGCTTTCCAACGGTATGCCGTGCGCCGCGTAACTCGTTACGAATCAAAAGTTATGGGCACCGGAGCGACGGATACCTGGTCACAAGCTCCACGCCCTCGGTTTGTGGGCCCAGCCTCTACGTGTAGCGAAGCTGCCTTGCCCAAGGTGCCATGGGATTCGATAATAGAAATGTGATGGATTTGGTTGTTGTCCTTTTCGCGGCTCACGATGTACGATCCGGGACGGAAAAACAGTACAAAAGAAGAAAAGTGTCCCGAAATTGATGAAAACATTCGATTTAGGGCTCCCAAAATAGGCGCAGCCGAGTAGGATTGCTACACATGTTGTAGAGCTCTCTTAGAGCTTTCCAACGGTATGCTGTGGGCCGCGTAACTCCTTACGAAACAAAAGTTATGGGCACCGGAGCGACGGATACCTAGTCACAAGCCCCATGCCCTCGGTTTATGGGCCCAGCCTCTATGTGAAAGGACTTGAATGTTTAGATCACACCCTAATCTAACCTTTATAGGCCGGGTTGGGGCGTGACATAACTCCTTACGGATCAAAAGTTATGGGCACCAGAGCGACGGAGACCTGGTCCCCAGCACCACACCCTCAGTTTGCGGGCCCAGCCTCTACGTGAAGCGAAGTTGTCTTGCCCAAGGTGTCGTGGTATTCGATAATAGAAATGTGATGGATTAGGTTGTCGTCCTTTTCGCGGCTCGCAACGTACGATCCGGGATGGAAAAACAGCGCAAAAGAAAAAAAGTATCCCGAAACTAATGAAAACTTTCGATTTTGGGCTCCAAAAATAGGCGCAGCTAAGCATGCTTGTTACACTCGTAGTAGAGCTCTCAGAGAGCTTTCCAACGATATGCTGTGCGCCGCGTAACTCCATACGAATCAAAAGTTATGGGCACCAGAGCTACGAAGACCTGGTCCTAAGCCCCACGCCCTCGGTTTGCGGGCCCAGCCTTACGTGAAGCGAAGTTTCCTTGTCCAAGGTGAAGTGAAATTCAATTATAGAAATGTGACGGATTAGGTTGTATCCTTTTCGCAGCTGACGACGTATGATCCAGGACGAAAAAATAGCGCCGAAGAAGAAAAGTATCCCCAAACTGATGAAAACATTTGATTTTTGGCTCTGAAAATAGGCACAACCGAGCAGGCTTGCTGCACCCGTCGTAGAGCTCTCAGTGTGCTTTCCAACTATATGCTTTGCGCCGCGTAACTCCATACCGATCAAAAGTTATGAGCACCGGAGCGATTGATACCTGGTTACAACCCTCACACCCTCAGTTCATAGGCCCAACCTCTACGTGAAGTGAAGTTGTCATGCCCAAGGTGCCATTGGATTCAGTAATAGAAAAGTGATGGATTAGGCTATCGTCCTTTTCGCGGCTGACGAAGTACGATCCAGGATGGAAAAATAGCGTAAAAGAAGAAAAATGTCCCAAAATTGATGAAAACGTTCAATTTTGGGCTTCGAAAACAGGAGCAGCTGAGCAGGCTTGCTGTTCCTGTCGTAGAGCTCTCGAAGAGATTTCCAACGGTAAGTTGTGCGCTACGTAACGTGTGAGGCCCGACCTCGATTTGCGTGCGATACCTCGTTTCGTGTACCCTAACCTAGATTTGTATGCCTTGCATTGAATTATGTGCATTCATTAGGGTTGCGTGCATTTACTTAGGAAACGTGCATTCATCTCGTAGCTCGTGCCTTGCCTCGTAGTGCGTGCCCTAAACCTAGGAAAGCGTGTCCTCACGCTAATCAAGAAAGCATCTTACACGAAGCACTAGATCATTAATTAATTCTACAAACTCCACTAACTAATATTAAATTTCTAATTCAACCCACTAGAAGACAAAATCTCACAAAAAGCTAGACATTGTTTATTCTTTATTCTTTATTCTTTGCATATCCCAAACACACAATTAATTATTGCTCAACCAAGACAAAAATTCAGATTTTGCACAAGCCTTGGCCGACCAACTCTTGTCATTGTGCATGCATTCCAATTTCAAATTCTATTCCTAGACATCTTATGACAATCTATGACACAATGCATAAAACATTTAGCTCAAAACTATACCCAAAGGCTCCATATTCTCGATACAAGCTCCATGCCCATAGTAGACAATTCAAAATGCTTCTTGAAGACACAAAATCAGATTTTTGCAAGGCCCTAGGCCAACACAAGCTTCAAACATTGCAAAGCTTTTCATTTTTCTTTCATTTCCCCTCTTTCTCTCATTTCTCCTCTCTCTCTTGGCCCTAGCTGAAAATATACTCTCCATAGCTAAGTTAGGCTCTTCAAGGCTTCCAAGCTACCAAGGAACTCGACCAAGCAAAGCTAGAGTGCAAAAGACACACATGCAAGCTCTTTGAACCTTCATTTCGGCTTAGGTGAGTTGTTAGCTTCCATTTTGTTTTCTTCTTGTTCTAACCACATGCACCTACTAAGAACTTGGTTACTAAGCTAGGAAATTAGAGAAAATCGAGTGGTCTCTCGGCTAAGGAAGGAAAAGAGTCAATCTTGTGCATCCTCAAGAGTTTGTGCATCTTCTGTGTTGTCTTGCTAAGGTGAGGGCTAAAACTTCTTGAAAAGCTTTCAAAATCCACATGCATGCCTTTAAATGACTATTTTTACTTCTGTACTTGTGATATATGTGTGTTCATGAGCTTTTATAAACATGCATGGCAAGATATTTGGCTAGAATGTGATGTTAGATGAAATCGCGTATGGGACAGTCTTCTGTCTTGTTGGTGCGAGGTGATTTTGACCAGGTAAATGAGGTTTAAAATGCGTGAAAATTGGTAGGTGACTAGTTTTGCCAGTTCTGAGAATTTTTCGAAGAAATAGGTCAAAGCTAATTTTGACTCTAAGGTCCTCAAAATGGCAAAATATCAAAATGTGTCCAAATCTGGAAAGTCTGGAAAAATGAAGCAGGTTTTGGCAGATTCACTGACCTTGTAGAACGAACCAGTTTTGACTTAGTAAATGATATAAACAATGCATGAAATGTTTTGTGCTGATATATTTTCAGTTCTGGACATTTTTGTCAGAAATGGACTAAGGCTAAATTTGACCATAAGGCCCTAAAAAATGACAAGTATTGAAATGTGTGCAAATCTGGACAGTTTTGTGTAGTCTCACTGTTTTGGCTATAATTCTTGAACCCGAACTCCAAATGATACGAGGTTTGTTTCTGAATTTAGTTCACTCCTTTAGATTTAATTTGACATCTTGTTCACTGGAATTGGAGTTTGTTTGTTTGTCTCAATGATTGTGAGAAAACAGTCCATTGCAGTAAGGTTTTCATCTAGAGATATGCTTAGAAAAAATTATTGTAGCTTCTCTTGTTGTATTAAATGCTTGGGATTGTGGCACTGGGATGTTGTGTGGACTGTTTTGAATACTTGAGAGTGTTTGAATTAATCAATGCATGGCTTGAGTTTAATTACGAGATGACTTGGGGCTTAATTGCACGGGTAAGCACGAATTGAAACCCTAGTGACTAGGTAAACTCACTAAGTGTTGATCCTATGGATATCGTGTTTGATTATGTAATTAGTGGGCTGCCCGTAGTTGCCTTCATAGCCCTAAACATGATTTTGATGATTACATGTTGACAAGTAGGCCTTTCTTGCACCCGGTCCCATGTAGATGTCGTTGCATGTTGAATAATCTTGTTATTTGATTACGTGAACTTCGAAATGAGTTATATGACTTGATTTACATGCGTTACATGGCTGCTCGTTTAATATTCATCTAACTCCATATGCTTTATAAGTGAAATTACCTGTCATATCGTGACTCGCGTGTTTACTTGTCAATGTACAAACTTATGACTGCTCGGAGGCAACCTACTTTGTTGACCTCCAAATGTGATATATTAAATGTCATAAATGTGCATTGCATACAAGGTTACAACCTTTCATTCTGGCGTGGTAACATTCACGTACACCGGGCGGCATCGGCCTTGCCGGTGCAACCGTGACTACCATTGTCCAATTCCCTCTCTCGCTTGGGGGCTAGATTTCCTCGGAGAGTTGGGTCGTAGGATTTTGGGGTACATTCGGAGTACACCTATTTGGCGTGATAAGGGGATGATTTGAAGCCGGCCGCAACAACTGATACTGGAAATGAACTGAGAGCAAAAGCTCACCATATCCTTTTCACTATGTCTATAAGTACTCTCGCTTGGTTCCTAGAGGACCTCGGAGAGGAAAGACGGGTAATTGTGTTCTTTTACTTTTACATTACATTAAGTACTTATTTGTGATATATGTCATGCTTGCCAAAAGGGTTTTCATAAGTTGAACCGGAAAATGAGTTTCAAAACTTATTTCTCATTCCCCCTCGCTGAGTTCATAAGGACTCACCCTCTTTTATCATCTCAGGTGAAGAAGATCAGGAATAGGTACCCGAGGATAACGTGCCTAACGATGATTCCTTGGAATGATTGCTTGCCCTACGTGCCTTGCTTGACTATGGCCATTTTGTGAACAATATGTTGCTTGAAGACTATTTCACTTCTTATGATGCTTGTTATTGTATTGTAAAAGACCCCGTTGTAATTTAGGGTCTAATTTTGGCTTGTACAAATCATAACTAGACAAACACTACTATGGTCATTTTGCTATCGTTATTGCCTAGTATCTATCATAGGAATATGAAGTATCAGGTAAGGATTAAGTAAAATGAACCTATCCAATCTTAAGCAGGTACTCATTTTTGAGCTAAGGTCAACAAGTACTTTTGTAACGAGGATTAACAAACAAACGAGACATAGTAACATGCTAAGTTATTAATCAAACGAGACTTCGAAATAACTAGTAGGCGTTTTGATTGGTGATAAATAGTAATCTTAGTTAGAAACGAAATTGAGAATGAAAATTTTGAGGCGTTTAGAGAATTAGGTCAAACTAAAGAGCCCAATTACAGCCGTTATGCTGCCGATTATCCGGAGAATTTGTGGAGTTTAGGCTAAAACATTAAGTGTTAAACTTTTATGAACGATTAAGTACGAGATATGACTTAAATGTTTAGATCACACCCTAGTCTAAACTTCATAAGCTGGGTTGGGGCATGACATAACGTCTTACAGATCAAAAGTTATGGGCACCTGAGCGACGGAGACCTGGTCCCAAGGCCCACACCCTCGGTTTGTGAGCCCAGCCTCTGCGTGAAACGAAGTTGTCTTGCCCAAGGTACCATGGGATTTGGTAATAGAAAAGTTATGGATTAGGTTGTTGTCCTTTTCGCGACTGATGACGTATGATCTTGGACAGAAAAACAGCGCAAAAGAAGAAAAATATCCTTAACTGATTCAAATGTTCAATTTTGGGCCACAAAAATAGGCGTAGCCGAGCAGGCTTGCTGCACCCGTCGTAGAGCTCTCGGAGAGCTTTCCAACGGTATGCTGTGCGCCGCGTAACTCCTTACGGATCGAAAGTTATGGGCACCGGAGCGACATAGACCTGGTCCCAAGCCTCACGCCCTCGGTTTGCAGGCCCAGCCTCTACGTGAAGCGAAGTTGTATTGCCCAAGGTGCCATGGGATTCGACAATAGAAATGTGACGGATTAGGTTGTCGTCCTTTTCGCGGCTCACGACGTACGATCCGGGATGGTAAAACAATGCAAAATAAGAAAAGTGTCCCAAAACTAATGAAAACGTTCAATTTTGGGCCCCGAAAATAGGCGCAGCATAGCAGGCTTGCTGCACCTGATGTAGAGCTCTCGGAGAGCTTTCCAACGGTATGTTGTGCGCCTCATAACTCCTTACGGATCAAAAGTTATGGGAATCGGAGCGACGGAGACCTGATCCCAAGCCCCGTGCCCTCGGTTTGCGAGCCCAGCCTCTACGTGAAGCGAAGTTGTCTTGCCCAAGGTGCCATGGGATTCGATAATAGAAATGTGATGGATTAGGTGGTCGTCCTTTTCGCGGCTGACGACATACGATCCGGGATAGAAAAATAGCACAAAAGAAGAAAAGTGTCCCGAAACTGATGAAAACGTTCGATTTTGAGCTTCGAAAATAAGCGCGGCCGAGCAGGCTTGCTACAACCATCGTAGAGCTCTCGGAGAGCTTTCAACGGTATGTTGTGTGCCACTTAACTCCTAACGGATCAAAAGTTATGGGCACCGGAGCGATGGATACCTGGTCACAAGCCCCACGCCCTCGGTTTACGGGCCCAGCCTCTACGTGAAGTGAAGTTGTCATGCCCAAGGTACCGTGGGATTCGGTAATAGAAAAGTGATGGATTAGGTTGTTATCCTTTTCGAGGCTTACGACGTACGATATGGAATGGAAAAATAGCGCAAAAGAAGAAAAGTGTCCCGAAATTGATGAAAACGTTCAATTTTTGGATTCGAAAATATGCGCAGCTGAGCAAGCATATTTTTTCCGTTGTAGAGCTCTCGGAGAGCTTTCCAACGGTAAGCTGTGCGCTGCGTAACGCCTTACAGATCAAAAGTTATGGGCACCAGAGCGACGGAGACCTGGTCCCGAGCCCCACGCCCTTGGTTTGCGAGCCCAACCTCTGCGAGAAGCAAAGTTGTCTTGCCCAAGGTGCCGTGGGATTCAGTAATAGAAAAGTTATGGATTCAGTTGTTGTCCTTTTCACGGCTGACGACGTACGATCCGGGACGGAAAAACAGCGCAAAAGAAGAAAAGTGTCCCAAAACTGATGAAAACGATCGATTTTGGGCTATGAAAATAGGCGCAGTCGAGCAGGATTGCTGCACCCATCGTAGAGCTCTCGGAGAGCTTCCAACGGTATGATGTACGCCTTGTAACTCTTTACGGATCAAAAGTTATGGGCACCAGAGCAACGGAGACCTGGTCCCAAGCCCCACGCCCTCGGTTTGCGGGCCCAGCCTCTACATGAAGCGAAGTTGTCTTGCCCAAGGTGTCGTGGGATTCGATAATAGAAATGTGATGATTATGTTGTCGTCCTTTTCGCGGCTGACGATGTACGATCCGGGACAGAAAAACTGTGCAAAATAAGAAAAGTGTCCCAAAACTGATGAAAATGTTCAATTTTGGGATTCAAAAACAAGCGCAGCTGAGCAGGCTTGTTGTTCCCATAGTAGAGCTCTCGAAGAGCTTTCCAACGGTAAGCTGTGCGTAGCGTAACGCCTTACGGATCAAAAGTTATAGGCACTGGAGCGACGTAGACCTTGTCCCAAGCCCCACGCCCTCGATTTGCGGGCTCATCCTCTGCTTGTAGCAAAGTTGTCTTGCCCAAGGTGCTGTGGGATTCGGTAATAGAAAAGTTATGGATTTGGTTGTCGTCCTTTTCGCAGCTGACGACATACGATCCGAGACTAAAAAACTGCGCAAAAGAAAAAAAATGTCCCGAAACTGAGGAAAACGTTCGAATTTGGGCAACAAAAATAGGCATAGCTGAGCAGGATTGTTGCATTTGTCGTAGATCACTCGGAACGCTTTCCAACGGTACACTGTGCGCATCGTAACTCCTTACGGATCAAAAGTTATGGGCACCGGAGCGACGGAGACCTAGTCCCAAGCCCCATGCCCTCGGTTTGCGGGCCCAGCCTCTACGTGAAGTGAAGTTGTCTTGTCCAAGGTGCCATGTGATTCGATAATAGAAAATGTGATGGACTAAGATGTCGTCCTTTAACGCGGCTCACGACGTATAATCCGGGACGGAAAAATAGCGCAGAAGAAGAAAAGTGTCCCGAAACTATTGAAAACGTTCAATTTTGGGCTTAAAAAATAGGCGCAGCCGAGCAAGCTTGCAGCACCTATCGTAGAGCACTCAAAGAGCTTTCCAACAGTATGGTGTACGCCGCGTAACTCCTCACGGATCAAAAGTTATGGGCACCGGAGCGACGGATACTTGGTCACAAGCCCCACGCTCTCGGTTTGCGGGTACAGCCTCTACGTGAAGCGAAGTTGTCTTGCCCAAGGAATCGTGGGATTCGATAATAGAAATGTGATGGATTAGGTTGTCGTCCTTTTCGTGGCTCACAACGTACGATCCGAGACCGAAAAACAGCGCAAAAGAAGAAAAGTGTCACAAAACTGATGAAAGCATTTGATTTTTGGCTTCGAAAACAGGCGCAACTGGGAAAGCTGGCTACACCCATCGTAGAGCTCTCGGAGAGCTTTCCAACGGTATGCCGTGCGCCGCGCAACTCCTTACGGATCAAAAGTTATGGGCACCGGAGCGACGGATACCTGGTCACAAGCCCCACGTCCTCGGTTTGCGGGCCCAGCCTCGATGTGAAGTGAAGTTGTCTTGCCCAAGGTGCTGTGGGATTCGATAATAGAAATGTGATGGATTAGACAACGCAAAAGAAGAAAAATGTCTCGAAACTAATAAAAACGTTTAATTTTTGGCTGCAAAAACAGGCGCAGCCGAGCAGGCTTGTTCACCCGTCGTAGAGCTCTCGGAGTGCTTTCCAACTGTATGTTGTGTGCCGTGTAATTCCTTACGGATCAAAAGTTATGGGCACCGGAGCGACGGATACCTGGTCACAAGCCTCACACCATCGGTTTGCGGGCCCAGTCTCTATGTGAAGCGAAGTTGTCTTGCCCAATGTGCCGTGGGATTCGACAATAGAAATGTGATGGATTAGGTTGTCATCTTTTTCACGGCTCACGGCGTACGATCCGGGATGAAAAAATAGCGCAGAAGAAGAAAAGTGTCCCGAAATTGTTGAAAACATTCGATTTTGGGCTCTGAAAATAGGTGCGACCGTGCAGGCTTGCTGCACCCTTCATAAAGCTCTCGGAGAGCTTTCCAACGGTATGTTGTGCGCCGCGTAACTCTTTCCGGATCAAAAGTTATGGGCACCGGAATGACATAGACTTGGTCACAAGCCCCACGCCTTCGGTTTGCGGGCCCAGCTTCTACGTAAAGTGATGTTGTCATGCCCAAGGTGCCGTACGATTCAGTAATAGAAATTTGATGGATTAGTTTGTCATCCTTTTCGCAGCTCACGACGTACGATCCGGACGGAAAAACAGCGCAAATGACAAAAAGTGTTCAAAACTGATGAAAACGTTCGATTTAGTCCTTCAAAAATGGTGCAGCTGAGCAAGCTTTCTGCCCCCGTTGTAGAGCTCTCGGAGAGCTTTCCAACGGTATGTTGTGCGTCGCGTAACTCCTTACGGATCAAAAGTTATGGGCACCAAAGCGACGGAGACTTGGTCCCAAGCCCCGCGCCTTCGCTTTGCGGGCCCAGCCTCTACGTGAAGCAAACTTGTCTTGCCCAAGGTGCCGTGGGATACGATAATAGGAATGTGATGGATTAGGTTGTCGTCCTTTTCGCGACTGATGACGTACGATCCGGGACGAAAAAATAGCACAAAAAAAGAAAAGTGTCCTAAAACTGATGAAAATGTTCGATTTTGTTCTTTGAAAATAGGCGCATCTGAGCAGGTTTGCTACACCCGTCGTAGAGCTCTCGGAGAGCCTTCCAATTGTATGTTGTGTGCCGTGTAACTCCTCACGGATGAAAAGTTATAGGCACCGGAGCGATGGATACCTGGTCACAAGCCCCACGCCCTCAGTTTACGGGCCTGGCCTCTACGTGAAGTGAAGTTGTCATGCCCAAGGTGTAATGGGATTCAATAATAGAAAAGTGATGGATTAGGTTGTCATCCTTTTCGTGGCTGACGACGTACGATCCAGGACAGAAAAATAGCACAAAAGAAGAAAAGTGTCCCGAAACTGATGATAACATTGGATTTTGGGCTTTGAAAATAGGCATAGCCGAGCAGGCTTGCTGTTCTTGTCGTAGAGCTCTCAGAGAGCTTTCCAACGGTACACTGTGCGCTGCGTAACGCCTTACGGATCAAAAGTTATGGGCAACGGAGTGACGGAGACTTGGTCCCAAGCCCCACGCCCTCGGTTTGCCAACCCAAACTCTGCATTAAGCAAAGTTGTCTTGCCCAAGGTGCCGTGGGATTCGGTAATAGAAAAGTTATGGATTCGGTCGTCGTCCTTCTTGCAACTGACGACGTACGATCCGGGACGGAAAAACAGCGCAAAAGAAGAAAAGTGTCCAAAAACTTATGAAAACGTTCCATTTTGGGCTACGAAAATAGGCGCAATCGAGCAGGCTTGCTGCACCCGTCGTAGAGCTCTCGGAGAGCTTTCCAATGGTATGTTGTACGCTGCGTAACTTCTTACGGATCAAAAGTTATAGGCACCGGAGTGACGGAGACCTGGCCCCAAGCCCCACTGCCTTGGTTTGCTGGCCCAGCCTCTACGTGAAGCGAATTTGTCTTGCCCAAGGTGCCGTGGGATTTGATAATAGAAATGTGACGGATTAGGTTGTCAACATTTTCGCGGCTGATGACGTACGATCCGCGACAGAAAAACATCGCAGAAGAAAAAAAATGTCCCGAAACTGATGAAAACGTTTGATTTTGGGCTTAAATAGGCGCAACCGAGCAGGCTTGCTGCACCTATCGTAGAGCTCTCGGATAGCTTTCCAACGGTATCCTGTGCGCCGCGTAACTCTCTACGGATCAAAAGTTATTGGCACCGGAGTGACGAATACTTGGTCACAAGCCCCACGCCCTCGGTTTACGGGCCCAACTTTGACGTGAAGTGATGTTGTCATGCCTAAGGTACCGTGTGATTCAGTAATAGAAATGTGATGGATTAGGTTGTCGTCCTTTTCACAGCTCACGACGTACGATCCGGGACAAAAAAATAGCGCAAAAGAAGAAAAGTGTCCCGAAACTAATGAAAATATTTGATTTTGAGGTCTAAAAATAGGAGTAGCCGAGCAGGGCTACTGCCGCCATCGTAGAACTGTTGGAGAGCTTTCCAACAGTATGCTATGCATCGCGTGACTCCTTACGGATCAAAAGTTATGGGCACCGGAGCGACTGAGTCCTGGTCTGAAGGCCCACGCCCTCAGTTTGTGGGCCCATCCTCTACGTGAACCGAAGTTGTCTTGTCCAAGGTGTCATGGGATTCGATAATTGAAAAGTGATGGATTGGGTTACCATCCTTTTCGCGGCTCACGACATACGATCCGGGATAAAAAACTAGCTCAAAAGAAGAAAAGTGTCCCGAAACTGATGAAAACGTTCGATTTTGGTCTCCAAAAATAGGCACAACTAAGCAAGATTGCTATACAAGTTGTAGAGCTCTAGGAGAGCTTTCTAACGGTGTGTTGTGCGCCCCGTAACTCCTTACGGATCAAAAGTTATGGGCACCGGAGCGACGGAGACCTGGTCCCAAGCCCCGCGCCCTCGGTTTGTGGGCCCAGCCTCTACGTGAAGCAAAGTTGTCTTACCCAAGGTATCGTGGAATTCGATAATAGAAATGTGATGGATTGGGTTATCGTCCTTTTCGCGGCTGACGACTTACGATCCGGGATGAAAAAACAGCACAAAAGAAGAAAGGTGTCTCGAAACTGATGAAAACATTCGATTTTAGACTCTAAAAACAGGCGTAGCCGAGCAGGCTTGCCGTACACGTCGTAGAGCTCTTGGAGAGCTTTCCAATGGTATGCTGTGTGCCGTGTAACTCCTTATGGATCAAAAGTTATGGCCACCGGAGCGATGGATACCTAGTCACAAGCTCCACGCCCTCGGTTTACTGGCCCAGCCTGTACGTGAAGTGAAGTTGTCATGCCCAAGGTGCCGTGGGATTCAGTAATAGAAAAGTGATGGATTAGGTTGTCAACATTTTCGCGGCTGACGACGTACGATCCGGGATGGAAAAATAGCGCAAAAGAAGAAAAGTGTGCACTGCGTAACGCCTTACGGATCAAAAGTTATGGGCACCGGAGTGACAGAGACCTGGTCTCAAGCCCCATGCCCTCGGTTTACGGGCCCAGCCTTTGCGGGAAGCGATGTTGTCTTGCCCAAGGTGCCATGGGATTCGGTAATAGAAAAGTTATGGATTCGGTTGTCGTCCTTTTCGCGGCTGACAACGTACGATCCGGGATGAAAAAATAGCATAAAAGATGAAAAGTGTCCCGAAGCTAATAAAAATGTTCGATTTTGGGGTACGAAAACAGGCGCAGTCAAGCAGGCTTGCACATCCGTAGTAGAGCTCTCAGAGAGCGTTCCAACGGTATGCTGTACGCTGCGTAACTTCTTATGGATCAAAAGTTATGGTCACCGGAGCGACAAAGACCTGGTCCCAAGCCCCATACCCTCGGTTTATGGGTCTTGCCTCTACATGAAGCGAAGTTGTCTTGCCCAAGGTACCGTGGGATTTGGTAATAGAAATGTGATGGATTAGGGTGTCGTCCTTTTCGCTGCTGACGTCGTACGATCCGGGAAGGAAAAACAGCGCAAAAGAAGAAAAATATCCCGAACTGATGAAAACATTCGATTTTGTGCTCCGAAAATAGGCGCAGCACTGCGGGCTTGCTACAGCCACTGTAAACCTCTTGTAGTGCTTCCCAATGGTATGTTGTACGCCGCGTAACTCCTTACGGATCAAAAGTTAAGGGCACTGAAGCGACGGAGACCTGGTCCCAAGCCCCACGCCTTCGGTTTGCGGTCCTAACCTCTACGTTAAGCGAAGTTGACTTACCCAAGGTGCCGTTGGATTCGATAATAGAAATGTGACGGATTAGCTTGTCATCCTTTTCGCAGTCACGACGTACGATCCGGGACAGAAAAACAGAGCAAAAGAAGAAAAGTGTCCCAAACATGATGAAAACGTTCAATTTTGGTCTTTGAAAACATGCGCAGCAGAGCAGGCTTGCAGCACTTGTCGTAGAGCTCTCGGAGAGCTTTCCAACGGTATGCTGTGCGCCTCGTAACTTCTTACGGATCAAAAGTTATGGGCACCAGAGCGACGGATACTTGGCCACAAGCCCCATGCCCTCGGTTTGTGGGCCCAGCCTCTATGTGAAGTAAAGTTGTCATGCCCAAGGTGCCGTGGGATTTGGTAATAAAAAAGTGATGGATTAGGTTGTCGTCCTTTTCGCAGCTGACGATATACAACCCGGGACGAAAAAATAGTGCAAAAGAAGAAAAGTATCCTAAAATTGATGAAAACGTTCAATTTTGTGCTCCGAAAATAGTCACAGCCGTGCAGGCTTTTAGCACACATCGTAGAGCTCTCGGAGAGCTTTCCAACGGTATGCTGTGCGCCACTTAACTCCTTACGGATCAAAAGTTATGGGCACTGGAGTGACGGATAATTGATTACAAGCCCCACGCCCTCGGTTTGCGGGCCCAGCCTCTACGTGAAGTGAAGTTGTCATGCCCAAGGTGTCGTGGGATTCAGTAATAGAAATGTGAGGGATTAGGTTATAGTCCTTTTTGCTGCTGACGACGTACGATCCGGGACGAAAAAATAGCACAAAAGAAGAAAAATGTCCCAAAACTGTTGAAAACGTTCAATTTTGGGAAAACAGGCGCAGCCGAGCAGGCTTACTACACCTGTCGTAGAGCTCTCGGAGAGCTTTCCAATGGTATGTTGTGCGCCGCGTAACTCCTTACGGATGAAAAGTTAAGGGCATCGGAGCGACATATACCTGGTCACAAGCCCCACGCCCTCAGTTTGTGGGCCCAGCCTCTACGTGAAGCGAAGTTGTCTTGCCCAAGGTGCCATGTGATTCGATAATATAAATGTGATGGAATAGGTTGTCGTTCTTTTCGCTACTGACGACGTACGATCCGGGACGAAAAAACAGTGCAAAAGAAGAAAAGTGTCCCGAAACTGATGAAAACGTTCAATTTTGGGCTACAAAAATGGCACGGCTGAGCAGGCTTTCTGCCCCCATCGTAGAGCACTCGAAGAGCTTTCCAACGGTATGCTGTGCGCCGTGTAACTCTTTACAGATCAAAAGTTATGGGCACCAGAGCGACGGAGACTTGGTCCCAAGCCCCGCACCTTCGCTTTGCGGGCCCAGCCTCTACGTGAAGTGAAGTTGTCTTGCCCAAGGTGCCATGGGATTCGATAACAGAAATGTGATGGATTAGGTTGTCGTCCTTTTCGCTACTGACGACATACGATCCGGGATGAAAAAACAGTGCAAAATAAGAAAAATGTCCCAAAACTGATGAAAACGATTGATTTTGGGCTACGAAAATGGCACAGCTTTGCTGGATTTCTGTCCCTGTTGTAGAGCTCTCGGAGTGCTTTCCAACGGTATGTTGTGCTCTGCGCAATTCCTTACGGATCAAAAGTTATGGGCATTGAAGCGACGGATACTTGGTCATAAGCCCCACATCCTCGGTTTACGGGCCCAGCCTCGACGTCAAGCGAAGTTGTCATGCCCAAGGTACCATGTGATTCGATAATAGAAATGTGATGGATTAGGTTGTCGTCCTTTTCGCGAATGACGACGTCCGATCCGGGAAGGAAAAACAGCGAAAAAGAAGAAAAGTGTCTCGAAACTAATGAAAACGTTTCATTTTGGGCTCCAAAAATAGGCGCAGTCGAGCAGGCTTGCTTCACATGTCGTAGAGCTCTCGGAGTGCTTTCCAACGATATGCTGTGCGCCGCGTAACTCCTTATGGATCAAAAGTTATGGGCACCAGAGCGACGGATACCTGGTCACAAGCCTCACGCTCTCGGTTTGTGGGCCCAACCTCTATTTGAAGCGAAGTTGTCTTGCCCAATGTGCCATGGGATTCGACAATAGAAATGTGATGCATTAGGTTGTCGTCCTTTTCGCGGCTCACGACGTACGATCCAGGATGAAAAAATAGCGCAGTAGAAGAAAAGTGATCCGAAACTGTTGAAAACATTCGATTTTGGGCTCCGAAAATAGGTACAGCCAAGCAGGCTTGCTGCACCGATCATAGAGCTCTCGGAGAGCTTTCCAACGGTATGCTGTGCATTGTGTAATTCCTTTTGGATCAAAAGTTATGGGCACCGGAACGACGTAGACCCGGTCACAAGCCCCGCGCCCTCGGTTTGCGGGCCCAGCTTCTACGTAAAGTAATGTTGTCATGCCTAAGGTGCAGTGCGATTCAGTAATAGAAATTTGATGGATTAGGTTGTCGTTCTTTTCGCGGCTCACAAGGTACAATCCGAGGCGGAAAAACATCGCAAACGAAGAAAAGTGTCCCGAAACTGATGATAACATTCGATTTTGGGCTTCAAAAATAGGCACAGCCAAGCAGGCTTGTTGTTCTCGTCATAGAGCTCTCGAAGAGCTTTCCAACGGTAAGCTGTGCGCTGCGTAACACCTTACGGATCAAAAGTTATGGGCAACGGAGCAACGGAGACTTGGTCCCAAGCCCCACGCCCTCTGTTTGTGGGCCTAGCCTCTGCGTGAAGCGAAGTTGTCTTGTCCAAGGTGCCATGGGATTCGCTAATAGAAAAGTTATGGATTCGGTTGTCGTCCTTTTCGCAACTGACGACGTACGATCCGGGACGAAAAAATAGCGCAAAAAAAGAAAAGTGTCCCAAAACTTATGAAAACTTTCCATTTTCGACTACAAAAATAGGCGCAGTCAAGCAGGCTTGCTGCACCCGTCGTAGAGCTCTCGGAGAGCTTTCCAATGGTATGTTGTACTCCGCGTAACTTCTTACAGATCAAAAGTTATGGGCACCGGAGCGACGAAGACCTGGGCCCGAGCCCCACGCCCTCAGCTTGCGGGCCTAGCCTTTACGTGAAATGAATTTGTCTTGCCCAAGGTGCCATGGGATTCGATAATAGAAATGTGACGGATTAGGTTGTCAACATTTTCACGGCTGACGACATACGATCCAGGATAGAAAAACAGCACATAAGAAAAAAAAAGTATCCCAAAACTGATGAAAACCTTTGATTTTGGGCCTAAAAAATAGGCGCAACCGAGTAGGCTTACTGCACCTATCGTAGAGCTCTCGGATAGCTTTCCAACAGTATCCTGTGCGCCGCGTAACTCCTTACGGATAAAAAGTTATTGGCACCGGAGCGACAGATACCTGGTCACAAGCCCCATGCCCTCGGTTTACGGGCCCAGCTCCTATGTGAAGTGATGTTGTCATGCCTAAGGTGTCGTATGATTCGGTAATAGAAATATGATGAATTAGGTTGTTGTCCTTTTCGCAGCTCAAGATATACAATCCGGGACGAAAAAATAGCGCAAAAGAAGAAAAGTGTCCCGAAACTGATGAAAATGTTCGATTTTAAGCTCTGAAATTTGGCGCAGCTGAGCAGGCCTGCTACCGCCGTCGTAGAGCTGTCGAAGAGCTTTCCAACGGTATGCTGTGCGCCGCGTGATTCCTTACAGATCAAAAGTTATGGGCACCAGAGCGACGGAGACCTGGTCTCAACCCCCACGCCCTCAGTTTGCGGGTCCATCCTCTACGTGAACCGAAGTTGTCTTGCCCAAGGTGCTGTGGGATTCGATAACTGAAATGTGATAGATTAGGTGGTCGTCCTTTTCGCGGCTCACGACGTACGATTCGGGATCGAAAAATAGCTCAAAAGAAGAAAAGTGTCCCGAAACTGAAGAAAAAATTTGATTTTGGGCTCCGAAAATAGGCACAACTGAGTAGGATTGCTGCACAAGTCGTAGAGCTCTTGGAAAGCTTTCCAACGGTGTGCTGTGCGCCGCGTAACTCCTTACGAATCAAAAGTTATGGGTACCGGAGCAACAGAAACCTGGTCCCAAGCCCCGCGCCCTCGATTTGCGGCCGCAGCCTCTAAGTGAAGCGAAGTTGTCTTGCCCAAGGTGCCATGGGATTCAATAATAGAAATGTGATGGATTAGGTTATCGTCCTTTTCGCGGCTGACGACGTATGATCCGGGACGAAAAAATGGCACAAAAGAAGAGAGATGTCCCAAAATTGATGAAAACGTTCAATTTTAGGCTCCAAAAATAGGCGTAGCCGAGCAGGCTTGCTACACCCGTCGTAGAGCTCTCGGAGAGCTTTCCAATGGTATGCTGTGTGTCGCATAACTCCTTACGGATCAAAAGTTATGACCAACGGAGTGATGGATACCTGGTCACAAGCCCCACGCCCTTGGTTTGCGGGCCCAACCTCTACGTGAAGTGAAGTTATCATGCCCAAGGTGCCGTGGGATTCGGTAATAGAAAACTGATGGATTAGGTTGTCAATATTTTCGCGGCTGACGACGTACGATCCGGGACGAAAAAATAGCTCAAAAGAAGAAAAGTGTTCCAAAAGTGATGAAAATGTTCGATTTTGGGCTTTGAAAACAGGCGCAGCCTAGCAGGCTTGCTATTCTCATCGTAGAGCTCTCGGAGGGCTTTCCAACGGTAAGCTTTGCGCTGCGTAACGCCTTACGGATCAAAAGTTATGGGCACCGGAGCGACAGAGACCTGGTCCCAAGCCCCGCGCCCTCGGTTTGCAGGCCCAACCTCTGCGGGAAGTGAAGTTGTCATGCCCAAAGTGCCATGGGATTCGGTAATAGAAAAGTTATGGATTCGGTTGTCGTCCTTTTCACGGCTGACGACGTACGATCAGGGACAAAAAAATAGCGCAAAAGATGAAAAACATCCCGAAACTAATGAAAACGTTCGATTTTGGGGTACAAAAATAGGCGCAGTCGAGCAGGCTTGCACAACTCGTCATAGATCTCTCGTAGAGCGTTCCAACGGTATGTTGTACGCTGCGTAACTTCTTACGGGTCAAAAGTTATGGTCACCGGAGCGACGAAGACCTGGCCCCAAGCCCCACGCCCTCGGTTTACGGGTCTTGCCTCTACGTGAAGTGAAGTTGTCTTTCCCATGGTGCTGTGGGATTCGATAATAGAAATGTGATGGATTAGGGTGTCGTCCTTTTCGCTACTGATGACATACGATCCGGGACGAAAAAACAACGCAAAAGAAGAAAAGTATCCCGAAACTGATGAAAACGTTCGATTTTGGGCTCCGAAAATAGGCGCAGCACCGCAAGCTTGCTGCACCCATCGTAGAGCTCTTGTAGTGCTTTCAATGGTATGACGTACGCCGCGTAACTCTTTACGGATCAAAAGTTATGGGCAATGGAGCGACAGAGACCTGGTCCCAAGCCCCACGCCTTCAGTTTGCGGTCCCAGCCTCTACGTTAAGCAAAGTTGACTTGCCCAATGTGCCGTCGGATTCGATAATAGAAATGTGACATATTAGGTTGTCATCCTTTTTGCGGTCATGACGTACGATCCGGGACGGAAAAACAGCGCAAAAGAAGAAAAAGTGTCTCAAATATGATGAAATCGTTCAATTTTGGGCTCCAAAAACATGCGCAGCCAAGTAGGCTTGCAGCACCTTCGTAGAGCTCTCAGAGAGCTTTTCAACGATATGCTGTGCGCCTCGTAACTCCTTACGGATCAAAAGTTATGGGCACCGAAGCGACGGATACTTGGCAACAAGCCCTACGCCCTCGATTTGTGGGCCCAGCCTCTACGTGAAGTAAAGTTGTCATGCCCAAGGTGCCGTGGGATTCTATAATAAAAAAGTTATGGATTAGGTTGTCGTCCTTTCGCGACTGACGACATACGACCCGGGACTGAAAAACAGCGCAAAAGAAGAAAAGTGTCCAGAAATTGATGAAAACATTCAATTTTGTGCTCTGAAAATAGTCGCAGCTGTGCAGGCCTTTAGCACACATCGTAGACCTCTCGGAGAGCTTTCCAAAGGTATGTTGTGCGCCACGTAACTCCTTACGGATCAAAAGTTATGGGCACCGGAGCGACGGATACCTGATCACAAGCCCCACGCCCTCAGATTGCGGGCCCAGCCACTACGTGAAGTGAAGTTGTCATGCCCAAGGTTTCATGGGATTCGGTAATAGAAATGTGATGGATTAGGTAATAGTCCTTTTCGCGGCTAACAACGTACGATCCGGGACCGAAAAACAGCGCAAATGAAGAAAAATGTCCTGAAACTGTTGAAAATGTTCAATTTTGGGCTCCGAAAATAGGCGCAGCAAAGCAAGCTTACTCTACCTGTCGTAGAGCTCTCAAAGAGCTTTCCAACGGTATGCTGTGCGCCGCGTAACTCCTTACGGATCAAAAGTTAAGGGCATCAGAGTGATGGATACCTGGTCACAAGTCCTACGCCCTCGGTGTTCGGGCCCAGCCTCTACGTTAAGCGAAGTTGTCTTGCCCAAGGTGCCGTGGGATTCGATAATAGAAATGTGATGGATTAGATTGTCGTCCTTTTCGCTACTGACGACGTACGATCCGGGATGAAAAAACAGCGCAAAAGAAGAAAAGTGTCTCGAAACTGATGAAAATATTCAATTTTGGGCTACGAAAATGGTACAGTCGAGCAGGCTTGCCGCCCCCATCGTAGAGCTCTCGGAGAGCTTTCCAACGGTATGTTGTGCGCCGCGTAACTTCTTACAAATCAAAAGTTAAGGGAATCGGAGTGACGGATACCTGCTCACCAACCCCACGCCCTCGGTTTGCGGGCCCAGCCTCTACGTGAAGCGAAGTTGTCTTGCCCAAGGTGTCGTGGGATTCGATAATAGAAATGTGATGGATTAGGTTGTCGTCCTTTTCGCTACTGACGACGTACGATCCGGGATGAAAAACAGCGCAAAAGAAGAAAAGTGTCCCGAAATTGATGAAAACATTCAATTTTGGGCTCCAAAATTATGTGTAGCCCTGCAGGCTTGCTGCACCCATCGTAGAACCCTCGAAGAGCTTTCCAACGGTGTACTATACGCCGCGTAACTCCTTACGGATCAAAAGTTATGGGTACCGGAGCGACGGAGACTTGGCACCAATCCTCACGCTCTCGGTTTGCAAGCCCAGCCTCTACGTGAAGCGAAGTTGTCTTGCCCAAGGTGTCGTCGAATTCGATAATAAAAATGTGATGGATTAGGTTGTCATCCTTTTCGCGGCTGATGAAGTACGATCCGGGATGAAAAAATAGCGCAAATGATGAAAAGTGTCCCGAAACTAATGAAAACGTTCAATTTTGGGGTACAAAAACAGGCGCAATCGAGCAGGCTTGCACAACCCGTCGTAGAGCTCTTGAAGAACGTTCCAACGGTATGCTGTACGCCGTGTAACTTCTTATGGATCAAAAGTTATGGTCACCGGAGCGACGAAGACCTGGCCCCAAGGCCCACGCCCTCGGTTTACGGGTCTTGCCTCTACGTGAAGCGAAGTTGTCTTGCCCATGATGTCGTGGGATTCGATAATAAAAATGTGATGGATTAGGGTGTCGTCCTTTTTGCTACTGATGACGTACGATCCGGGACAGAAAAACAGCGCAAAAGAAGAAAAGTATCCCGAAACTGATGAAAAAGTTCGATTTTGTGCTCCGAAAAAAGGCACAACACTGTAGGCTTGCTGCACCCGTCGTAGAGCTCTCGTAGTGCTTTCCAATAGTATGATGTACACCGCGTAACTCCTTACAAATCGAAAGTTATGGACATCGGAGCGACGGAGGCCTGGTCCCAAGCCCCACGCCTTCGGTTTGCAGTCCCAACCTCTACGTTAAGCGAAGTTGACTTGCCCAATGTCACACCCCAACCCGGCCTATAAGGTTAGAGTAGTGTGTGATCTAAACATTCAAGTCACGTCTCGTACTTAATCATTCATGAGAATTTAACACTTAATGTTTTAACCTAAACTCCAAATTTTTTTGAAAAATCGGTAGCATAACGGCTGTAATTGAGCTCTTTGGTTTGACCTAATTCTCTAAACGCCTCAAATTTTCCAATCTCAATTTCATTTCCAACTAGGATTACTATTTACCATCACTACTATCTCGATGTCACGCTTGATTAATAACCTAGCATGATACTATGTCTCGTTTGTTTGTTAATCCTCGTTACAAGAGTACCTGTTGATCTTAGCTTAATAGCGAGTACCTGCTTAAGATTGGATAGGTTCATTTACTTAGTCCTTACCTGATACGTCATGATCCTATGATAGATACTAGCAGTAATAATAGCAAAACGATCATAGTAGTGTCTAGTGTCTGTCTAGTAAATATCAGTACAAACCAAAATTAGACCCCAAATTACAACGGGGGTCTTTTACATCACACATTAAGCAATATGAAAGAAACAGTCTTCAAGTAGCATAGTTTTCACAAATGGCCATAAATCAAGCAAAGCACATAGGACAGGCAATCACTCCAAGGAATCATCGTTAGGCACGTCGTCCTCGGGTACCTGTTCTTGATCTTCTTCACCTGAGATGATAAAAGAGCGTAAGTCCTTATGAACTTAGCGAGGGAGAACGAGAAATAGGTTTTGAAACTCATTTTCTGGTTCAACTTATGAAAATCCTTTTGCAAGCATGAAAGGCCTATTTGTCAACATGCAACAATCGAAATCACATTTAGGGCTATAAGGGCAACTACGGGCAGCCTACTAAGCATATAATTACACACAATATCCAAAGGATCAACACTTAACAAGTTTACCTAGTCACTAGGGTTTCCATTTCGTGCTTACCCGTGCGATTAAGCCCCAAGTCAACTCAAAATCAATCTCAAGCCATGCATCAATTAATTCAAACATTCCCAAGTACTCAAAACAGTCCACACAACATCCCAATGCCACAATCCCAAGCAATTAATACCACAAGAGAAGTTACAACAAATTTCTAAGCATATAACTAAGTGAAACCCTCACTGCAATAGGCAGTTTTCTCAAAATCATTATGTCAAGCAAACAATCTCCAATTCCAGTATATAAGATGTCAAATTAAATCTTAGGAAGTGAACTAAAATCATAAACAAACCTTGCATCATTTGGAGTTCGGGTCCAATAGTTATAGCCAAAACAGTGGGATTGCACAAAAATGTCCAGATTTGTACACATTTCAATACTCGTCCTTTTTGAGGTCCTTAGGGTTGGATTTAGCCTTAGTCCATTTCTGAAAAAAATGTCCATAACTGAAAAATATAGAATCATACCAAATTTCATGCATTTTGGACATCATTTACTAAGTCAAAACTGGTTCGTTCTACAAGGTCAGTGCATCTGCCAAAACCTGCTTCATTTTTCACCCGACTTCCAGATTTGGACATATTTTAATGATTTGCCATTTTTAGGACCTTATATTCAAAATTAGCTTTGGACTATTTCTTTGAAAAATGTTCAAAACTGGCAAAACTAGTTATCTACCAATTTTCATGCATTTTCAACATCATTTGCCTAGCCAAACTTACCTCGCAACAACAAGACAGAGAGTTGTCACCAAACCCGATTTCATCTATCATCATCTTCAAGCCAAAATCTTGTCATGCATGGTTGTAAAAGCTTATGAACACACATATAACTCAAGTACAGAAGAAAAGACATACATTTAAGAGCATGCATGTGGATTTTTGAAAGATTTTCAAGAAGGTTTAGCCCTCACCTTAGCAAATCAACAAGAAGATGCACAAAACTTTGATGAAGCACAAATTTCTTCTTCTTCCTTGCTTAGCCGAGACACCACCCGATTTCTCTCTATTTTTCCTAGCTTAGTGACCAAGTTCTTAGTAGGTGCATGTGGTTAGAACAAGAAGAAAAGAAATGGAAGCTAGCAAACTCACCTAGGCCGAAATGGTGACTCAAAGAGCATGCATGTGTGATTCTTGCATCCTAGCTAGCTTGGTCGAGTTTCTTTGCTTGTTGCTTGTCTTGATTAACTATGGTGTGATGAAGATGAGCTATGAAGGGAAGAAACTCAGCCAAGGCCGAGAGAGAGAGAGAAGAATGAGAGGGAGAGAGAGAAATGTGAGGAGAATGAGAGAAAATGACAAAGAATGAAGGCTTTTGCAATTGTTGATGCAAGTGGTCGGCCTTGAGCTTTGTAATTCAGCTTTTTATGTCTTCAAGAAGTATTTTGAAATTCCTAGCATGGGCAAGGAGTATTTGGTCGAGAATGGTGGAGTTTTGAGGAGGTCTTTGAGCAATTTTTTATGCATTTGTGTCATAGAATTGTCATAAGTTGTCTAGAATTAATTTTGAATTGAGCAAACAAGCATGAATGCCACAAGGTGGTCGGCCAAGGCTTCAAAAAATCTGATTTTTTGTCATCTTTTGAGCATTATTTAATTGTGTGTTGAAAGTGCAAAAAGAATAAGGAATGTCTAGCTTTTTGTGAGATTTTGTCTTCTAGTGGGTTGAATTAGTAGTTTAATATTAGTTAGTGGAATTTGTAAGATTAATTAATGATCTAGTGCTTTGTGTAAGATGCTTTCTTGATTAACGTGAGGGCATGCTTTCCTAGGTCTAGGGTACACACTACGAGATGAACGCACGTTTTCTAAGTTTATGCACGCAACCCTAAATGAATGCACGTAATTCAATGCATGGCACACAAAACGAAACACAATTCTTAAACCTAAGTCAAAGCACGCAAATCCAGGTTAGGGCACACGAAACGAGGTATCACACGCAAATCGAGGTCAGGCCTCACATCCTCCCCTCCTTAAAAGAATTTCGTCCCGAAATTCAATATTATCTTTGAAATAAAGCTGGATATTACTGCTCCATCTGGTCTCGCCTTTCCCACGTTGCTTCTTCAACTCCATGATGATCTCACAGCACTTTCACCATCGGTATAGTTTTGTTGCGCAACTCCCGATCTTGCTGGTCTAGGATCCGAATGGGCTTCTCCTCATAAGACAAGTTTTCCCGAAGCTGCAACGGCTCTGGCTCCAAGATATGCGATGGATCAGGATGATACTTCCGCAGCATTGAAACATGAAAGACGTCGTGAATATTTGAGAGGTTTTGGGGTAGTGCTAGGCGATACGCCAATTTGCCAACCTTCTCAATTATCTAAAATGGTCCTACAAACCTCGGGCTCAACTTTCTACCCTTGCCATGTTTAATCAGTCCCTTTCGAGGTGATATCTTCAAGAATACCTTGTCGCCGACCTCAAACTCTAGACTCTGTCTCCGTCTGTCTGCCTAACTCTTCTGCTTGCTTTGGGCGGTAAGCATCTGTTTCCGGATGAGGTGGATATTATCAACAGTCTTTATAAGTTCAGGTAGAAGGGTCGGGTCAAAAGTCTTCGTTTCACCTACTTCATCCCAGTAAATTGGGGATCGACACTTATGTCCACACAACGCCTCAAATGGGGCCATCCCGATAGTGGCCTGATAACTATTATTATAAGCGAATTCCGCTAGAGATAGATATTTCTCCCAACCTTTTTCAAAATCTAAAACACACGCTCTTAGCATATCCTCCAGAATCTGAATAGTTCTCTCTGATTGTCCATCAGTCTGAGGGTGATAAGCAGTGCTGAAACTCAACTTCGTTCCTAAAGCTTCTTGCAATCTCTTCCAAAATCGGGAAGTAAAACGAGGATCCCTATCCGATACAATACTCACAGGCATCCCGTGCAATCTTACAATCTCTGCCACATACATATCTCCCAATTTTTCAGGACTATCCTCCTTGTTCATCGGTAAAAAGTGTGCCAACTTAGTCAATCTATCCACTATGACCCAAACGGCGTCATGACCCTTTTGTGATCTGGGCAGGTCCATAACAAAGTCCATAATTATATGTTCCCATTTCCATTGAGGAATCTCCAACGGTTGAAGTAAACCTGCGGCTCGTTGATGTTCCGCTTTGACTCTCTGGCAAGTCAAACACTGTGCCACAAACTCCGCAATCTCTCTTTTCATGTTATTCCACCAATAGTGTTGCTTCAAATCCCGGTACATCTTTGTTCAGCCGGGGTGAATAGTGTATCTTGAATTATGGGCTTCTTCAAGAATCTTCTTTTTCAGCCCTGGCTCATTGGGAACACAAATTCGATTCCTAAACCTCCAAACACCATCATCATGAAACTTGATATCTGCATTGCTTTCTTTAATCTTCTGAAATTGTTGGTCCTTCTGTTGAGCCTCTCGTAACTCAGACAACAAGGTCGATTGAACTTGCGTAGTGGCAAAAAGTAACCCTTTCCGAGTCAATTGTGGTTTCCACAAAAATGCTTCCTCCAACAACTCCTACACTTTGACTTCCAGTTTTGCCATGCTTGCTTTCCTACTTAAGGCATCTGCAACTACATTCGCTTTACCGGGCACATAATTGATTGTGCAGTTATAATCATCCAAAAGCTCCATCCACCGCCTTTGCCTCATATCCAACTCTTTTTGAGAGAATAAGTATTTGAAGCTCTTGTGATCAGTAAATACCTCAAACTTGTTACCCCACAGATAATGCCTCCATTTCTTGAGTGCAAACATAATAGCCGCTAACTCCAAATCATGCGTCGGGTAGTTCAATTCATACGGCTTTGGTTTCCTAGAAGCATATGCAATCACTCTTCCATTTTGCATCAACACACAACCCAATCCTTCCTTCGAAGCATCGCTATAGATTATAAAACCCTGACTCCCTTCAGGCAATACAAGAACAAGCGCGGTAGTCAATCTTTTCTTCAACTCTTGGAAGTTGTTCTCACACTTATCATCCCACATGAACTTTGTTTTCTTTTGAGTGAGCTTTGTAAGCGGTCCTACAATCTTAGAGAAATCCTTCACGAATCTCCGATAATAGCCGGCTAGACCAAGAAAACTCCGAATCTCCGTAACATTCTCCAGATTCTTCCAAGACATCACTGTATCTATCTTTGCTGGATCCACCGCTATTCCCTCTTGGGATATGATATGCCCCAAAAATGCAATATGTTGCAACCAAAATTCGCACTTGCTAAACTTTGCATACAACTGATGCTCTCAAAGTTTCTGTAGTACCAACCGCAGATGTTGTTCATGCTCCGCCTTGGATTTCTAGTATACCAAAATATCATCAATGAAGATCACCACAAATTGGTCCAAGTAGGGTTGAAACACCCTGTGCATCAAGTCCATAAAAGTTGCAGGGGCATTAGTTAGTCCAAATGGCATCACCACATATTCATAATGCCCATATCTTGTCTTGAAAGCCGTTTTAGGCACATCTTCCTTTTTGATCCGCAACTGATAATACTCTTGCCTCAAGTCGAGTTCCGAATACACTTTGGCTCCTTGAAGTTGATCAAACAACTCGTCGATCAGGGGAAGTGGGTATTTATTCTTGACAATTACTTGGTTCAATCCTCGGTAATCGATGCATAGCCTCAACGTTCCGTCTTTCTTCTTCACAAATAGAACTGGTGCGCCCCACAGTGAAGAACTTGGTTGAACAAACCCCTTCTTCAACAATCCTTGTAATTGGTCCTTCAATTCTTGTAGCTCAGCTGGTGCCATACGATAGGGAGCTTTAGATATCGGCTGGGTGCCAGGCAGTAACTCTATAACAAACTCGATCTCCTGATTTGGGGGTAAACCGGGCAATTCTTCTGGAAACACATCCGCATAGTCTTTGATCACTGGCATCTCCTCCAACTTAGCTTTGTCCGATGGCTTGTTGATGAGGTAAGCTAAGTATCCACTACACCCTTTTCTCAAGGACTTCACTGCTTTCGTAGATGAAATAATGGAACTCCCAGTGAAATCTCTTCGACCGATTACCTCTAGTATTGGTTGACCAGGTACTTAGAATGTTATAATCTTCGTCCGGCAATCTAGTTGGACATGATGTTTTGCCAGCCAGTCCATCCCTAAAATGACCTCATAGTCTCGAAAAGGTAATACAATAATATTGGCTGAGAATTCCCTATCCTTAATTTGGATTTTACATGCTTTACAAGCTGAGCTAGTAACTAACTTAGAACCCATCGGAGTACCAACTTCTACTTCGTATGGCAAACATACAACTTTTAGTTTCACACATTCCACACATAAAGGAGTAATAAATGAATGAGTAGCACTCGGATCAATTAGCACCCTAGCAGGTTGATTAAGTATGAAGAATGTACCTTCAACAACAGCGGTCTCCTCTGGAAGCTCCTCACACTCGATAGCATAAGCTCGAGCCTGGACTCTGGGAACTGGAGTCTTGCCTCTACCAGCTGGTTTACCCTGATTCTGTCCTGCTTGCCATTTAGGGCAATCCTTGATCTGATGCTGATCACTGCCACATCTCACACATCGTCCTGACTTCTTCCAGCACTGGGCCTCGGTATGCCCCTTCTTGTCACAGTAAGAACAGTTGACAGACTGAGTAGCAGGTGAGCTACCTATGGATCCGCGGGTGGAAGAGGCTGATGACACTTTAGTCGGGCCACGGTTATTCACTAGTCTGTTCAGGCCCTGGCCTTGACTACGACTTTGGCTCTGAAATTTCCTCATTTGACTTGAAGGCTAGTATGGTTTCTTGTTCGGCTGACTCGAACCAGCTCTATCAAGTTTTCCCTTCTCAACTCGGGAAACAGCAGCAAAGAGAGCAGAATAGGTATCGAAGTCATGAGAAGCCAATTGGTCCTGAATCTCTGGCCTCAATCCAGTTGTAAATTTCCACATCTTCGCCTCTGGAGTACTAACCATATATTGAGCATAACGGGACAGTCGGTCAAAACGAGCCTCGTACTGGGCTACCGTCATGTTACCCTGGGTCAAGTGCATGAACTCCTCGATCCGCCTCTGCCTGAAAAATGCAGGTACATATTTCTCCTTGAATGCCTTAACGAAATTACCCTACAAGCGAGGTGTCTGATCAGTTTCCCACAGTGCCTCCACAGTGTGCCACTAATGTTTAGCATCCCCGTGCAACAGAAACACAGCAAACTCCACCTTTTCTTCATCTGTATAATCAAGTGTCCTGAAAATCCTCTCGATCTCAGACAGCCAAGCCTCAGCTTTCTTATCAACAGCTTCCCCGTGAAATTTGGATGGGCGAAAGTCAAGGAACTCCCTCATTCTGCTATGTCTCCCATGGTTGCCGTCATTCCTGTTGTTGTTGTTGTTGTTGTTGGCCTCACGTGCATCTTGGCACTCCATCACTCGTGATATGCAATCCATGGCATTTGCCATCATGTTAAACATAGTCATGCCGGGATTAGTTTGATAGGCATCTCCGGTCTCTTGGGGTTCACCGCTCCTATTAGTAGTGCGGGTACTAGGGCCAGCCATCTATAGGCACAGATTACGATGCACAATTTATTGAAATATGACAAATAAGAATTTAATGCATAAGATATGCAACATAATATAGATACATAATTCTAGAAATAATTAAGACATGTTAAACACTTAAGCACCTAGAACATAGAAGGCACATTTAACATTATCACACAATAACATCTAGACAAGTCATCCTAATTATCTTAGGGCTCTACCCATGGTCCGAGAGTTAAACCCGGCTTAAGCAATCTAAGCTCTGATACCATTCTTTTTCTTATAAGGTGTCACGCCCCAACCCGGCCTATAAGGTTAGACTAGGGTGTGATCTAAACATTCAAGTCACGTCTCGTACTTAATCGTTCATGAGAATTTAACACTTAATGTTTTAACCTAAACTCCAAAATTTTTCGAAAAACCGGTAGCATAACGGCTGTAATTGGGCTCTTTGGTTTGACCTAATTCTCTAAACGCCTCAAATTTTCCAATCTCAATTTCATTTCCAACTAGGATTACTATTTACCATCACTTGAAACGCCTACTAACTATCTCAATGTCACGCTTGATTAATAACCTAGCATGATACTATGTCTCGTTTGTTTGTTAATCCTCGTTACAAGAGTACCTGTTGATCTTAGCTTAATAGCGAGTACCTGCTTAAGATTGGATAGGTTCATTTACTTAGTCCTTACCTGATACGTCATGATCCTATGATAGATACTAGCAATAATAATAGCAAAATGATCATAGTAGTGTCTAGTGTCTGTCTAGTAAATATCAGTACAAACCAAAATTAGACCCCAAATTACAACGGGGGTCTTTTACATCACACATTAAGCAATATGAAAGAAACAGTCTTCAAGTAGCATAGTTTTCACAAATGGCCATAAATCAAGTAAAGCACATAGGACAAGTAATCACTCCAAGGAATCATCGTTAGGCACATCGTCCTCGGGTACCTGTTCTTGATCTTCTTTACCTGAGATGATAAAAGAGGGTGAGTCCTTATGAACTCAATGAGGGGGAACGAGAAATAGGTTTTGAAACTCATTTTCCAGTTCAACTTATGAAAATACTTTTGCAAGCATGAATATAACACAATTAAGTACATAACAATAATATAAAAGTAAAGGAACACAATTACCCGTCTTTCCTCCCCGAGGTCCTCTAGGAACCAATCGAGAGTACTTATACACATAGTGAAAAGGATACGGTGAGCTTTTGCTCTCAGTTGTTGCGACCGACTTCAAATCATCCCCTTATCACGCCAAGTGGGTGTACTCCGGATGTACCCCGAAATCCTATGACCCAACTCTCCGAGGAAGTCTAGCCCCTAAGCGAGAGAGGGAATCGGACAATGGTAGTCACGGTTGCACCGGCAAGCCCGATGCTGCCCGGTGTGTGTGAACGCTACCACACTAGAATGAAAGGTTGCAACCTTGTATGCAATGTACATTTATGACATTTAATATATCACATTAGGAGGACAACAAAGTAGGTTGCCTCCGGACAGTCATAAGATTGCACATTGACAAGTAAACAAGCGAGACACGAATAGACAAGTAATTTCACTTGAAAAGCATATGGAGTTATATGAACATTAAACGGGCAGCCATGTAACGCACGTAAATCAAGTCATATAACTCAATTCAAAGTCCACGTAATCAAATAATAAGATTATTTAACATGCAACAACATCTACGTGGGCTCGGATGCAAGAAAGGCCTATTTGTCAACATGCAACGATCGAAATCACATTTAGGGCTATAAGGGCAACTACGGGCAGCCTACTAAGCATATAATTACACACAATATCCAAAGGATCAACACTTAACAAGTTTACCTAGTCACTAGGGTTTCCATTTCGTGCTTACCCGTGCAATTAAGCCCCAAGTCAACTCAAAATCAATCTCAAGCCATGCATCAATTAATTCAAACATTCCCAAGTACTCAAAACAGTCCACACAACATCCCAATGCCACAATCCCAAGCAATTAATACCACAAGAGAAGTTACAACAAATTTCTAAGCATATAACTAAGTGAAACCCTCACTGCAATAGGCTGTTTTCTCACAATCATTAAGTCAAGCAAACAATCTCCAATTCCAGTAAATAAGATGTCAAATTAAATCTTAAGAAGTGAACTAAAATCAGAAACAAACCTTGCATCATTTGGAGTTCGGGTCCAATAGTTATAGCCAAAACAGTGGGATTGCACAAAACTGTCCAGATTTGCACACATTTCAATACTCGTCGTTTTTGAGGTCCTTAGGGTCGGATTTAGCCTTAGTCCATTTCTGAAAAAAATGTCCATAACTGAAAAATCTAGCATCACACCAAATTTCATGCATTTTGGACATCATTTACTGAGTCAAAACTGATTCGTTCTACAAGGTCAGTGCATCTGCCAAAACCTGCTTCATTTTTCACTAGACTTCCAGATTTGGACACATTTTAATGATTTTCCATTTTTAGGACCTTAGAGTCAACATTAGCTTTGGACTATTTCTTTGAAAAATGTTCAAAACTGGCAAAACTAGTTACCTACCAATTTTCATGCATTTTCAACATCATTTGCCTAGCCAAACTCACCTCGCAACAACAAGACAGAGAGCTGTCACCAAACCCGATTTCATCTATCATCATCTTCAAGCCAAAATCTTGTCATGCATGGTTGTAAAAGCTTATGAACACACATATAACTCAAGTACAGAAGCAAAGACATACATTTAAGAGCATGCATGTGGATTTTTGAAAGATTTTCAAGAAGTTTTAGCCCTCACCTTAGCAAATCAACAAGAAGATGCACAAAACTTTGATGAAGCACAAATTTCTTCTTCTTCCTTGCTTAGCCGAGACACCACCCGATTTCTCTCTATTTTTCCTAGCTTAGTGACCAAGTTCTTAGTAGGTGCATGTGGTTAGAACAAGAAGAAAAGAAATGGAAGCTAGCAAACTCACCTAGGCCGAAATGGTGACTCAAAGAGCATGCATGCGTGATTCTTCCATCCTAGCTAGCTTGGTCGAGTTTCTTTGCTTGTTGCTTGTCTTGATTAACTATGGTGTGATGAAGATGAGCTATGAAGGGAAGAAACTCAGCCAAGGCCGAGAGAGAGAGAAGAATGAGAGGGAGAGAGAGAAATGTGAGGAGAATGAGAGAAAATGACAAAGAATGAAGGCTTTTGCAATTGTTGATGCACGTGGTCGGCCTTGAGCTTTGTAATTCAGCCTTTTATGCCTTCAAGAAGTATTTTGAAATTCCTAGCATGGGCAAGGAGTATTTGGTCGAGAATGGTGGAGTTTGGAGGAGGTCTTTGAGTAATTTTTTATGCATTTGTGTCATAGAATTGTCATAATTTGTCTAGAATTAATTTTGAATTGAGCAAACAAGCATGAATGCCACAAGGTGGTCGGCCAAGGCTTCAAAAAATCTGATTTTTTGTCATCTTTTGAGCATTATTTAATTGTGCGTTGAAAGTGCAAAAAGAATAAGGAATAAAGAATAAGGAATGTCTAGCTTTTTGTGAGATTTTGTCTTCTAGTGGGTTGAATTAGTAGTTTAATATTAGTCAGTGGAATTTGTAGGATTGATTAATGATCTAGTGCTTCGTGTAAGATACTTTCTTGATTAGTGTGAGGGCACGCTTTCCTAGGTCTAAGGCACGCACTATGAGACGAACACACATTTTTCAAGTAAATGCACGCAACCCTAAATGAATGCACGTAATTCAATGCATGGCACACAAAATGAAACACAATTCTCAAACCTAGGTCAAGGCACACAAATCTAGATTAGGGCACACGAAACGTGGTATCGCACACAAATCGAGGTCGGGCCTCACACCCAAGGTGTCGTCAGATTCGATAATAGAAATGTGATGGATTAGGTTGTCATCCTTTAAGCGGTCACGACGTACGATCCGGGATGAAAAAATAGCGCAAAAGAAGAAAAGTGTCCCGAACATGATGAAAACGTTCAATTTTGGGCTCCGAAAACATGCGCAACCGAGAAGGCTTGTAGAGAGAAAGAAAGTCGTGCAATGCAAATAGGCAGCTAAGCAATATAACTGAGAAAGTAAGCGATCAAGACAAACCATCAATACAATAAGAAATTAATGAAAGTATTAACACAACCATTCAAAGTTATACCACACTCTGAAGGCTATGGATCACTCGAGCGAGTAATGTACCGATCACGATTCCGATGACATTAACGATGACGCGCCGGCCCAAAGCACCTTATAACACCAGTTTGGAATACCCCGGAAGTATCCATCAATTCTACGACCCAAAACTCCCTGGGAGGCAAACCAAGCGAGAATAGGGAATAGCTACGGAGCTAGAGCAACCAACACTGGCAACCCGAGGCTACCCAGAGAGGCCCATCACTCACGTGCGAAACACTATGCAATGCAAGACTCGATACAAGGCGATAAACGAGCGATATCAAGCATTCTCAACAATTGATGAACATTTCAATCAATAATCAACTCTAACAAGCGTAATAAGCATTAACAATCATTTGCAATCAAACAAGTAACAAGAACAACACCAACTAACATTATCAAGTATTAGCAAGTATTCTATAGGCATTATAGGCATTCTATAATCAATATAAACATACTATAAGCAATATTCTATGAAAACACACAAAATCACAAAAATGACCCCAACTTCAAAACACTACTACTTTCAAACGAGCCACGAGCTTTGGAAACCGACTTCACCAATCCTCCTAGATCACCATAAGGCACGTATAAAGACCCCAAAACCCTACTTTACCCTAGAATTCACGCAAAGTCCTGATTTCCCCCTTTGCTCATTTGAACTACAACTATATCAACCAAACACCCAACCAACGCCATAATCGCACCAAAAGTGCTACCATGGCCTCCCAAAACGATGCCAACACGCAAAACAAGAAAATGCCAAACTTGACCTAAACGACCTCGACTTTCACTAAGCCGTTTTTCTCCGTTTTTCTATTACACATTCCAATTAAACCACACATTTAGGCATTCTAGCATATCTAGCACATTTCTACATCAACGGACAGCATAACTGAGCAACTTCATCGTTTCAAGGATTTACTATTCACAAAACACTATTCAACAATCAATTTAAATTGCAATCTCAACATTTAACTGCAAAAAATATTAGAAAGCTATAAATACATGTTCTACAATCAACAAGGAACATTCTTTAAGTAACAAAAAGATTAAAACAACAATCTACGCATAAAACCCAAAAATCAAAGTTTAGATACAAATATTTCAAATGCGCAAATAACGATGAAACCCTCACCTTAGACACTCCTAGACGCTAGGAAAACCTCGTAGAGTGCCTCGGAAACCACCCTGTGCAAGCTTACGCGAAGATTTGATGATTTGATGAAGAAATATTTTTTTTTCTTTCCTTCTATTTTCGGCCATGACAAAACTGTTTTCAGCTTTTTTTATTTTTTTATTTTGTGCTATGTTATGCTATTAAAAAGAATGACAAGCTCAATGGTCAAGGCATTGGTCAAACCACTTAAGAATTGGTCAAATAAGCTTATTTTAGGCATTTTGAAGCTAAAACAACTAGCACAATTCTAATTCTAGCTAACAACAACAAAAATATTAAAATCAAGACACTAAATACTATTTTTCACTATTTGCTAAGGGCTAGAATTCATTTCCTATCTATCTCTCTCGAAATGCTATGCACTTTGCGACAATAAAAGAATAACGATTAAATCTCAAAGAATTTAAGAAATATATCATTTTTGGAAAGTATCATAGATTAAAATTTACTCCGGCTCGGAGTTACTTTTCATTTAATTGAAATTCGAGCATTTAAGTGCAAGAAAACTAAAACCGATTGACATAAATATGAAAGGTAGGTGATATTCCGTTAAAATAATTAACTTAAGTGTTATTTTAATTACTTCCAAAAGAAATATGAAAATAAAGCAACAATTAAATGTTTAACCAAAAATAAACACATAATTCAATGCTAACATTAAAGATAACACTTAATTAAATGCAATTAAATGTTATTAAATGCATGCCGGATTCGGGTTATCACATCCTCCCCCCCTTAAAACAATTGCGTCCTCGCAATTCTTCTTCCAATAGAACTCAGCATCATCTGAAATCCAACTCTGACCACTCTTCATTGGTTGCTGAACAAGACACTGATTAAGAATGCCTGAAGAATACCTTACTAAGAAACCCCAATAGTACTGACTGAAAACTCCAAAACAATAAGACGAAATAAAGGTTTAATTGAAAATACCATCTTGAAATCCAAATAAGAATTCCGCTGGTCAAGAATATCATAAAAGAATTCCCCTCTAAGAGTGCCGAGAAGATGCCAATAAAGACTAAAGCAAGGATACTGTAGATGATAGCAATACCACATTGATGGCAAGAAGAATATCCCACACACGAATCTCCAATAGAAGTCTATCAAGTACCAAATAAGAAAGTTAAAAGATAGTCAGAGTAGATGCACCTCATGCAGTGCTGATTACCGAAAATAGACCCAGCTGAAAGTTGTGTAAAGGATTATAGAGAAGAATACCACAGAACAACCTCTAAATGAAATCATCCAATCACTGTGTTCCTACCGCAACATCTTAGTCAAACAGCAAGTATAGATTCCCCTGAGTAGAAAGGCCGATGGGGAAGCCGTAAACAATACAAGATAATAAGTCCAAGCAGAATTCCAAGTGTAGGATCTTCCAATAAATGCCAATGAGGAAAATACTAGTAGAATGCCTAATAAGAATTCCAAAGAATACTGTAAGTAATATTACACAATAAGTCTGATAGGAATTCCAATTACCAAACCAACTGAGGAATGCCAAAGAAAATACCCGAAACAATGCTCTAGCAAGAAAATACTAAGGATTGCCAGTAAGTATTAGATAAATGACCACTAAGAATTCTATAGAACGCCATTGAAGGATTTCTAATGAGGAATGCCAGTAGCACACCAATAAAGACCGAGACACATATGCCATAGATAATACCATGCAGTAAGTCCAACTGAAAACCCAATAGCCAAGTCTACCAAGAAGTGCCAACATAAGTTCCAAAGAATACCCAATAAGGAAGCCAAAGAATGCTACCAAGAGCCATCATACAGAAACCCCAAATAAAGTTATCTTTTTATGATTGCCATTCACAAATAAAAGTCTTAGAAGTATGCCAACAACTGAGCTCCATAAACAAACACCAACTCCGAAATAAGGCTAGTCAAATGCCATTCCTTTCCTGCCAATCCATACACCTTGAAAAGCCAGCGGTGAACCACTTTCTTCAGGGGAGGAAGAAGTCTTTCTTACTATTTCCACGGGACATGTATGAATGCCAAGATATCACATTTATACACATGCCTTAAACTATTATGTAAGCAAGTTTACAAAAGAGTTTACAAAACCATTTAATCATCAAAGTCATTCAAATATGACAATCAATTCAAGCACAACATAATCAATTCAAATCACGGCACAACCAATTCAAGACATTCCAATACACACATTACAAGCAATACTTCAAGCAACTAACAATTCACGAGGTCGATTCGATTCACAATGCCAATTCCATAGGTCAATTCAATGCACAACTAGACACTTTACTTCACTTAGCACACAATTAACACATAACACATAACTATACCACATAGGAGCACACATTCATGTCAAGACACACAATCTCACATACAAGCATACACTTTCAAGACACACTTAACAAGCACACATTCAAGGACCACTACCCACCAGACCGAGGACCCTGTCCCAGCTTATGAGCTAGACAAGCTCTGATACCACCTGTGACACCCCGATCCCTCTCGAGACCGGGAGTTCTAACAATCATTCTATTCACAACCCAATTCCAAACCCGGGCAAAATTTTCAGGGAAAACGGATAGAGTCTCCCCTGTTTCTAGGCAAAAAGCAAACCTGCGACAGCATAT
The DNA here is from genome assembly GCA_037974665.1 of Ehretia macrophylla. Taxonomy (NCBI): domain Eukaryota; kingdom Viridiplantae; phylum Streptophyta; class Magnoliopsida; order Boraginales; family Ehretiaceae; genus Ehretia; species Ehretia macrophylla. Next base: position 52,140,387 of record CM075779.1, read on the forward strand.
AAGTGGACCAATACCATATCCAAACATTCAACCACCTCAAGGCCATCCGAGCCTCGGTTCTCAACAAATAAACTCAGCAAGTATACATACATTTCCAATTTAAAAGCTAACCTATCTCCTTTCATTTTTGACAAGTACATTCAAACTTGACAATTAAACCACATTAGGCTACTTCATAAAATAAACTATCGTGCCATTCTAACTCTTTTCCTTTGGACATTACAAACATGCATTGAAGTTAAACTATACTAACTAAATACATAAGCCAGCTTTTCAAATTACTTCAATAACCTAATAAAACTTAAATTACATTCTTTTAATATTAAATGCATACAATACATGAAAGCATACATCTTTGCCACTTCGACAACTCAGGCCACATAGGCACGCAAAACAACTCTTCAGGCACGAACTGTCACATAATCACGAACTTCCAGCTAACATGACATTTCCTGAAATATGGTGGTGAGGAGTGAGTATACACAACACGTATACTCAGTGAGGGCGAGACAGATATCGAGGTAGAGAGAAAGAAAGTCGTGCAATGCAAATAGGCAGCTAAGCAATATAACTGAGAAAGTAAGCGATCAAGACAAACCATCAATACAATAAGCAATTAATGAAAGCATTAACACAACCATTCAAAGCTATACCACACTCTGAAGGCTATGGATCACTCGAGCGAGTAATGTACCGATCACGATTCCGATGACATTAACGATGACGCGCCGGCCCAAACCACCTTATAACACCAGTTTGGAATACCCCGGAAGTATCCATCAATTCTACGACCCAAAACTCCCTGGGAGGCAACCCAAGCGAGAAGAGGGAATAGCTACGGAGCTAGAGCAACCAACACTAGCAACCCGAGGCTACCCAGAGAGGCCCATCACTCACGTGCGAGACACTATGCAATGCAAGACTCGATACAAGGCGATAAACGAGCGATATCAAGCATTCTCAACAATTGATAAACATTTCAATCAATAATCAACTCTAACAAGCGTAATAAGCATTAACAAGCATTTGCAATCAAACAAGTAACAAGAACAACACCAACTAACATTATCAAGTATTAGCAAGTATTCTATAGGCATTATAGGCATTCTATAATCAATATAAACATACTATAAGCAATATTCTATGAAAACACACAAAATCACAAAAATGACCCCAACTTCAAAACACTACTACTTTCAAACGAGCCACGAGCTTTGGAAACCGACTTCACTAATCCTCCTAGGTCACCATAAGGCACATATAAAGACCCCAAAACCCTACTTTACCCTAGAATTCACGCAAAGTCCTGATTTCTCCCTTTGCACGTTTGAACTACAACTATATCAACCAAACACCCAACCAACGCCATAATCGCACCAAAAGTGCTACCATGGCCTTCCGAAACGATGCCAACACGCAAAATGAGAAAATGCCAAACTCGACCTAAACGACCCCGACTTTCACTAAGCCATTTTTCTCTGTTTTTCTATTACACATTCCAATTAACCCACACATTTAGACATTCTAGCATATCTAGCACATTTCTACATCAACGGACAGCATAACGGAGCAACTTCATCGTTTCAAGGGTTTACTATTCACAAAGCACTATTCAACAATCAATTTAAATTGCAATCTCAATATTTAACCGCAGAAAATGTTAGAAAGCTATAAATACATGTTCTACAATCAACAAGGAACATTCTTTAAGCAACAAAATGATTAAAACAACAATCTACGCATAAAATCCAAAAATCAAAGTTTAGATACAAATATTTCAAATGCGCAAATAACAATGAAACCCTCACCTTAGACGCTCCTAGACGCTAGGAAAACCTCGTAGAGTGCCTCGGAAACCACCCCGTGCAAGCTTACGCGAAGATTTGATGATTTGATGAAGAAATATTTTTTTTTCTTTCCTTCTATTTTCGGCCATGACCAAACTATTTTCAGCTTATTTTATTTTTTTATTTTGTGCTATGTTATGCTATTAAAAAGAATGACAAGCTCAATGGTCAAGGCACTGGTCAAACCACTTAAGAATTGGTCAAATAAGCTTATTTTAGGCATTTTGAAGCTAAAACAACTAGCACAATTCTAATTCTAGCTAACAACAACGAAAATATTAAAATCAAGACACTAAATACTATTTTTCACTATTTGCTAAGGACTAGAATTCATTTCCTATCTATCTCTCTCGAAATGCTATGCACTTTGCGACAATAAAAGAATAATGATTAAATCTCAAAGAATTTAAGAAATATATAATTTTTGGAAAGCATCATAGTTTAAAATTTACTCCGGCTCGGAGTTACTTTTCATTTAATTGAAATTCGAGCATTTAAGTGCAAGAAAACTAAAACCGATTGACATAAATATGAAAGGTAGGTGATATTCCGTTAAAATAATTAACTTAAGTGTTATTTTAATTACTTCCAAAAGAAATATGAAAATAAAGCTACAATTAAATGTTTAACCAAAAATAAACACATAATTCAATGCTAACATTTAAGATAACACTTAATTAAATGCAATTAAATGTAATTAAATTCATGCCGGATTCGGGTTATCACATCCTCCCCCCCTTAAAACAATTGTGTCCTCGCAATTCTTCTTCCAATAGAACTCAGCATCATCTGAAATCCAACTCTGACCACTCTTCATTGGTTGCTGAACAAGACACTGATTAAGAATGCCTGAAGAATACCTTACTAAGAAACCCTAATAGTACTGACTGAAAACTCCAAAACAATAAGACGAAATAAAGGTTTAATTGAAAATACCATCTTGAAATCCAAATAAGAATTCCGCTGGTCAAGAATATCATAAAAGAATTCCCCTCTAAGAGTGCCGAGAAGATGCCAATAAAGACTAAAGCAAGGATACTGTAGATGATAGCAATACCACATTGATGGCAAGAAGAATATCCCACACACGAATCTCCAATAGAAGTCTATCAAGTACCAAATAAGAAAGTTAAAAGATAGTCAGAGTAGATGCACCTCATGCAGTGCTGATTACCGAAAATAGACCCAGCTGAAAGTTCTGTAAAGGATTATAGAGAAGAATACCAGAGGACAACCTCTAAATGAAATCTTCCAATCACTGTGTTCCTACCGCAACATCTTAGTCAAACAGCAAGTATAGATTCCCCTGAGTAGAAAGGCCGATGGGGAAGCCGTAAACAATACAAGATAATAAGTCCAAGCAGAATTCCAAGTGTAGGATCTTCCAATAAATGCCAATGAGGAAAATACTAGTAGAATGCCTAATAAGAATTCCAAAGAATACTGTGAGTAATATTACACAATAAGTCCGATAGGAATTCCAATTACCAAACCAACTGAGGGATGCCAAAGAAAATACCCGAAACAATGCTCTAGCAAGAAAATACCAAGGATTGCAGTAAGTATTAGATAAATAACCACTAAGAATTCTATAGAATGCCATTGAAGGATTTCTAATGAGGAATGCCAGTAGCACACCAATAAAGACCGAGACACATATGCCATAGATAATACCATGCAATAAGTCCAACTGAAAACCCAATAGCCAAGTCTACCAAGAAGTGCCAATAGAAGTCTCCAAAGAATACCCAGTAAGAAACCCAAGAATGCTACCAAGAGCCATCATACAGAAACCCCAAATAAAGTTATCTTTTTATGATTGCCATTCACAAATAAAAGTCTTAGAAGTATGCCAACAACTGAGCTCCATAAACAAACACCAACTCCGAAATAAGGCTAGGCAAATGCCATTCCTTTCCTGCCAACCCATACACCTTGAAAAGCCAGCGGTGAACCACTTTCTTTAGGGAAGGAAGAAGTCTTTCTTACTATTTCCACGGGACATGTATGAATGCCAAGATATCACATTTATACACATGCCTTAAACTATTATGTAAGCAAGTTTACAAAAGAGTTTACAAAACCATTTAATCATCAAAGTCATTCAAATATGACAATCAATTCAAGCACAACATAATCAATTCAAATCACGGCACAACCAATTCAAGACATTCCAATACACACATTACAAGGAATACTTCAAGCAACTAACAATTCATGAGGTCGATTCGATTCACAATGCCAATTCCATAGGTCAATTCAATGCACAACTAGACACTTTACTTCACTTAGCACACAATTAACACATAACACATAACTATATCACATAGGAGCACACATTCATGTCAAGACACACAATCTCACATACAAGCATACACTTTCAAGACACACTTAACAAGCACACATTCAAGGACCACTACCCACCAGACCGAGGACCCTGTCCCGGCTTATGAGCTAGACAAGCTCTGATACCACCTGTGACACCCCGATCCCTCTCGAGACCGGGAGTTCTAACAATCATTCTATTCACAACCCAATTCCAAACCCAAGCAAAATTTTCAGGGAAAACGGATAGAGTCTCCCCTGTTTCTAGGAAAAAAGCAAACCTGCGACAGCATATAAGTGGACCAATACCATATCCAAACATTCAACCACCTCAAGGCCATCCGAGCCTCGGTTCTCAACAAATAAACTCAGCAATTATACATACATTTCCAATTTAAAAGCTAACCTATCTCCTTTCATTTTTGACAAGTACATTCAAACTTGACAATTAAACCACACTAGGCTACTGCATAAAATAAACTATCGTGCCATTCTAACTTTTTTCCTTTGGACATTATAAACATGCATTGAAGTTAAACTATACTAACTAAATACATAAGCCAGCTTTTCAAATTACTTCAATAACCTAATAAAACTTAAATTACATTCTTTTAATATTAAATGCATACAATAATGAAAGCATACATCTTTGCCACTTCGACAACTCAAGCCACATAGGCACGCAAAACAACTCTTCAGGCACGAACTATCACATAATCACGAACTTCCAACTAACATGACATTTCCTGAAATGTGGTGGTGAGGAGTGAGTATACACAACACGTATACTCAGTGAGGGTGAGACAGATATCGAGGTAGAGAGAAAGAAAGTCGTGTAATGCAAATAGGCAGCTAAGCAATATAACTGAGAAAGTAAGCGATCAAGACAAACCATCAATACAATAAGCAATTAATTAAAGCATTAACACAACCATTCAAAGCTATACCATACTCTGAAGGCTATGGATCACTCGAGCGAGTAATGTACCGATCACAATTTTGATGACATTAACGATGACGCGCCGGCCCAAACAACCTTATAACACCAGTTTGGATTACCCCGGAAGTATCCATCAATTCTACGACCCAAAACTCCCTGGGAGGCAACCCAAGCGAGAAGAGGGAATAGCTACGGAGCTAGAGCAACCAACACTGGCAACCCGAGGCTACCCAGAGAGGCCCATCACTCACGTGCGAGACACTATGCAATGCAAGACTCGATACAAGGCGATAAACGAGCGATATCAAGCATTCTCAACAATTGAAAAACATTTCAATCAATAATCAATTCTAACAAGGGTAATAAGCATTAACAAGCATTTGCAATCAAACAAGTAACAAGAACAACACCAACTAACATTATCAAGTATTAGCAAGTATTCTATAGGCATTATAGGCATTCTATAATCAATATAAACATACTATAAGCAATATTCTATGAAAACACACAAAATCACAAAAATGACCCCAACTTCAAAACACTACTACTTTTAAACGAGCCACGAGCTTTGGAAACCGACTTTACCAATCCTCCTAGGTCACCATAAAGCACGTATAAAGACCCCAAAACCCTACTTTACCCTAGAATTCTTGCAAAGTCTTGATTTCCCCCTTTGCTTCTTTGAACTACAACTATATCAACCAAACACCCAACCAACGCCATAATCGCACCAAAAGTGCTACCATGGCCTCCCGAAACGATGCCAACATGCAAAACAAGAAAATGCTAAACTCGACCTAAACGACCCCGACTTTCACTAAGCCGTTTTTCTCCGTTTTTCTATTACACATTCCAATTAAACCACACATTTAGGCATTCTAGCATATCTAGCACATTTCTACATCAACGGATTGCATAACGGAGCAACTTCATCATTTCAAGGGTTTACTATTCACAAAACACTATTCAACAATCAATTTAAATTGCAATCTCAACATTTAACCGCAAAAAATGTTTAAAAGCTATAAATACATGTTCTACAATCAACAAGGAACATTCTTTAAGCAACAAAACGATTAAAACAACAATCTACGCATAAAATCCAAAAATCAAAGTTTAGATACAAATATTTCAAATGCACAAATAACGATGAAACCCTCACCTTAGACGCTCCTAGACGCTAGGAAAACCTCGTAGAGTGCCTCGGAAACCACCCCGTGCAAGCTTACGCGAAGATTTGATGATTTGATGAAGAAATGTTTTTTTTTTCTTTCCTTCTATTTTCGGCCATGACCAAACTGTTTTCAGCTTTTTTTCTTTTTTTATTTTGTGCTATGTTATGCTATTAAAAAGGATGACAAGCTCAATGGTCAAGGCATTGGTCAAACCACTTAAGAATTGGTCAAATAAGCTTATTTTAGGCATTTTGAAGCTAAAACAACTAGCACAATTCTAATTCTTGCTAACAACAACAAAAATATTAAAATCAAGACACTAAATACTAGTTTTCACTATTTTCTAAGGACTAGAATTCATTTCCTATCTATCTCTCTTGAAATGCTATGCACTTTGTGACAATAAAAGAATAACGATTAAATCTCAAAGAATTTAAGAAATATATCATTTTTGGAAAGCATCATAGTTTAAAATTTACTCTGGCTCGGAGTTACTTTTCATTTAATTGAAATTCGAGCATTTAAGTGCAAGAAAACTAAAACCGATTGACATAAATATGAAAGGTAGGTGATATTCCGTTAAAATAATTAACTTAAGTGTTATTTTAATTACTTCCAAAAGAAATATGATAATAAAGCTACAATTAAATGTTTTACCAAAAATAAACACATAATTCAATGCTAACATTTAAGATAACACTTAATTAAATGCAATTAAATGTTATTAAATGCATGCCGGATTCGGGTTATCACACGCAGCCCCACAGGATTGCTGCACCCGTCGTAGACCCCTCGGAGAGCTTTCCAAGGTTGTGCTGTACGCCGCGTAACTTTTTACGGAACAATAGTTATGGGCACCAGAGCAACGGAGACTTGGCATCAATCCTCATGCCCTCGGTTTGCAGGCCCAGCCTTTGCGTGAAGCGAAGTTGTCTTGCCCAAGGTGCCATCGAATTCGATAATAGAAATTTGATGGATTAGGTTGTCATCCTTTTCGCGGCTGACGACGTACGATCCGAGACAGAAAAATAGCACAAAAGAAGAAAAGTATCCTAAAACTGATGAAAATGTTCTATTTTGGGCTCTGAAAACATGCGCAACTGAGCAGGCTTGCTGCACCTGCTGTAGAGCTCTCAGGGAGCTATCCAACGGTATGCTGTGCGCCATGTAATTCCTTACGGATCAAAAGTTATGGGCACCTGATCGACGGATACCTGGTCATAAGCCTCACACCATCAGTTTACGGGCCCAGCCACTACGTGAAGCGAAGTTATCTTGCCCAAGGTATGGTCGGATTCGATAATAGAAATGTGATGGATTAGGTTGTCGTCCTTTTCGCTGCTGACGATGTACGATCCAAGAAGGAAACACAGCGCAAAAGAAGAAAAGTTTCCCGAAACTGATGAAAACGTTCAATTTTGGGCTCTGAAAATAGGTGCTGCTGAGCAAGCTTGCTGCACCCGTCATAGAACCCTCAGAGAGATTTCCAACGGTAAGTTGTATACCGCGTAACTCCCTACTGATCAAAAGTTATGGGCACTGGAGCGACGGAGACCTGGCCCCAATCCCCATGCCCTCGGTTTGCGGGTCCAGCCTCTACATGAAGCGAAGTTTCCTTGCCAAGGTACCGTCAGATTCGATAATAGAAATATGATGTATTAGGTTGTCGTCCTTTTCGATGTTGACGACGTACAATCCAGGGTGAAAAAACAGCACAAAAGAAGAAAAGTGTCCCAAAACTGAAGAAAACATTCGATTTTGGGCTCTGAAAATAGGCGCAACGGAGCAAGCTTGATGCACCCCTCGTAGAGCTCTCAGAGAGCTTTCCAACGGTATGCTATGCACCGCGTAACTCCTTACGAATCAAAAGTTATGGGCACCGGAACGACGGATACTGGTCGCAAGCCCCATACCCTCAATTTGCGGGCCCAGCCTCTACGTGAAGCGAAGTTGTCTTGCCTAAGGTGTCGTGGGATTCGATAATAGAAATGTAATGGATTAGGTTGTCGTCCTTTTCGCGGCTCACGACGTACGATCCGGGATAGAAAAACAGCGCAGAAGAAGAAAAGTGTCCCAAAATTGATTAAAACATTCGATTTAGGGCTCCGAAAATAGGTGCAGACGAGTAGGATTGCTACACCTGTTGTAGAGCTCTCGGAGAGCTTTCCAACAGTAAGCTGTGCGCCGCGTAACTCCTTACGGATCAAAAGTTATGTGCACTAGATCGACGGATACCTGGTCACAAGCCCCACACCCTCGGTTTATGGGCCCAGCCGCTACGTGAAGCGAAGTTGTCTTGCCCAAGGTGCCGTGGGATTCAATAATAAAAATGTGATGGATTAGGTTGTCCTCCTTTTCGCGGCTCACGACGTACTATCCGGGAGAAAAAACAGCGCAAAAGAAGAAAAGTGTCCCAAAACTAACGAAAATGTTCGATTTTGGGCTCCAAAAACAGGCATAGCTGAGCAGGCTTGCTGCACCCGTCGTAGAGCTCTCGGAGAGATTTACAACGGTATGCTGTGCACCGCGTAACTCCTTACGGATCAAAAGTTATAGGCATCGGAGAGACGGAGACCTGGTCCTAAACCCCACACCCTCGATTTGCGGGCCCAGACTCTATGTGAAGCGAAGTTATCTTGCACAAGGTGCTGTGGGATTCGATAATAGAAATGTGACTGATTAGGTTGTCATCCTTTTTGCGGCTCACGACGTACGATCCAGGACGAAAAAATAGCATAAAAGAAGATATGTATGCCGAAACTAATGAAAACGTTCAATTTTGGGCTATAAAAACAAGCACAGCCGAGCAGGCTTGCTGCACCAGTTGTAGAGCTCTCGAAGAGCTTTCCAACGGTATGTTGTGCGCCGCGTAACTCCTTACGGATCAAAAGTTATGGGCATCGGAACGACGAAGACCTGGTCCCAAGCCCCACGCCCTCGGTTTTTGGGCCCAACCTCTACGTAAAGCGAAGTTGTCTTGCCCAAGGTGCCGTGGGATTCGATAATAGAAATGTGATGGATTAGGTTGTCGTCCTTTTCGCGGTTGACGACGTACGATCCGGGACGGAAAAACATCGCAATAGAAGAAAAATATCCCAAAACTGATGAAAAAGATTGATTTTCGGCTATGAAAACAGGCGCAACCAAGTAGGCTTACTACACCTATCGTAGAACACTCCGGGAGCTTTCTAACGGTATGTTGTACGCTGCGTAACTCCTTACGGATCAAAAGCTATGGCCACCGGAGCAACAGAGACCTGGCCCCAAGCCCCACGCCCTCAGTTTGCTGGCCCAGCTTCTACATGAAGCGAAGTTGTCTTGCCCAAGGTGTCGTGGGATTCGATAATAGAAATGTGATGGATTAGGTTGTCGTCCTTTTCGCGGCTGACGACGTATGATCCGGGACAGAAAAATAGGGCAGAAGAAGAAAAGTGTCCCGAAACTAATGAAAACGTTCAATTTTGGGTTCCGAAAACAGGCGCAACCGAGTAGGTGCAACACCCGTCATAGAGCTCTAAGAGAGCTTTCCAACGGTATGTTGTGTGCCGCGTAACTCCTTACGGATCAAAAGTTATCTGCACCAGAGCGACGGATACTTGGTCACAAGCCCCATGCCCTCGGTTTGCAGGCCCAGCCTCTACGTGTAGCGAAGTTGCCTTGCCCAAGGTACCGTGGGATTCGATAATAGAAATGTGATAGATTTGGTTGTTGTCCTTTTCGCGGCTCATGATGTACGATCCGGGATGAAAAAATAGCACAAAAGAAGAAAAGTGTCCCAAAATTGATGAAAACGTTCGATTTAGGGCTCCAAAAATAGGCGCAGCCTAGCAGGATTGCTGCACTTGTCGTAGAGCTCTTAGAGATTTTTTCAAATGTATGCTATGCGCCACGTAACTCCTTACGGATCAAAAGTTATAGGCACCGGAGCGACAGAGACCTGGTCCATAGCCTCACGCCCTTGGTTTGTGGGCCCAACCTCTATGTGAAGCGAAGTTGTCTTGCCCAAGGTGCCATGGGATTCGATAATAGAAATGTGATGGATTAGGTTGTCGTCCTTTTTGTGGTCACGATGTATGATCCGGGACGAAAAAACACCGCAAAAGAAGAAAAGTATCCCGAAATTGATTAAAACATTCGATTTTGGGCTCAAAAACAGGCGCAGCTGAGCAGGTTTGCTACACCTGTCGTAGAGCTCTCGGAGAGCTTTCCAACTATATGCTGTGCGCTGCGCAACTCCTTACTGATCAAAAGTAATGGGCACCGGAGTGACAGAGACCTGGTCCCAAGCCCCACGCCTTCAGTTTACGGGCCCAGCTTCTACGTGAAGCGAAGTTGTCTTGCCCAATGTTCCGTGGGATTCGATAATAGAAATGTGACGAATTAGGTTGTCGTCCTTTTTTCGGCTCACGACGTACGATCTCGGAACTGATGAAAACATTTGATTTTGGGCTCGGATTAAAGGCACAGCCGAGCAGGCTTGCTGCACCAGTCGTAGAGCTCTCAGAGAGCTTTCCAACGGTATGTTGTGCGCTGCGTAACTCCTTGCGGATCAAAATTCATGGGCACCGGAGCGACGGAGACCTTGTCCCTAGCCCCACGCCCTTGGTTTGCGGGCCCAACCTATACGTGAAGCGAAGTTGTCTTGCCCAAGGTGTCATGGGATTTGATAATAGAAATGTGTTGGATTAGGTTGTCGTCCTTTTCGCGGCTGATGACGTACCATCCGGGACGAAAAAACAGTACAAAAGAATAAATGTGTCCCAAAACTAATGAAAATGTTCGATTTTTGTCTCCGAAAATAGGCGCAGCTGAGTAGGCTTGCTGCACCTGTTGTAGAGCTATCGGAGAGCTTTCCAACTGTATGTTGTGCGCAGCGTAACTCCTTATGGATCAAAAGTTATAGGCACCGGAGCAGTGGATACCTAGTCACAAGGCCCACGCCCTCGGTTTACGGGCCCAGCCTCTACATGAAGTGAAGTTGTCATGCCCAAGGTGCCGTGGGATTCGGTAATAGAAAAGTGATGGATTAGGTTGTCGTCCTTTTCGCGGCTGACAACGTACGATCTGGCACGGAAAAATAGCACAAAAGAAGAAAAGTGTCCTGAAATTGATGAAAACGTTCGATTTTGGGCTTCGAAAATATGAGCAGTCGAGCAGGCTTGCTATTCCTGTTGTAAAGCTCTTGGAGATCTTTCCAACGGTAAGATGTACACTGCGTAACGCATTATGTATCAAAAGTCATGGGCTTCGGAGTGACAGAAACCTGGTCCCCAGCCCCACGTCCTCGGTTTGCGGGCCCAGCCTCTACGTGAAGTGAAGTTGTCTTTCCCAAGGTGCCGTGGGATTCGGTAATAGAAAAGTTATGGATTAGGTTGTCGTCCTTTTCGCGATTGACGACGTACGATCCGGGACGGGAAAACAGCGCGAAAGAAGACAAGTGTCCTAAAACTGATGAAAATGTTCAATTTTGGGCTACGAAAATAGGTGTAGTTGAGCAGGAAAGCTACACCCATCGTAGAGCTCTCAGAGAGCTTTCCAACAGTATGTTGTACATCGCGTAACTCCTTATGGATCAAAAGTTATGGGCACCGAAGCGACAGAGACCTGGCCCCGAGCCCTACGCCCTCGGTTTGCGGGCCTAGCCTCTACGTAAAGCGAAGTTGTCTTGCCCAAGGTGCCATGCGATTCGATAATAGAAATGTGATGGACTAGGTTCTCGTCATTTTCGTGGCTAACGACGTACGATTCGGGTTGAAAAAAAGCGCAGAAGAAGGAAAGTATCCCGAAATTGATGAAAACATTTGATTTTGGGCTCAGAAAATAGGCGCAATCAAGCAGGCTTATTGCACCCGTAGTAGAGCTCTTGGAGAGCTTTCCAACGGTATGTTTTGCGCCGCGTAACTCGTTACGGATCAAAAGTTATGGGCACTGGAGCGACGGATACCTGGTCACAAGCCCCACGCCCTTGGTTTGCTAGCCCAGCCTCTACGTGTAGCGAAGTTGTCTTGCCTAATGTGCCGTGGGATTCGATAATAGAAATGTGATGGATTTGGTTGTCGTCCTTTTCGCGGCTCACGACGTACGATCCAGAACGAAAAAATAGCGCAAAAGAAGAAAAGTGTCCCAAAATTGATGAAAACGTTCGATTTAGGGCTCCAAAAATAGGCGCAGCTGAGCAAGATTGCTGCACGTGTCGTAGAGCTCTCGCAGACCTTTCCAACGATATGCTGTGCGCCGCATAACTCCTTACGGATCGAAAGTTATGGGCACCGGATACCTGGTCACAAGCCCCACGCCCTCGGTTTACGGGCCCAGCCTCTATGTGAAGCGAAGTTGTCTTGCCCAAGGTGCCGTGGGATTCGATAATAGAAATGTGATGGATTAGGTTGTCGTCCTTTTCGCGGCTCACGACGTACGATCCAGGATGGAAAAACAACGCAAAAGAAAAAAAATGTCCCAAAACTGATGAAAACTTTCGATTTTGGGCTCCAAAAACAGGCCCAGCTGAGCATGCTTGTTGCACCCGTAGTAGAGCTTTCGGAGAGCTTTCCAACGGTATGCTGTGCGCCACGTAACTCCATACGAATCAAAAGTTATAGGCACCGGAGCGACGGAGACCTGGTCCTAAGCTTCACGCCCTCGGTTTGCGGGTCCAGCCTTTACGTGAAGCGAAGTTGTCTTGCCCAAGGTGCAATGGGATTCGATAATAGAAATGTGATGGATTAGGTTGTCGTCCTTTTCGCGGCTAACGACGTACGATGTGGGACCTAAAAACAGCGCAGAAGAAGAAAAGTGTCCCAAAACTGATGAAAATGCTCAATCTTTGGCTCCAAAAATAGGCACAACCGAGCAGGCTTGCTCCACCCATTGTAGAGCTCTCGGTGAGCTATCCAACGATATGCTTTGCGCCGTGTAACTCCATACGGATCAAAAGTTATGGGCACCGGAGCGATGGATACCTAGTCACAACCCCCACACCCTCGGTTCATGGGCCCGGCCTCTACGTGAAGTGAAGTTGTCATGCCCAAGGTGCCATTGGATTCGGTAATAGAAAAGTGATGGATTAGGTTGTCGTCCTTTTCGCGGCTGACGTCGTACGATCCGGTACGGAAAAATAGCATAAAAGAAGAAAAGTGTCCCAAAACTGATGAAAACGTCCGATTTTGGGCTTCAAAAACCGAAGCAGCCGAGCAGGCTTGCTGTTCTCGTCGTAGAGCTCTCGAAGAGATTTCCAACGGTAAGTTGTGCGCTGCGTAACGTCTTATGGAACAAAAGTTATGGGCACTTGAGCGACGCAGACCTGGTCCCAAGGCCCACGCCCTCAGTTTGTAGGCCCAGCCTCTGCGTGAAGTGAAGTTGTCTTGCCCAAGGTACAGTAGGATTCGGTAATAGAAAAGTTATAGATTAGGTTGTCGTCCTTTTTGCGACTGATGACGTAAGATCCTGGACGGAAAAACAGCGAAAAAGAAGAAAAGTGTCCCGAAACTGATTCAAATGTTCGATTTTGGGCTACGAAAATAGCGCATCCGAGCTGGCTTACTGTAACCGTCGTAGAGCTCTCGGAGAACTTTCCAACGGTATGCTATACGCCGCGTAACTCCTTACGGATCAAAAGTTATGGGCACCAAAAGGATAGAGACCTGGCCCCAAGCCCCACGTCCTCGTTTTACGGGCCTAGCTTCTACGTGAAGCGAAGTTGTCTTGCCCAAGGTGCCGTGGGATTCGGTAATAGAAATGTGATGAATTAGGTTGTCATCCTTTTCGTGGCTCACAACGTACGATCCGTGATCGAAAAACAGCGCAAAAGAAGAAAAGTGTACCAAAACTGATGAAAATGTTCAATTTTGGGCTCCAAAAATAGGCAGAGCTGAGCATGCTTGTTACAACTGTAGTAGAACTCTCAGAGAGCTTTCCAACAGTATGATGTGCGCCGCGTAGCTCCATACGTATCAAAAGTTATGGGCACTGGAGCGACGGAGACTTGGTCCTAAGCCCCATGCCCTCGGTTGGCGGGCCTAGCCTCTACGTGAAGCGAAGTTGTCTTGCCCAAGGTGCAGTGGGATTCGATAATAGAAATGTGATGGATTAGGTTGTCATCCTTTTCGCGACTGACGATGTACGATCCGGGATGAAAAAACAGTGCAGAAGAAAAAAAGTGTCCCAAAATTGATGAAAATGTTCCATTTTGGGTTTTGAAAACAAGCGCAACCGACCAGGCTTGCTGCACCCGTCATAGAGCTCTCGGAGAGCTTTCCAACAGTGTGCTGTGCGCCGCGTAACTCCTTCCGGATCAAAAGTTATGGGCACCGGAGCGACAGATACCTGGTCACAAGCCCCACGCCCTCGGTTTGCGGGTCCAACCTCTACATGAAAAGAAGTTGTTTTGCCCAAGGTGCCGTGGGATTCGATAATAGAAATGTGATGGATTAGGTTGTCGTCCTTTTCGTGGCTCACGACGTACGATTTGGGACAGCAAAACAGTGCAAAAGAAGAAAAGTGTCCCAAAACTGATGAAAATGTTTAATTTCGGGCTCTGAAAACAGGCTCAGCCGAGCAAGCTTACTACACTCATCGTAGAGCTCTCAAAGAGCTTTCGAACGGTATGCTATGCGCCGCGTAACTCCTTACGGATCAAAAGTTATGGGCACCGGAGCGACGGATACTTGGTAACAAGCCCCACGTCCTAGGTTTGTGGGCCCAGCCTCTATGTGAAGCGAAGTTCTATTGCGCAAGGTACTGAGGGATTCGATAATAAAAATATGGTGGCTTAGGTTGTTGTCCTTTTTTCGACTGACGACATACGATCCGGGACCGAAAAACAGTGCAAAAGAAGAAAAGTATCCCGAAATTGATAACAATGTTCTATTTTGGGCTCCAAAAATTGGCACAGATAAGTAGGCTTGCTGCATCCGTCATAGCGCACTTGGAGTGCTTTCCAACGGTATGCTGTGCGCTGTATAACTCCTTACGGATCAAAAGTTATGGGCACCGGAGCGACGGAGACCTGGTCCCAAGCCCCGCGCACTCGGTTTGCGGGCCTAGCCTCTACGTGAAGCAAAGTTGTCTTGCCCAAGGTGAAGTGGGATTCGATAATAGAAATGTGATGGATTAGGTTGTTGTTCTTTTCACGGCTGACGACGCATGATACGGGATGGAAAAACAGCGTAAAAGAAGAAAAGTGTCCCGAAACGGATGAAAATGTTCAATATTGGGCTCCGAAAATTGGTGTAGTCGAGCTGGCTTGCTTCGTCCATCGTAGAGCTCTCGAAGAGCTTTGCAACAGTATGTTGTGCGCCGCGTAACTCCTTACGGATCAAAACTTATGGGCATCGGAGCGACGGATGTGAGGCCCGACCTCGATTTGCGTGCGATACCTAGTTTCGTGTGCCCTAACCTAGATTTGCGTGCTTTGACTTAGGTTTAAGAATTGTGTTTCGTTTTGTGTGCCTTGCATTGAATTACGTGCATTCATTTAGGGTTACGTGCATTTACTTGGGAAATGTGCATTTGTCTCGTAGTTCGTGCCTTGCCTCGTAGTGCGTGTCCTAGACCTAGGAAAGTGTGCCCTCACGCTAATCAAGAAAGCATCTTACACGAAGCACTAGATCATTAATTAATCCTACGACTCCACTAACTAATATTAAATTGCTAATTCAACCACTAGAAGACAAAATCTCACAAAAAGCTAGACATTCTTTATTCTTTATTCTTTATTCTTTGCATATCCCAAACACACAATTAATTATTGTTCAACCAAGACAAAAATTCAGATTTTAACACACCCTTGGCCGACCACTAGGAGCACTTGTGCATGCATTCCAATTTCAAATTCTATTCCTAGACATCCTATGACAATCTATGACACAATGCATAAAACAAATTTGGCTCAAAACTCTACCCAAGGCTCCATATTCTCGACCCATTCTCTTGCCCATGCTAGGTGATTCAAAAATGCTTCTTGAAGACACAAAATTCTGATTTTGCAAGGCCCTAGGCTGACACAAGCTTCAAACATTGCAAGGCTTTTATTTTTCTTTCATTTTCTCTCATTTCCTCTCATTCTTCTCTCTCCCTCTCATTTCTTCTCTCTCTCTCTCAGCCCTAGCTGAATATTGTAGACTTCATAGCTAAGTTCTTCATCCTAAGGCTCTTCAAGACCTCCAAGCTACCAAGGAACTCGACCAAGCAAAGCTAGAGTGCAAGAGACACACATGCAAGCTCATTGAACATCCATTTCAGCTTAGGTGAGTTTGTTAGCTTCCATTTCATTTTCTTCTTGTTCTAACCACATGCACCTAGTAAGAACATGGTAACTTAGCTAGGAAATTAGAGAAATCCCAAGTTGTCTATCGGCTAAGCAAGGAGAAGAGTCATCATAGTGCTTCATCAAGATTTTGTGCATCTTCTTTGTTGTCTTGCTAAGGTGAGGGCTAAAACTTCTTGAAATTCTTTCAAAAACCACATGCATGCCCTTAAATGTCTATCTTTACATCTGTACTTGTGATTTATGTGTGTTCATGAGCTTTTGTAAACATGCATGGCAAGATATTTGGCTAGAATGTGATGATAGATGAAATCGGGTATGTGACAGCCTTCTGCCTTGTTGGTGCGAGGTGATTTTGACCAGGTAACATATGTTGAAAATATGTGAAATTGGTAGGTAACTAGTTTTGCCAGTTCTGAACATGTTTCACAGAAATAGGCCAAAGTTCATTTTGACTCTAAGGTCCTCAAAATGGAAAATTATCAAAATGTGTCCAAATTTGGAAAGTCTGGAAAAAATGAAGCAGGTTTTGGCAGATTCACTGACCTTGTAGAACGAATCAGTTTTGACTTAGTAATGATATCCAAAATGCATGAAATTTGGTGTGCAGCTAGATGTTTTAGTTCTGGACATTTTTGTCAGAAATAGACTAAGGCTAAATCTGAACCTAAGGCCCTCAAAAACTACAAGTATTGAAATGTGTGCAAATCTGGACAGTTTTGTGTAGTCTCATTGTTTTGGCTATAACTCTTGAACCCGAACTCCAAATGATGCGAGGTTTGTCTCTGAATTTAGTTTCCTCCTTAAGATTTAATTTGAAATCTTGTTCACTGGAATTGGCGATTGTTTTCTTGTCTCAATGATTGTGAGAAAACAGCCCATTGCAGTGAAGGTTTCACCTAGTGATATGCTTAGAAAAATTATTGTAACTTCTTTTGTTGTATTAAATACTTGCGATTGTGGCATTGGGATGTTGTGTGGACTGTTTTGAATGTTTGAGGGTGTTTGAATTAATCAATACACGGCTTGAGTTTAATCACGTGACAACTTAGGGCTTAATCGCACGGGTGAGCACGAAGTGAAACCCTAATGACTAGGTAAACTCACTAAGTGTTGATCTTATGGATATCGTGTTTGATTATATAATTATTAGGCTGCCCGTAGTTGCCCTCATAGCCCTGTTGATATATGTCAACATCCACCTCTTCATAATAAGTATCGTTAATTATATGGTAGCATAAATTAATGATTCTGACTTAAACGTCGATAAGGTCAAAAGAGATCGCGATGGCTACAAGAAAGAAGTTCGAAAATTTGGAATTACCTAAGATGACGTCGGGATGATACAATGCTAAAGTTAGCCAACTTGATCAAAGGAAACTTCCTAGAAGTTAACTTGGATGCTAGCCACCCATGTGGTTAATTATAGCCACACATGTGATAAATATGGGTGGCTAATACTTTGAACATGGTTGGTAAAGCCAACCAAGATTGAAATGTTTGATAGGAAAGTCTCCTGTGGCGGGCTAACTGAATTCTATAAATAGGCATGCATTAGTTCATCATTTTCATCCACAACACAACTCCAAACACAATCCTAAGTTAGTCTTTCTTTCTTGTATTCTTCTTGTAAGTCCAGAAGCCATTGAAGCTCTAATCTTGAGAGCGCACGGTGGGACAATTATCTTGTAAGTGTTATATTGAATTGTTATAACGAGTAGTGTTGTCTTTCTACTTGATTGTTGTTAAGACGTTTCTGGGAAATTGGTTATATTCTTACATGGTATCAGAGCTTAAGGGGCTCTTAACAACAATCTTGTCTAGTAAAGCTCAACAACTATGACTACTCAAGGTGCTAGTTCTTCTTCTACCAGTTCTAGTTCCGATTTAGTACCGACAATTCGTATCCGTCCCCCTACCTTCACGGAAGGAAAGCTCGATGGCACGAACTATCTTTTGTGGAAGTTCAAAATCACTACAGTTCTGGACTCCTAAGAACTCCTTGATACAGTGTTAGGCACAGATGCAGAACCAGTTACAGTCCGTGCTGAAGATGACACAAAAAATGTCACACCTCCAGATCCTCAACTTGTCAAAGAATGGAGGAGACGAAATGCTGATGCACTTTGTGCAATTGTCACAAGTGTTCAAGATTATGTCCTCACTCTTATTCAACACACAACCAAGGCATCTGAAGCTTGGAACATACTGAAAAATCAGTATGAAACAAGGAACCAGACTCACATTCAGAACTTGGAGAATCAGTTAGCTGCTGAGAGATTAAGTGAAGATGAAGCAGCTGAGTCATTTATCAGTAGGATGAAAAACCTACGTGATCAAATGGCTGTAGTTGGTATTGCCAAATCAACCGAGGAACTAGCTCGAAGGTGCATTAGAGTGTTGCCTCCAAAATTTGACGGCCTTGTGATAGCACTCAATACACAAGTTCGCATTCCTCCTTTGACGTTTGAAGAATTCACTGCCATGTTGATGGAGGAGGAGATGAGGTTGAGGAGCAGAGAAAATCAACTTGACTCTGCCTTTACAGCCAAGGCGAGAAGTAACCAAGAAGAAAAGAAGAAAGCAAAGAAGAAGACATTCTCTGGATCGTGCTACTACTGCAATAAGAAAGGTCATGCTGTCAAAGATTGCAGGAAACGAATCCATGACAAGAAGAACGGAACTTTAAAACCAAATTGGAGAAATAAAGAAATTGCCAATACGCCTGAAACAGAAGTGCATCTGTTTACTGTAACAGATGTATCGGGGGAAACGTGTACTAGCGCACATGTACATCAAACAAGTGCATGGGTGTTAGATAGTGGAGCTTCCCGACACATGACCAGCAAGAAGGAGTTATATGACTCCATAAAACCTCTACAAGAACCAATGAATGTTGTCGTCGGGAATAATGCGAGGTGTCCCGTTGAGGGCATTAGAACCATCTCGCTCGTGTCTCAAGATGGAGGAAGCAAGAAGCTGTCCAATGTACTCTTTGTACCCCAGATCACCATAAATTTGCTATTTGTAGCTGCTATTACAGATAATGATCTAGAAGTGCGGTTCAAGAAGACGGAAGCTTTGATTCTTGACAAGGATCAAAATATCGTAAGTAAAGGTATTCGCAAAAATAATCTTTACGAAATCAGCTCTCTTTCTGCTATCGTGGATGCCAAAACAAGTCAACTTTGGCATGAAAGGTTCGGGCACATTTCCTTAAAGGAAATGCAAAAGAAGAAGACGGTGGCCGACTTGCCTTCAATTGAAGAAATTGAAGGACCATGTGAAGCTTGTATGCTGGGCAAGCAACATAGACAGTCATTTCCCAAAGAGAGTCATAACCGATCAAAGGCTCCTCTAGAGTTGGTACATGCTGACCTCTGCGGAAAAATGACTACGACGGCATTGGGAGGATCTTCCTACTTTATGTTGTTAGTCGACGATTATAGTAGGAAGATGTGGGTGTACTTCCTTCGGGACAAGGCTGATGCTCTTGAAAAGTTTAAAGTGTGGCACAAACTTATGACAAATGAGAACACAACTCAGTTGAAGAAACTTCGTACCGATCGTGGGGGGGAATTCTGTTCTACAGAGTTCACCAACTACTGCAACAAGCTTGGGATTAAGTGCCAATTGACTGTTCCATACACACCACAACAAAATGGAGTTGTGAAATGAAGAAATCGAATAATTGTAGAAATGGCTCGATACATGTTGAAAAGTGCTAGCCTACTTGACACATTCTGGGCTAAAGTAGTCAACACAGCGGTATACATTCTCAATCGGTGCTCAACCAGGGCACTCAACGATAAGACTCCTAATGAGGCTTATTATGGTACGAAACCTTATGTGTCTCATTTAAGAAAATTTGGGTGTGAGTGTTTTGTACACATTCCAAATGAAAATCGAAAGAAATTGGATGACAAGAGCAAGAAGAGCATTTTCTTGGGATATAGTGAAGAGTCTAAAGCATACAGACTCTATGATGTAAAGACCAAGAAGGTGATCATAAGCTGAGATGTGGTGTTTAATGAGCGACCACACTCAATGGAGGATAGTGGTCCTGCCATTTCGTCATCAACTAATGAAGTAATCCACCAAGTGCCTGAACAACGACCGTTGAACAATGAAGAAGTCTCTAATGATGAGGAGACTGAAGACCAACCTGTTGTACCCACAAGAAAGCCACAACTGAAGTGGTTCCAATAGCTCTTTGATGGAAGAAATCCAGGAATTACTGATGATAGTCCACGTCCTGATGGACTAAGACGATCAAAGAGAATAGAGGAGCAGAACAGATTAGGACAACAACTAGTAAACATGGCTTTGATGACCCAAATCATCAAGACGGTAAAAGAACCAGTAACTGTGGAGGAAGCCATGTCAGATCCAAATTGGAGAGCAGCTATGCAAGCCGAGTATGATAGTATTATGAAAAATGATACTTGGGAGATCATTGAAAAGCCACCGAATAGAAAAATTATCGTCACCAAATGGATCTGGAAAGTGAAGTACAAGGCAGATGGAAGTCTTGAAAAATACAAGGCACGCCTTGTAGCACAAGGATTTTGTTGCAGGCCAATGTATATGAAACCTTTGCTCCAACAGCAAAAATGTCAACAATCAGGCTAGTTGTTGCAGCTGCCGCTCATTATGAATGGATTGTACATCAAATGGATGTCAAGTCAGCTTTTCTTAATGGGCAACTTGAAGAAGAAGTCTACGTTGCACAACCCCCTGGCTTCCAAATACCAGGTGAAGAAGAAAAAGTCTGCAAATTGAAAAAGGCTTTATATGGGTTAAAGCAAGCACCACGAGCTTGGTACAAATGTATAGACTCTTTCTTCTTGCAACATGGTTTCTGTAGAAGCAAATCAGAGGCCAACTTGTATGTTCTAAGTGAACAAGGAAAGAAGGTAATTGTAGTCCTATATGTGGATGATCTTGTAATCACTGGTGACCATGAAGATAATATTCGGAAGACGCAAGAATGGTTGAGCCAAGAATTTGAAATGACAAATCTTGGTCTTCTTCATTATTGCTTGGGAATCGAGGTATGGAAAAAACCTCATACGATCTTCATCTCGTAGCAACGATATGTTCGTGAGCTTCTGACTGCATTTGGTATGTCCGAGTGCAAACCAGTTGTCACCCCGATGGAAGTGAATACAAAGTTATCAATTGACGATCCTTCAGAACAAGTTGATAACAAGCTCTACAGAAGGTTGGTGGGAAGTTTAATCTTCCTTTGTAACACAAGACTTGATATTAGTTATGCTGTGGGAGTTCTCAATCGGTTTTCAAATTAACCGAAACAAAGTCACTGGCAAGCAGGGATGCGGATCCTCAAATATCTCAAAGGCACGTTGGAGTATGGGATATCATACAAGTATGGAGATACTTTATCTGGGTATTGTGACTCAGACTGGGCTAGTGATATTGACTTAAGAAAATCTGTTACAGGTTACGTATTCACATTCGGTGGTGGAGTCATCTCATGGGCTAGTAAGAAGCAACCCACCATTGCACTTTCATCAACGGAGGCAGAATACAAGGCTGCTTGTGTAGCATCCTGTGAAGCTGTTTGGCTACAACGCATCATGACTGATATTGGCATTCCAATAGATGAAGCAACAATGTTGAAATGTGACAGTCAGAGTTGTATAGCCATGTCAAAGAATCCGGTATTTCATGCTAGAACAAAACACATAGAGATTCAGTATCACTATGTGAGGGAACTGATTGAGGAAGGTGAAATCTACATGGAGTACTGCCCTACAGAAGATAATTGTGCAGATATCTTCACTAAAGCGTTAGGGAGCATCCAATTGAGCAAGCATCTTCAAACATTGGGTGTTGGCCCAATAGCTTAGTCAACATGAGGTGAACATTGAGGGGGGGTGTTGATATATGTCAACATCCACCTCTTCATAATAAGTATCGTTAATTATATGGTAGCATAAATTAATGATTCCGACTTAAACGTCGATGAGGTCAAAAGAGATCGCGATGGCTACAAGAAAGAAGTTCGAAAATTTGGAATTACCTAAGATGACGTCGGGATGATACAATACTAAAGTTAGCCAACTTGACCAAAGGAAACTTCCTAGAAGTTAACTTGGATGCTAGCCACCCATGTGGTTAATTGTAGCCACCCATGTGATAAATATGGGTGGCTAATACTTTGAACATGGTTGGTAAAGTCAACCAAGGTTGAAATGTTTGATAGGAAAGTCTCCTGTGGCGGGCTAACTGAATTCTATAAATAGGCATGCATTAGTTCATCATTTTCATCCACAACACAACTCCAAACACAATCCTAAGTTAGTCTTTCTTTCTTGTATTCTTCTTGTAAGTCCAGAAGCCATTGAAGCTCTAATCTTGAGAGCGCACGGTGAGACAATTATCTTGTAAGTGTTATATTGAATTGTTATAACGAGTAGTGTTGTCTTTCTACTTGATTGTTGTTAAGACGTTTCTGGGAAATTGGTTATATTCTTACAAGCCCAAAATATGAATCTGATGATTACATGTTGACAAGTAGGCCTTTCTTGCACTCGATCGCACGTAGATGTCGTTGCATGTTGAATAGTCTTGTTATTTGATTACGTGAACTTCGAAGTGAGTTATATGACTTGATTTACATGCGTTACATGGCTGCTCGTTTAATATTCATATAACTCTATGTGCTTTATAAGTGAAATTGCCTGTCATATCGTGCCTCGCTTGTTTACTTGTCAATGTGCAATCTTATGACTGTTCGGAGGCAACCTACTTTGTTGTCCTCCTAATGTGATATATTATATGTCATAAATGTGCATTGCATACAAGGTTGCAACCTTTCATTCTGGCGTGGTAGCGTTCACGCACACCGGGCGGCATCGGGCTTGCCGGTGCAACCGTGACTACCATTGTCCAATTCCCTCTCTCGCTTAGGGGCTAGACTTCCTCGGAGAGTTGGGTCGTAGAATTTCGGGATAAATCCAGAGTACACCCATTTGGCGTGATAAGGGGATGAACTGAAGTCGGCCGCAACAACTGATACTGGAATTGAACTGAGAGCAAAAGCTCACCGTATCCATTTCACTATGTGTATAAGTACTCTCGCTTGGTTCCTAGAGGACCTCGGGGAGGAAAGACCGGTAATTGTGTTCCTTTGCTTTTACATTACGTTATGTACTTACTTGTGATATATTCATGCTTGCAAAAAGGGTTTTCATAAGTTGAACCGGAAAATGAGTTTCAAAAGTTATTTCTCGTTCCCTCTCGTTGAATTCATAAGGACTCACCCTCTTTTATCATCTCAGGTGAAGAAGACCAAGAACAGGCACCCGAGGACGACGTGCCTAATGATGATTCCTTGGAATCATTGCTTGCCCTACGTGCCTTGCTTGACTATGGCCATTTTGTGAACAATATGTTGCTTGAAGACTATTTCATTTCTTATGATGCTTGTTGTTGTAATGTAAAAGACCCCCATTGTAATTTGGGGTCTAATTTTGACTTGTACTGATAATAACTAGATAGACACTACTATGGTCGTTTTTGCTATCGTTATTGGCTAGTATCTATCATAGGATTATGAAGTATCAGGTAATGACTAAGTAAAATGAACCTATCCAATCTTAAGCAGGTACTCATTGTTAAGCTAAGATCAACAGGTACTTTTGTAATGAGGACAAACAAACAAATGAGACATAGTATCATGCTAGGTTATTAATCAAACGAGACTTCGAGATAACTGGTAGGCGTTTCAATTGGTTATAAATAGTAATCTTAGTTGGAAATGAAATTGAGATTGGAAATTTTGAGGCGTTTAGAGAATTAGGTCAAACTAAAGAGGCCAATTACAGTCGTTATACTGTCGATTTTCCAGAAAAAGGTGGAGTTTAGGCTAAAACGTTAAGTGTTAAACCCTCTTGAACGATTAAGTACGTGATATGACTTGAATGATTAGATCACACCCTAGTCTAACCTTTATAGGTAGGGTTGGGGCGTGACATCTTATAGAAGAATGGTATCAGAGCTTAGATTGCTTAAGTCGGGTTTAACTCTCAGACCGTGGGTAGAACCCTAAGGTAATTAGGATGACTTGTTTATGTGTTATTGTATGACAATATCAAGTGTGCCTTCTCTGTTTCTATGTGCTTATGTGATTAACATGTCTTAACTGTTTCTAGAACTGTGTGTTTATGTAAAATTGAATGTTGCATACCTTATACATTAAATTCTTGTTTATCGCATTTCAATAAATTGTGCATCGTAATATGTGCCTATAGATGGCTGGCCCTAGTACCCGCACTACTAATAGGAGAGGTGAGCCCCAAGAGACCGGAGATGCTTATCAAACTAATCCCAGCATGGCTATGTTTAACATGATGGCGGATGCCATGGATCGCGTGTCACGAGTGATGGAACGTAAAGATGCATGTGAAGCAAACAACAACAACAACAGGAATGATGGTAACCATGGGAGGCATAGCAGAATGAGGGAGTTTCTTGACTTTCGCCCGTCTAAATTCCACGGGGAAGCTGATGATGAAAAAGCAGAAGTTTGGCTGTCTGAGATCGAGAGGATTTTCAGGTCACTTGACTATACTAATGAAGAAAAGGTGGAGTTTGTTGTGTTTCTGTTGCACGGGGATATTGAGCATTGGTGGCACACTGTGGAGGCACTGTGCGAAACTGATCATACACCTCGCTTGTAGGGTAATTTCGTTAAGGCATTCAAGGAGAAATATGTACCTGCAGTTTCCAGGCAAAGGCGGATTGAGGAATTCATGCACCATAACCAGGGTAACATGACGGTGGCCTAGTACGAGGCTTGCTTTGACCGACTGTCCCGCTATGCTCAATACATGGTTAGTACTCCTGAGGCGAAGATATGGAAATTTACGACTGGATTGAGGCCAAAGATTCAGGACCAGTTGGCTTCGCATGACTTCGATACCTATTCTACTCTCTTTGCTGCTGCTTCCCGAGTTGAGAAGAGAAAACTTGATAGAGCCGGTTCGAGTCAACCAAACAAGAAACCATACCAGCCTTCAGGTCAACAGAGAAAATTCCAAAGCCAGAGTCGTAGTCAGGGCCAGAGCCAGAACAGACCAGTTAATAACTGTGGCCCGACTAAAGCACCATCAGCCTTTTCCACCCGTGGATCCACAAGTAGTTCGCCTGCTACTCAGTCTGTCAACTGTTCTTACTGTGATAAGAAGGGGCATACCGAGGCCCAGTGCTGGAAGAAGTCAGGACGATGTGTGCGGTATGGCAGTGATCAGCATCAGATCTAGGATTGCCCAAAATGGCAAGCATGACAAAATCAAGTTAAACCACCTGGTAGAGGCAAGACTCTAGTTCCTAGAGTTCAGGCTCGAGCTTATGCTATTGAGTGGGAGGAGCTTCTAGAGGAGACCGCTGTTGTTGAAGGTACATTCTTCATACTGAATCAATCTATTAGGGTACTAATTGATCCAGGTGCTATTCATTCATTTATTACTCCCTTATGTGTGCAACGTGTGAAACTAAGAGTTGTATATTTGCCTTACGAAGTAGAAGTTGGTACTCCGATGGGTTCTAAACTTGTTACTAGCTCAGCTTGTAAAGCATGTAAAATCCAAATTAAAGATAGGGAATTCTCAGCCAATCTTATTGTATTACCCTTTCGAGACTATGAAGTCATTTTAGGGATGGACTGGTTGGCAAAGCATCATGCCCAACTAGATTGCCGGACGAAGATTGTAACATTCCGGGTACCTGGTCAACCAATACTGGAGGTAATGGGTCGAAGAGATTTCACCGGGAGTTCCATCATTTCATCTACGAAAACAGTGAAGTCCTTGAGAAAAGGGTGTAGTGGATACTTAGCTTACCTCATTAACAAGCCGTCGGACAAATCTAAGTTGGAGGAGATGCCAGTGATCAAAGACTATGCGGATGTGTTTCCAGAAGAATTGCCCGGTTTACCCTCAAATTGGGAGATCGAGTTCATTATAGAATTACTGTTTGGCACCCAGACAATATCTAAAGCTCCCTATCATATGGCACCGGCCGAGCTACAAGAATTGAAGGACCAATTGCAAGGATTGTTGAAGAAGGGGTTTGTTCAACCAAGTTCTTCTCCATGGGGTACACCAATCCTATTTGTAAAGAAGAAAGACGGAATGCTGAGGCTATGCATCGACTACCGAGGATTGAACTAAGTGACCATCAAGAATAAATACCCACTTCCACTAATCGACGAGTTGTTTGATCAACTTCAAGGAGCCAAAGTATATTCAAAGCTCGACTTGAGGCAAGGGTACTATCAGTTACGGATCAAAAAGGAGGATGTGCCTAAAACGGCTTTCAGGACGAGATATGGGCATTATGAATATGTGGTGATTCCATTTGGGCTAACTAATGCCCCTGCAGCTTTTATGGACGTGATGTAGGGTGTTTCAACCTTACTCGGACCAATTTGTGGTGATCTTCATTGATGATATTTTGGTGTACTCGAAATCCGAGGCTGAGCATTAACAACATCTGCGGTTGGTACTGCAGAAACTTCAAGAGCATCAATTGTATGCAAAGTTTAGCAAGTGCGAGTTTTGGTTGCAACAGATTGCATTTTTGGGGCATATCATATCCCAAGAGGGAATAACAGTGGATCCAGCAAACATAGAAGCGGTGATGTCTTGGAAGAAGCCGGAAAACGTTACAGAGGTTCGGAGTTTTCTTGGTATAGCCGGCTATTATCAGAGGTTCATGAAGGATTTCTCAAAGATTGCAGGACCGCTTACAAAGCTCGCTCAAAAGAAAATAAAGTTCGTATGGGATGACAAGTGTGAGAACAGTTTCCAAGAATTGAAGAAAAGATTGACTACTGCACCTGTTCTTGCATTGCCTGAAGAGAGTCAAGGTTTTGTATTCTATAGCGATGCTTCGAAGGAAGGTCTAGGTTGTGTGTTGATGCAAAATGGTAGAGTGATTGCATATGCCTCTAGGAAACCGAAACCGTATGAATTGAACTACCCGACGCATGATTTGGAGTTAGCGGCTATTGTGTTTGCACTCAAGAAATGGAGGTACTATCTGTGGGGTAACAAGTTCGAGGTGTTTACTGATCACAAGAGCTTGAAATACTTGTTCTCACAAAAAGAGTTGAACATGAGGCAAAGACGGTGGATGGAGCTTTTGGATGATTATAACTGCACAATCAATTATGTGCCTGGTAAAGCAAATGTAGTTGCAGATGCCTTAAGTCGGAAAGCGAGCATGGCAAAACTGGAAGTCAAGGTGCAGGAGTTGTTGGAGGAAGCATTCTTGTGGAAACCACAATTAACTCAAAAAGGGTTACTTTTTGCCACTACACAAGTTCAATTGACCTTGTTGTCTGAATTACGAGAGGCTCAACAGAAGGACCAACAGTTTCAGAAGATTGAAGAAAGCAACACAGATTTCAAGCTTCATGATGATGGTATTTAGAGGTTTAGGAATCGGATTTGTGTTCCTAATGAGCCAGAGTTGAAAAAGAAGATTCTTGAAGAAGCCCATAATTCAAGATACACTATCCACCCCGGTGGAACAAAGATGTACCAAGATTTGAAGCAACACTATTGGTGGAATAGCATGAAGAGAGAGATTGCGGAGTTTGTGACACGGTGTTTGACTTGCCAGAGAGTCAAAGCAGAACATCAACGACCAGCAGGTTACTTCAGCCATTGGAAATCCCTCAATGGAAATGGGAACATATAACTATGGACTTTGTTATGGACCTTCCTAGGTCACAAAAGGGTCATGACGCCGTTTGGGTCATAGTGGATAGATTGACTAAGTCAGCGCATTTCTTACCGATGAACAAAGAGGATAGTCCTGAGAGATTGGGAGATATGTATGTGGCGGAGATTGTAAGATTGCACGGGATGCCTCTGAGTATTGTATCAGATAGGGATCCTCGTTTCACTTCCCGATTTTGGAAGAGATTGCAAGAAGCTTTGGGAACGAAGTTGAGTTTCAGCACAGCTTATCACCCTCAGACTGATGGACAATCTGAGAGAACTATTCAGATTCTGGAGGATATGCTGAGGGCGTGTGTTTTAGACTTCGGGAAAGGTTGGGAGAAATACCTGTCTCTAGCGGAGTTCGCTTATAATAATAGTTATCAGGCCACTATCGGGATGGCCCCATTTGAGGCATTGTGTGGACGTAAGTGTCGATCCCCAATTTACTGGGATGAAGTAGGTGAGACGAAGACTTTTGACCCGACCCTTCTACCTGAACTTATGAAGACTGTTGATAATATCCACCTTATCCGGAAACGGATGCTTACCGCCCAGAGCAGGCAAAAAAGTTATGTAGACCGACGAAGACGAAGCCTAGAGTTTGAGGTCGGCGATAAGGTGTTCTTGAAGATATCATCTCGGAGGGGATTGATTAAACACGGCAAGGGTGAAAAGTTGAGCCCGATGTTTGTAGGACCCTTTGAGTTAGTTGAGAAGGTTGGCAAATTGGAGTATCGCGTGGAACTACCCCAAAACCTCTCCAATATTCACGACGTCTTTCACGTTTCAATGCTACGGAAGTATCATCCTGATCCATCGCATATCTTGGAGCCAGAGCCGTTGTAGCTTTGGGAGAACTTGTCTTATGAAGAGAAGCCCATTCGGATCCTAGACCAACAAGATCGGGAGTTGCGCAACAAATCTATACCGATGGTGAAAGTGTTATGGGATCATCATGGAGTTGAAGAAGCAACGTGGGAAAGGCGAGACGAGATGGAGTAACAGTATCCAGCATTATTTCAAAGGTAATATTGAATTTCAGGACGAAATTCTTTTAAGGAGGGGAGGATGTGAGGCCCAACCTCGATTTGCGTGCTATACCTCATTTCGTGTGCCCTAACCTAGATTTGTGTGCTTTGACTTAGGTTTAAGAATTGTGTTTCATTTTGTGTGCCTGGCATTGAATTACGTGCATTCATTTAGGGTTGCGTGCATTTACTTGAGGAATGTGCATTTGTCTTGTAGTTCGTGTATTGTCTCGTAGTACATGCCCTAGACCTAGGAAAGCGTGCCCTCACGCTAATCAAGAAAGTATCTTACACGAAGTACTAGATCATTAATTAATCCTACAACTCCACTAACTAATATTAAATTACTAATTCAACCCACTAGAAGATAAAATCTCACAAAAAGCTAGACATTCTTTATTCTTTATTCTTTATTCTTTGCATATCCCAAACACACAATTAATTATTGCTCAACCAAGACAAAAATTCAGATTTTAACACACCCTTGGCCGACCACTAGGAGCACTTGTGCATGCATTCCAATTTCAAATTCTATTCCTAGACATCCTTTGACAATCTATGACACAATGCATAAAAAAATTTGGTCAAAACTCTATCCAAGGCTCCATATTCTCGACCCATTCTCTTGCCCATGCTAGGTGATTCAAAAATGCTTCTTGAAGACACAAAATTCTGATTTTGCAAGGCCCTAGGCCGACACAAGCTTCAAACATTGCAAGGCTTTTATTTTTCTTTCATTTTCTCTCATTTCCTCTCATTCTTCACTCTCCCTCTCATTTCTTCTCTCTCTCTCTTGGCCCTAGCTGAATATTGTAGACTCCATAGCTAAGTTCTTCATCCTAAGGCTCTTCAAGACCTCCAAGCTCCCAACGAACTCGACCAAGCAAAGCTAGAGTGCAAGAGACACACATGCAAGCTCATTGAACATCCATTTCGGCTTAGGTGAGTTTGTTAGCTTCCATTTCATTTTCTTCTTGTTCTAACCACATGCACCTAGTAAGAACATGGTAACTTAGCTAGGAAATTAGAGAAATCCCAAGTTGTCTATCGGCTAAGCAAGGAGAAGAGTCATCATTGTGCTTCATCAAGATTTTGTGCATCTTCTTTGTTGTCTTGCTAAGATGAGGGCTAAAACTTCTTGAAAATCTTTGAAAAACCACATGCATGCCCTTAAATGTCTATCTTTACTTCTGTACTTGTGATTTATGTGTGTTCATGAGCTTTTGTAAACATGCATGGCAAGATATTTGGCTAGAATGTGATGATAGATGAATTCGGGTATGTGACAGCCTTCTGCCTTGTTGGTACGAGGTGAATTTGACCAGCTAAAAGATGTTGAAAATGCGTGAAAATTGGTAGGTAACTAGGAAATTAGAGAAACCACATGCATGCCCTTTGAGCTTTCATTTTGTGACCACGTTTCGCAGAAATAGGACAAAGCTAATTTTGACTCTAACGTCCTCCAAATGGAAAATTATCAAAATGTGTCCAAATCTGGAAAGTCTGGAAAAAATGAAGTAGGTTTTGGTAGATTCACTGACCTTGTAGAATGAACCAGTTTTGACTTAGTAAATGATATACAAAATTCATGAAATTTGGTGTGCAGATATATTTTTTAGTTCTGGACATTTTTGTCAGAAATGGACTAAGGCTAAATCGGACCCTAAGGCCCTCAAAAACGACAAGTATTGAAATGTGTGCAAATCTGGACAGTTTTGTGTAGTCTCACTGTTTTGGCTATAACTCTTGAACCCGAACTCCAAATGATGTGAGGTTTATCTCTGAATTTAGTTCACTCCTTAAGCTTTAATTTGAAATCTTGTTCACTGGAATTGGAGATTTTTTGCTTGTCTCAATGATTGTGAGAAAACAGCCCATTGCAGTGAGGGTTTCACCTAGTGATATGCTTAGAAAAATTATTGTAACTTCTTTTGTTGTATTAAATGCTTGGGATTGTGGCATTGGGATGTTGTGTGGACTGTTTTGAATGTTTGAGGGTGTTTGAATTAATCAATGCATGGCTTGAGTTTAATCACGTGACAACTTAGGGCTTAATCGCACGGATGAGCACGAAATGAAACCCTAAAGACTAGGTAAACTCACTAAGTGTTGATCTTATGGATATCGTGTTTGATTATGTAATTATTAGGCTGCCCGTAGTTGCCCTCATAGCCCTAAATATGAATTTGATGATTACATGTTGACAAGTAGGCCTTTCTTGCACCCGGTCCCACGTAGATGTCGTTGCATGTCGAATAATCTTGTTTTTTGATTACGTGAACTTCGAAGTGAGTTATATGACTTGATTTACATGCGTTATGTGGCTGTCCGTTTAATATTCATATAACTCCATGTGCTTTATAAGTGAAATTTCCTGTCATATCGTGACTCGCTTGTTTACTTGTCAATGTGCAATCTTATGACTGTTCGGAGGCAACCTACTTTGTTGTCCTCCTAATGTGATATATTACATGTCATAAATGTGCATTGCATACAAGGTTGCAACCTTTCATTCTGGAGTGGTAGCGTTCACGCACATCGGGCGGCATCGGGCTTGTCGATGCAATCGTGACTACCATTGTCCAATTCTCTCTCTCGCTTAGGGGCTAGACTTCATCGGATAGTTGGGTCATAGGATTTCGGGGTACATCCGGAGTACACCCATTTGGCATGATAAGGGGATGAACTGAAGCCGGCCGCAACAACTGATACTGGAATTGAACTAAGAGCAAAAGCTCACCGTATCCATTTCATTATGTGTATAAGTACTCTCGCTTGGTTCCTAGAGGACCTCGGGGAGGAAAGACCGGTAATTGTGTTCCTTTACTTTTACATTACGTTATGTACTTACTTGTGATATATTCATGCTTGCAAAAAGGGTTTTCATAAGTTGAACCAGAAAATGAGTTTCAAAACTTATTTCTCGTTCCCTCTCGCTGAATTCATAAGGACTCACCCTCTTTTATCATCTCAGGTGAAGAAGACCAAGAACAGGCACCCGAGGACGACGTGCCTAATGATGATTCCTTGGAATCATTGCTTGCCCTACGTGCCTTGCTTGACTATGGCCATTTTGTGAACAATATGTTGCTTGAAGACTATTTCATTTCTTATGATGCTTGTTGTTGTAATGTAAAAGACCCCCGTTGTAATTTGGGGTCTAATTTTGGCTTGTACTGATAATAACTAGATAGACACTACTATGGTCGTTTTTGCTATTGTCATTGGCTAGTATCTATCATAGGATTATGAAGTATCAGGTAAGGACTAAGTAAAATGAACCTATCCAATCTTAAGCAGGTACTCATTGTTAAGCTAAGATTAACAGGTACTTTTGTAACGAGGACAAACAAACAAATGACACATAGTATTATGCTAGGTTATTAATCAAACGAGACTTCGAGATAACTGGTAGGCATTTCGATTGGTTATAAATAGTATTCTTAGTTGGAAATGAAATTGAGATTGAAAATTTTGAGGCGTTTAAAGAATTAGGTCAAACTAAAGAGCCCAATTACAGCCATTATGCTGCCGGTTTTTCAAAAAAATGTGGAGTTTAGGCTAAAACGTTAAGTGTTAAACCCTCTTGAACGATTAAGTACGTGATATGACTTGAATGATTAGATCACATCTTAGTCTAACCTTTATAGGTCTGGTTGGGGCGTGACAACGGAGACCTGGTCCCAAGCCCCATGCCCCCGTTTTGCGGGTCCAGCCTCTACGTGATGTGAAGGTGTCTTGCCAAAGTGTCGGGGCATTCGATAATAGAAATGTGATGGATTAGGTTGTTGTCCTTTTCGCAGCTCACGATGTACGATCCGGGACGAAAAAACAGCGCAAAGAAGAAAAGTGTCCCAAAACTGATGAAAATGTTCAATTTTGGGCTCCGAAAACTGGCTCAGCCGAGCAAGCTTGCTGCACCTTTCATAGAGCTCTCGAAGGGCTTTCCAACGGTATGCTATGCGCGTACTCCTTACAGATCAAAAATTATGGGCACTGGATTGACGTAGACTTGGTCACAAGCCCCACGCCCTCAGTTTGCGGGCCCAGCCTATGACGCCCCAACCCGGCCTATAAAGGTTAGACTAAGATGTGATCTAAACATTCAAGTCATGTCTCGTACTCAATCGTTCATAAAAGTTTAACACTTAACTTTTAGCCTAGGCTCCACAATTTTTTCGGAAAACCGGCAGCATAACGGCTGTAATTGGGCTCTTTAGTTTGACCTAGTTCTCTAAACGCCTCAAAATTTTCAATCTCAATTTCATTTCCAACAAAGATTACTATTCATCAATTGAAACGCTACTAGTTGTCTCAAAGTCTCGTTTGATTAATAACCTAGCGTGATACTATGTCTCATTTTTTTTTGTTAATCCTCGTTATAAAAGTACCTGTTGATCTTAGCTTAACAATGGGTACCTGCTTAAGATTGGATAGGTTCATTTTACTTAGTCCTTACCTGATACTTCATAATCCTATGATAGATACTAACCAGTAACGATAGCAAAACGACCATAGTAGTGTCTGTCTAGTTATTATCAGTACAAGCCAAAATTAGACCCCAAATTACAACGGGGGTATTTTACATTACAAACATCAAGCAACATGAAAAGAAATAGTCTTCAAGCATCATAGTGTTCACAATGGCCATAATCAAGCAAAGCACATAGGATAGGAAATCATTCCAAGGAATCATCGTTAGGCACGTCGTCCTCAGGTACCTATTCTTGATCTTCTTCACCTGAGATGATAAAAAAGGGTTAGTCCTTATGAACTCAGCGAGGGGGAACGAGAAATAGGTTTTGAAACTCATTTTTCAGTTCAACTTATGAAAACCCTTTTTGCAAGCATGAATATATCAGAAGTAAGTACATAACATGATATAAAAGTAAAGGAACACAATTACCCGTCTTTCCTCCCTTAGGTCTTCTAGGAACCAAGCGAGAGTACTTATACACATAGTGAAAAGGATACAATGAGCTTTTGCTCTCAGTTCATGTCAGTATCAGTTGTTGCGGCCGACTTCAAATCATCCCTTTATCACACCAAATGGGTGTACTCTGGATGTACCCCGAAATCCTACGACCCAACTCTCCGAGGAAGTCTAGCTGTGATAACCCGAACCCGGCATGCATTTAATAGCACTTGACTGCATTTTATTAAATGTTTAATTAGTTAAATCAACCAATTTGCACTATTTTAATATTTCTCTTGGAAGCATTTAGTAGTTGCATATTGAATAATTAAAAGATTATTAACTATTTCTAATAATTATAGTAATTGAATTTATTCTCTTGTGATTAATTAAGTGTCATCTTAAATGTTAGGGTTTAATTGTATTTGACTACGTGTTTATATTAACTTTCATTTGTAGCTTAATATTAACTTCATAATTCTTTAAAATATTCTAGAAATAGTTAAATTAATTATTTTAAATGAATATTGATTACCTTGATTGTTTTGATTATTTTAATAATCGGTTTTGGTTGTCTTGCATTAAAATCACTCGATTTTCAAATAAATGAGGAAAGTAGCTCCGAGCCGGAGTAAATTTTAAACTATGATGCTTTTCAAAAATGATATATTTCTTAGATTCTTTGAGATTTAATTGTTACTTCTTTGTTGTCGCAAAGTGTATAGCATATCGAGAGCGATAGTTAGGAAATGATTTTTAGTCCTCAGCAAATAGTGAAAACTAGTATTTAGTGTTTTAATTTTAGTTTTTTAAGTTGTATTTAAATGGAATTGGATTTATGTTACTTGTTTTAGCTTTAAAATGCATGAAATAAGCTAGTTTGACCAATTTTTAAGTGGTTTGACCAAAGCTTGACCAATTGACCAAGGCTTGACAGCTTATTTAAGCTTATAAAACATTGCAAAATAAACAACAAAGCTAGAAATAGAGCAGCCATGGCCAAAACCATGAAGAAAAGAAAAAAAAAACATTTCAACTTCAAACTTCAATATCTTCGCGTGAGCTTGCACGGGGTGGTTTCCGAGGCATCCTACGAGGTTTTCCTAGCATCTAGGAGCGTCTAAGGTGAGGGTTTCATCGTTATTTGCGCATTTGAATATTTTGTGTATTAACTTTGATTTTTGGATTTTATCCGTATATTGTTGTTTTAATTGATTTGAGGCTTAAAGTATGTTCCCTAGCAATCGTAGAACACGTATTTATAGTTTTTTAACATTTTCTGCGGTTGAATATCGAAATTGAAATATAAATTGTTAGTTGAATAGTAATTTATGAATAGTAAATCCTTGAAACGATGAAGTTGCGTTGTTACGCTGTTTGTTGATGTGAAAATGTGCTAGGTATGCTAGAATGCCTAAATGCATGGTTTATTTGGATTGTGTAATGGAAAAAATGAGAAAAACGCCTTGGTGAAAGTCGGGGTCGTTTAGGTCGAGTTTAGCATTTTCTCGTTTTGCGTGATGGCATTGTTTCGGGAGGCCATGGAAGCACTTTTGGTGCGATTATGGCGTTGGTTAGGTGTTTGGTTAGTATAGTTGTAGTTCAAACGAGCAAAGGGGGAAATCGGGACTTTGCGTGAATTCTAGGGTAAAGTAGGGTTTCGGGGTCTTTAGACGTGCCTTATGGTGACCTAGGAGGATTGGTGAAGTCGGTTTCCAAAGCTCGTGGCTCGTTTGAAAGTAGTAGCGTTTTGAAAGTTGGGGTCATTTTTGGGATTTTGTGTGTTTTCATAGTATAATGCTTATAGAATGTTTATAATGCTTATAGAATGTTTATAATGCCTATAGAATGCTTATAATGTCTATAGAATACTTATTATTGCTTGATAATGTTTGTTGGTGTTGTTCTTGTTACATATTTGATTGTAAATGCCTGTTATCTTGTTTATCGTCTCTAATCTGTATTGTTGTGTTATCGCTCGTTTATTGCCTTGTATCGAGTCTTGCATTGCATAGTGTCCAGCGCGTGAGTGATGGGCCTCTCTGGGTAGCCTCGGGTTGCCAGTGTTGGTTGCTCTAGCTCCGTGACTATTCCCTTTTCTCGCTTGGGTTGCCTCCCAGGGAGATTTGGGTCGTAGAATTGATGGTTACTCCCGGGGTATTCCAAACTGGTGTTATAAGGTGGTTGCGCGCTTATTGTCATCGTTGTCAACATCAAGCTCGAGATTGATGTATCGCTCGTGAAATGGTATATTGCTCATAAGAGTGAACCATAGCCTTCAGAGTGTGGTATAGCTTTGAATGGTTGTGTTAATGCTTTCTTGAATGTTTAATATATTGTCGTTTGTATTGAATGCTTTCTTATTGACTTTATTGCTTAGCTGTGTCTATTTGCATTGCATGACTTTCTTTCTCTCCAACTCGATATCTGTCTCGCCCTCACTGAGTATACGTGTTGTGTATACTCACTCCTCGCCACCACATTTCAGGAAATGTCATGTTAGCTGGAAAGTTCGTGATTTCGTGAAAGTTCGTGCCTGAAGAGTTGTCTTGCGTGCCTATGTGGCTTGAGTGTCGAAGTTGTAAAGATATATGCTTTCATATGTTGTATGTATTTATTGTTAAAAGAAATGTAATTTAAATCTAGCTAGGTAGTTGAGGTAAATTGTTAAGCTAGTTTCTGTAATCAGTTAGCATAGCTTAACTTCAATGCATGTTTGTAATGTCCAAAGGAAAAGAGTTAGAATGGCATGATAGTTTATTTTATGCAGTAGCTTAGTATGGTTTAATTGTCTAGTTTGAATGTACTTGTCAAAAATGTAAAAAGATATGTTAGCTTTTAAATTGGAAATGTATGTATATTTGCTTATGGTTGCTTGTTGAGAACAAAGCTCGGATGGCCTTGAGGTGGTTGAATGTTTGGACATAGTATTGGTCCACCTATATGCTGTCGCAGGTTTTATATTTCGCCTAGAAACAGGGGAGACTCCGTCCGTTTTCCCTGACAATTTTGCCCGAGTTTGATTTTGGGTTGTGATTAAATCGATTGATAGAACTCCCGGTCTCGAGAGGGATCGGGGTGTTACACTAGCCCCCAAGCGAGAGAGGGAATTGGACAATGGTAGTCATGGTTGCACCGGCAAGCCCGATGCCGCCCGGTGTACGTGAATGCTACCACGCCAGAATGAAAGGTTGCAACCTTGTATGCAATGCACATTTATGACATTTAATATATCACATTAGGAGGACAAAAAAGTAGGTTGCCTCCGAGCAGTCATAAGATTGCACATTGACAAGTAAACAAGCGAGGCACGATAAGACAAGTAATTTCACTTGAAAGGCACATGGAGTTATATGAACATTAAATGGGAAGCCATGTAACGCACGTAAATCAAGTCATATAACTCATTTCAAAGTTCATGTAATCAATTAATAAGATTATTCATCATGCAACGGCATCTACGTGGGACCGGGTGCAAGAAAAGCCTACTTATCAACATGAAATCATCGAAATCATATTTAGGCTACAAGGGCAACTACAGGTAGCCTACTAAACACATAATCCAACACAACATCCAAAGGATCAACACTTAGCAAATTCACCTAGTTACTAGGGTTCCAATTCGTGCTTAATTAAGCCCCAAGTCATCTCGAAATCAAACTCAAGCCATGCATTAATTAGTTCATACACCCTCAAGTATTCAAAAAAGTCCACACAACATCTCAATGCCACAATCCCAAGCATTTAATACAACAAGAGAAGCTACAATAATTTTTCTAAGCATATCACTAAGTAAAACCCTCACTTAATGGACTGAATTCTCACAATCATTAAGACAAGCAAACAATCTCCAATTCTAGTGAATAATATGTCAAATTAAAGCTTAAGAAGTGAACTAAATTCAGAAACAAACCTCACATCATTTGGAGTTCGGGTTCAATAGTTATAGCCAAAACAGTGAGACTGCACAAAACTGTCCAGATTTGCACACATTTCAATACAAGTCGTTTTTGAGGGTCTTAGGGTCAGATTTAGCCTTAGTACATTTCATAACAAAAATGTCCAGAACTGAAAAATCTAGCAGCATACCAAATTTCATGCATTTTGGATATCATTTATTAAGTCAAAACTGGTTCGTTCTACAAGGTTTGTGAATCTGCCAAAACCTGCTTCATTTTTCCAGATTTTCCAGATTTGGACACATTTTAATAATTTGCCATTTTGTGGACCTTAGCGTCAAAATTAGCTTTGGCCTATTTCTGTGAAAAATGTTTAGAACTGGCAAAGCTAGCAAACTCACCTAAGCCGAAATGGAGATTCAAAGAGCTTGCATGTGTGTTTCTTGCAACCTAACTTGCTTAGTCGAGCTCCCTAGCTTCTTGCTTGCCTTGATGAACCATGGAGTGATGAAGATGAGCTATGGAGTCTACAATATTCAGCTAGGGCAGAGAGAGAGAGAGAAGAATGAAAGGGAGAGAGAAGAATGAGAGGAACTGAGAGAAATGAAGGCAAAATGAAAGCTTTTGCATATGTTGAAGCATGTATCGGCCTTGGGCATACAAATTTCAGATTTGTGTCTTCAAGAAGCATGATTTTTGAATCACCTAGCATGAGCAAGGAGCTTATGTCGAGATTGTGAGCTTTGAGGAGGGTTTTGAGCTAATTTTTTATTGCTTTGTGTCAT
The DNA here is from genome assembly GCA_037974665.1 of Ehretia macrophylla. Lineage (NCBI taxonomy): Eukaryota > Viridiplantae > Streptophyta > Magnoliopsida > Boraginales > Ehretiaceae > Ehretia > Ehretia macrophylla. Next base: position 52,179,324 of record CM075779.1, read on the forward strand.
TACATTGTCATAGAATGTTTGGGGAATAATTTGAATTATGCAAAGCAAGCACAAAGCACACAAGGTGGTCGGCCAAGGCTTGAAAAATCTGAATCTTTGTCATCTTTTGAGCATTATTTAATTGTGTGTTTGGAAAGTGCAAAAGAATAAGGAATAAAGAATGAGAATGTCTAGCTTTTGGTGCAATTTCGTCTTCTAGTGGGTTGAATTAGTAATTTAATATTAGTTAGTGGAATTTGTAGGATTAATTATTGATCTAGTGCTTCGTGTAAGATGCTTTCTTGATTAGCGTGAGGGCATGCTTTCCTAGGTCTAGGGCTCATACTACGAGGTAGGGCACGAACTACGAGATGAATGCACATTTTCCAAGTAAATGCACACAACCGTATATGAATGCACGTAATTCAATGCAAGGCACATAAAATGAAACATGATTCTTAAATCTAGGTTAAGGCATGCAAATCTAGGCTAGGGCACACGAAACGAGGTATCGCACGCAAATCGAGGTCGGGCCTCACATCCCCCCTCCTTAAAAGAATTTCGTCCCGAAATTCAATATTACCTTTGAAATAAAGCTAGATACTGTTGCTCCATCTGGTCTCGCCTTTCCCACATTGCTTCTTCAACTCCATGATGATCCCACAACACTTTCACAATCGGTATAGATTTGTTGCGCAACTCCCGATCTTGCTGGTCTAGGATCCGAACGGGCTTCTCTTCATAAGACAAGTTCTCCCGAAGCTGCAACGGCTCTGGCTCCAAGATATGCGATGGATCAGGGTGATACTTCCGCAGCATCGAAACATGAAAGACGTCGTGAATATTGGAGAGGTTTTGGGGTAGTGCCAGGCGATACGCCAATTTGCCAACCTTCTCAATTATCTCAAATGGTCCTACAAATATAGGGCTCAACTTTCCACTCTTGCCATGTTTAATCAGTCCCCTCCGGGGTGATATCTTCAAGAACACCTTGTCACCAACCTCAAACTCTAGGCTCCGTCCCCGTCAGTCTGCATAATTTTTCTGCCTGCTTTGGGCAGTAAGCATCCGTTTTCGAATGAGGTGAATATTATCCACAGTCTTCATAAGTTCAGGTAGAAGGGTCGGGTCAAAAGTTTTCGTTTCACCTACCTCATCCCAGTAAATTGGGGATCGACACTTACGTCCATACAACGCCTCAAATGGGGCCATCCCGATAGTGGCCTGATAACTATTATTATAAGCGAACTCCGCTAGAGATAGATATTTCTCCCAACCTTTCCCGAAGTCTAAAACACATGCCCTCAGCATATCCTCCAGAATCTGAATAGTTCTCTCCGATTGTCCATCAGTCTGAGGGTAATAAGCCGTGCTGAAACTCAACTTCGTTCCCAAAGCTTCTTGCAATCTATTCCAAAATCGGGTAGTAAAACGAGGATCCCTATCCGATACGATACTCACAGACATCCCGTGCAATCTTACAATCTCCGCCACATACATATCTCTCAATTTCTCAGGACTATCCTCCTTGTTCATCGGTAAGAAGTGTGCTGACTTAGTCAATCTATCCATTATGACCCAAACGACGTCATGACCTTTTTGTGACCTGGGCAGGTCCATAACAAAGTCCATAGTTATATGTTCCCATTTCCATTGAGGAATCTCCAATGGCTGAAGTAAACCTACTGGTCGTTGATGTTCCGCTTTGACTCTCTGGCAAGTCAAACACCGTGCCACAAACTCCACAATCTCTCTCTTCATGTTATTCCACCAATAGTGTTGCTTCAAATCCCGGTACGTCTTTGTTCCGCCGGGGTGAATAGTGTATCTTGAATTATGGGCTTCTTCAAGAATCTTCTTTTTTAGCTTTGGCTCATTAGGAACACAAATCCGATTCCTAAACCTCCAAACACCATCATCATGAAACTTGAAATCTATGTTGCTTTCTTTTATCTTCTGAAACTGTTGGTCCTTCTGTTATGCCTCTCGTAATTCAGACAACAAGGTCGATTGAACCTGTGTAGTGGCAAAAAGTAACCCTTTCCAAGTCAATTGTGGTTTCCACAAAAATGCTTCCTCCAACAACTCCTGAACCTTGACTTCCAGTTTTGCCATGCTCGCTTTCCTACTTAAGGCATCTACAACTACATTTGCTTTACTAGGCACATAATTGATTGTGCAGTTATAATCATCCAAAAGCTCCATCCACCGCATTTGCCTCATATTCAACTTTTTTTTGTGAGAACAAGTATTTCAAGCTCTTGTGATCAGTAAACACTTTGAACCTGTTACCCCACAGATAGTGCCTCCATTTCTTAAGTGCAAACACAATAGCCGTTAACTCCAAATCATGCGTCGGGTAGTTCAATTCATAAGGCTTCGGTTTCCTAGAAGCATACGCTATCACTCTACCATTTTTCATCAGCACACAACCCAATCCTTCTTTCGAAGCATCGCTATAAATTACAAAACCTTGACTCCCTTCAGGCAATGCAAGAATAGGTGCAGTAGTCAATCTTTTCTTCAATTCTTGGAAGTTGTTCTCACACTTATCATCCCACACGAACGTTGTTTTCTTTTGAGTGAGCTTTGTAAGCGGTCCTGCAATCTTAGAGAAATCCTTCACGAACCTCCGATAATAGCCGGCTAGACCAAGAAAACTCCGAACCTCCGTAACATTTTCCAGCTTTTTCCAAGACATCACCGTTGCTATCTTTGCTGGATCCACTGCTATTCCCTCTTGGGATATGATATGCCCCAAAAATGCAATCTGCTGCAACCAAAATTCGTACTTGCTAAACTTTGCATACAATTGATGCTCTCGAAGTTTCTGCAGTACCAACCGCAGATGTTGTTCATGCTCAGCCTCAGATTTCGAGTATACCAAAATATCACCAAAGAAGATCACCACAAATTGGTCCAAGTAAGGTTGAAACACCCTGTGCATCAAGTCCATAAAAGCTGTAGAGGCATTGGTTAGTCCAAATGGCATCACCACATATTCATAATGCCCATATCTTGTCCTGAATGCCGTTTTAGGCACATCCTCCTTTTTGATCCGCAACTGATAGTACCCTTGCCTCAAGTCGAGTTTCGAATACACTTTGGCTCCTTAGAGTTGATCAAACAACTCGTCAATTAGTGGAAGTGGGTATTTATTCTTGACAGTCACTTGGTTCAATCCTCGGTAGTCAATGCATAGCCTCAGCGTTCCGTCTTTCTTCTTCACAAAGAGAACTGGTGTACCCCACAGAGAAGAACTTGGTTGAACAAACCCCTTCTTCAACAATCCTTGCAATTGGTCCTTCAATTCTTGTAGCTCGGCCGGTGCCATACGATAAGGGGCTTTAGATATCGGTTGGGTACCAGGCAGTAACTCTATAATGAACTCAATCTCCCGATTTGGGGGTAAACCGGGCAATTCTTCTAGAAACACATCCGCATACTCTTTGATCACTGGCATCTCCTCCAACTTAGCTTTATCCGACGGCTTGTTGATGAGATAAGCTAAGTATCCACTACACCCTTTTCTCAAGGACTTCACTGCTTTCGTAGATGAAATGATAGAACTCCCGGTGAAATCTCTTCGACCCATGACTTCTAATATTGGTTGACCAGGTACGTGGAATATTACAATCTTCGTCCGACAATCTAGTTGGGCATGATGCTTTGCCTGGGCATGATGCTTTGCCAACCAGTCCATCCCTAAGATGACTTCATAGTCTCGAAAAGGTAATACAATAAGATTGGCTGAGAATTCCCTATCCTTAATTTGAATTTTACATACTTTACAAGCTGAGCTAGTAACAAGTTTAAAACCCATCGAAGTACCAACTTCTACTTCATAAGGCAAACATACAACTCGTAGTTTCACACGTTGCACACATAAGGGAGTAATAAATGAATGAGTAGTACCCGGATCAATTAGCACCAAAACAGGTTGATTCAGTATGAAGAATGTACCTTCAACAACAGCAGTCTCCTCTAGAAGCTCCTCGCACTCAATAGCATAAGCTCGAGCCTGAACTCTAGGAACTGGAGTCTTGCCTCTACTAGCTGGTTTAACCTGATTCTGTCCTGCTTTCCATTTAGGGCAATCCTTGATCTGATGCTGATCAGTGCCACACCGTACACATCGTCCTGACTTCTTGCAGCACTGGGCCTCGGTATGCCCCTTCTTGTCACAGTAAGAACAGTTGACAGACTGAGTAGCAGGTGAACTACCTGTGGATCCGCGGGTGGAAGAGGCTGATGGCGCTTTAGTCGGGCCACAGTTATTCACTGGTCTGTTCTGGCTCTGGCCCTGATTATGACTCTGACTCTGGAATTTCCTTTGTTGACCTGAAGGCTGGTATGGTTTCTTGTTCGGCTGACTCGAACCGGCTTTATCAAGTTTTCTCTTCTCAACTTGGGAAGTAGCAGCAAAGAGAGCAGAATAGGTATCGAAGTCATGCGAAGCCAACTGGTCCTGAATCTCTGGCCTCAATCCCGTAGTAAATTTCCACATATTCGCCTCTGGAGTACTGACCATGTATTGAGCATAGCAGGACAGTCAGTCAAAACGAGCCTCGTATTGGGCCACCGTCATGTTACCCTGGTTCAAGTGCATGAATTCCTCAATCCGCCTCTTCCTGGAAACTACAGGTACATATTTTTCCTTGAATGCCTTAACGAAATTACCCCACAAGCGAGGTGTATGATCAGTTTCCCACAGTGCCTCCACAGTGTGCCACCAATGCTCAGCATCCCCGTGCAACAGAAATACAGCAAACTCCACATTTTCTTCATCAGTATAATCAAGTGGCCTGAAAATTCTCTCGATCTCAGACAGCCAAGCCTCTGCTTTCTCATCATCAGCTTCCACGTGGAATTTGGACGGGCGAAAGTCAAGGAACTCCCTCATTTTGCTATGTCTCCCATGGTTACCATTATTCCTGTTGTTGTTGTTGTTGTTTGCTTCACGTGCATCTTGACGTTTCATCACTCGTGACATGCAATCCATGGCATTCGCCATCATGTTAAACATAGCTATGCCAGGATTAGTTTGATAAGTATCTCTGGTCTCTTGGGGTTCACCGCTCCTATTAGTAGTGCGGGTACTAGGGCCAACCATCTATAGGCACATATTACGATGCACAATTTATTGAAATACGACAAACAAGAATTTAATGCATAAGATATGCAACATAATATGGATACACAATTCTAGAAACAATTAAGACATGTTAATCACTTAAGCACATAGAACATAGAAGACACATTTAACATTATCACACAATAATATATAGACAAGTCATCCTAATTACCTTAGGGCTCTACCCATGGTCCGAGAGTTAAACCCGACTTAAGCAATCTAAGCTCTGATACCATTCTTTCTTCTATGTAAGCTGTCACGCCCCAACCCGGCCTATAAAGGTTAGACTAGGGTGTGATCTAAACATTCAAGTCATGTCTCGTACTCAATCATTCATAAAAGTTTAACACTTAACGTTTAGCCTAGGCTCCACAATTTTTTCAAAAAACCGGTAGCATAACGGCTGTAATTGGGCTCTTTAGTTTGACCTAGTTCTCTAAACGCCTCAAAATTTCCAATCTCAATTTCATTTCCAACAAAGATTACTATTCATCAATTGAAACGCTACTAGTTGTCTCGAAGTCTCGTTTGATTAATAACCTAGCGTGATACTATGTCTCATTTTTTTTGTTAATCCTCGTTACAAAAGTACCTATTGATCTTAGCTTAACAATGGGTACCTGCTTAAGATTGGATAGGTTCATTTTACTTAGTCCTTACCTGATACTTCGTAATCCTATGATAGGTACTAACCAGTAACGATAGCAAAACGACCATAGTAGTGTCTGTCTAGTTATTATCAGTACAAGCCAAAATTAGACCCCAAATTACAACGGGGGTCTTTTACATTACATACATCAAGCAACATGAAAAGAAATAGTCTTCAAGCAGCATAGTGTTCACAATGACCATAATCACGCAAAGCATATAGGACAGGCAATCATTCCAAGGAATCATCGTTAGGCACGTCGTCTTCGGGTACCTGTTCTTGATCTTCTTCACCTGAGATGATAAAAGATGGTGAGTCCTTATGAACTCAACGAGGGGGAACGAGAAATAGGTTTTGAAACTCATTTTTCGGTTCAACTTATGAAAACCCTTTTTGCAAGCATGAATATATCACAAGTAAGTACATAACATGATATAAAAGTAAAGGAACACAATTACCCGTCTTTCCTCCCCGAGGCCCTCTAGGAACCAAGCGAGAGTACTTATACACATAGTGAAAAGGATACTGTGAGCTTTTGCTCTCAGTTCATGTCAGTATCAGTTGTTGCGGCCGACTTCAAATCATCCCTTTATCACGCCAAATGGGTGTACTCCGGATGTACCCCGAAATCCTACGACCCAACTCTCCGAGGAAGTCTAGCCCCCAAGCGAGAGAGGGAATTGGACAATGGTAGTCACGGTTGCACCGGCAAGCCCGATGCCGCCCGGTGTGCGTGAACGCTACCACGCCAGAATGAAAGGTTGCAACCTTGTATGCAATGCACATTTATGACATTTAATATATCACATTAGGAGGACAATAAAGTAGGTTGCCTCCGAGCAGTCATAAGATTGCACATTGACAAGTAAACAAACGAGGCACGATAAGACAAGTAATTTCACTTGAAAGGCACATGGAGTTATATGAACATTAAATGGGCAGCCATGTAACGCACGTAAATCAAGTCATATAACTCATTTCAAAGCTCACGTAATCAATTAATAAGATTATTCATCATGCAACGGCATCTACGTCGGACCGGGTGCAAGAAAAGCCTACTTATCAACATGAAATCATCGAAATCATATTTAGGACTACAAGGAAACTACGGGCAACCTACTAAACACATAATCCAACACAACATCCAAAGGATCAATACTTAGCTAATTCACCTAGTTACTAGGGTTCCAATTCGTGCTTAATTAAGCCCCAAGTCATCTCGAAATCAAACTCAAGCCATGCATTAATTAGTTCATGCACCCTCAAGTATTCAAAACAGTCCACACAACATCTCAATGCCACAATCCCAAGCATTTAATACAACAAGAGAAGCTACAATAATTTTTCTAAGCATATCACTAAGTGAAACCCTCACTGCAATGGAATGATTTCTCACAAACATTAAGACAAGAAAAAAAATCCAATTCTAGTGAATAAGATGTCAAATTAAAGCTTAAGAAGTGAACTAAATTCAGAAACAAACCTTGCATCATTTGGAGTGCGGGTTCAATAGTTATAGCCAAAACAGTGAGACTGCACAAAACTGTCCAGATTTGCACACATTTCAATACTTGTCAATTTTTAGGGCCTTAGTGTCAGATTTAGCCTTAGTCCATTTCTGACAAAAATATCCAAAACTGAAAACTCTAGCAGTACACCAAATTTCATTCATTTTGGATATCATTTATTAAGTCAAAACTGGTTCGTTCTACATAGTCAGTGAATCTGCCAAAACCTGCTTCATTTTTCCAGACTTTCCAGATTTGGATACATTTTAATAATTTGCCATTTTGAGGACATTAGAGTCAAAATTAGCTTTGGCCTCTTTCTGTGAAACATGTTCAGAACTGGAAACAATAGTTACCTACCAATTTTCACGCATTTTCAACATCATTTACCTAGCCAAAAGCATCTCACACCAACAAGACAGAAAGCTGTCACATGCACGATTTCATCTATCATCACATTCTAGCCCAAAATCTTGTCATGCATGTTTATAAAAGCTCATGAACACACATATATCTCAAGTACATAAGTAAAGATAGACATTTAAGAGCATGCATGTGATTTTTTGAAAGATTTTCAAGAAGTTTTAGCCCTCACCTTAGCAAAACAACAAGAAGATGCACAAGACTCTTGGTGAAGCAAAAAGTTGACCTTTTTCCTTGCTTAGCCGAGACACCACTCAATTTTTCTCAAATTTCCTAGCTTAGTAACCAAGTTCTTAGTAGGTCCATGTGGTTAGAACAAGAAGAAAAGAAATGGAAGCTAGCAAACTCACCTAAGCCGAAATGGAGATTCAAAGAGCTTGCATGTGTGTTTCTTGCAACCTAACTTGCTTAGTCGAGCTCTCTAGCTTCTTGCTTGCCTTGATGAACCATGGAGTGATGAAGATGAGCTATGGAGTCTACAATATTCAGCTAGGGCCGAGAGAGAGAGAGAAGAATGAAAGGGAGAGAGAAGAATGAGAGGAATTGAGGGAAATGAAGGAAAAATGAAAGCTTTTGCAAATGTTGAAGCATGTGTCGGCCTTGGGCATACAAATTTCAGATTTGTGTCTTCAAGAAGCATGATTTTTGAATCACCTAGCATGGGCAAGGAGCTTATGTCGAGATTGGGAGCATTGAGGAGGGTTTTGAGCTAATTTTTTATTGCTTTGTGTCATTACATTGTCATAGAATGTTTGGGGAATAATTTGAATTATGCAAAGCAAGCACAAAGCACACAAGGTGGTCGGCCAAGGCTTGAAAAATCTGAATCTTTGTCATCTTTTGAGCATTATTTAGTTGTGTGTTTAGAAAGTGCAAAAGAATAAGGAATAAAGAATGAGAATGTCTAGCTTTTGGTATAATTTCGTCTTCTAGTGGATTGAATTAGTAATTTAATATTAGTTAGTGGAATTTGTAGGATTAATTATTGATCTAGTGCTTCGTGTAAGATGCTTTTTGGATTAGCGTGAGGGCACGCTTTCCTAGGTCTAGGACACGCACTACGAGGTAGGGCACGAACTACGAAACGAATGCACGTTTCCCAAGTAAATGCACGCAACCCTAAATGAATGCATGTAATTCAATGCAAGGCACATAAAATGAAACATGATTCTTAAATCTAGGTTGAGGCACACAAATCTAGGCTAGGGCACACAAAATAAGGTATTGCACGCAAATCGAGGTCGGGCCTCACACAGCCTCTATGTGAAGTGATATTGTCATGCCCAAGGTACCATGGGATTCGGTAATAGAAATGTGATGGATTAGCTTGTCATCCTTTTCACAGCTTACGACGTACGATCGGGGACATAAAAACAGCGCAAAAGAAGAAAAGTGTCACAAAATTGATGAAAACGTTTAATTTTGGGCTCCGAAAATAGGCACAAATGAGCAGGCTTACTCCACTTGTCGTAGAGCTCTCAGAGAGCTTTCCAACGGTATGTTGTGCGCTGCGTAACTCCTTGCGAATCAAAAGTATGGGCACCGGAGCGACGGATACCTGGTCACAAGCGCCACGCCCTCGGTTTGCGGGCCCAGCCTCTACGTGAAGAGAAGTTGTCATGCCCAAGGTGTCTTGGGATTCGGTAATAGAAATATGATGGATTAGTTATCGTCCTTTTCGCGGCTGACGACGTACGATCCGGGACAGAAAAATAGTGCAAAAGAAGAAAAATATCCCGAAACTGATGAAAACGTTCGATTTTGGGCTCTGAAAATAGGTGCAACCCAACAGGCATGCTACACCCGTCGTAGAGCTCTCGAAATTCTTTCCAACGATATGTTGTACACCGCGTAACTCCTTACGGATCAAAAGTTATGGGCACCGGAGCGACGGAGACCTGGTCCGAAGCCCTACGCCCTCGGTTTGCAGGCCCAGCCTCTACGTGAAGCGAAGTTGTCTTGACTAAGGTGCTGTCGAATTTGATAATAGAAATGTGATGGATTAGGTTGTCGTCCTTTTCGCGGCTCATGATGTACGATCCGGGACGGAAAAACAGCGCAAAAAAAGAAAAGTGTCCCGAAACTGATGAAAATGTACGATTTTGTGCTTGGCGCAGCAAAGGAGGCTTGCTGCACCCGTCGTAGAGCACTCGGAGAGCTTTCCAACGGTATGCTGCGCGCCTCGTAACTCCTTACGAATCAAAATTTATGGGCATCGGAGCGACGGATACCTAGTCACAAGCCCTACGTCCTAGGTTTGCGGGCCCAACCTCTACGTGAAGCGAAGTTCTATTGCACAAGGTGCCATGGGATTTGATAATAGAAATGTGGTGGCTTAGATTGTTGTCCTTTTTGCGACTGACAACATACGATCCGGGACGGAAAAACAGTGCAAAAGAAGAAAAGTGTCCCGAAATTGATAAAAATGTTTGATTTTGGGCTCTAAAAACTAGCGCAGCCAAGCAGGCTTGCTGCACCTGTCGTAGAGCGCTTGGAGTGCTTTACAACGATATGTTGTGTGCCGTGTAACTCCTTACGAATCAAAAGTTATGGGCACCGGAGCGACGGAGACCTAGTCCTAAGCCCCACTCACTCGGTTTGCGGGCCCAGCCTCTAACTGAAGTGAAGTTGTCTAGTCCAAGGTGCTGTGGGATTCGATAACAGAAATGTGACGGATTAGGTTGTCATTATTTTCGCGACTGACGACGTATGATACGGAACGGAAAAACAGCGTCAAAGAAGAAAAGTGTCCCGAAACTGATGAAAATGTTCAATATTAGGCTCCAAAAATAGGCGCAGCTGAGCAGGCCTGCTTCGCCCATCGTAGAGCTCTCGGAGAGCTTTCCAACGGTATGCCGTGCGCCGCGTAACTCCTTACGGATCAAAACTTATGGGCACCGGAGCGACGGAGACCTGGTCCCAAGCCCTACGTCCTAAAATGTGCAGGCCCAGCATCTATGTGAAGTGAAGTTGTCTTGCCCAAAGTGCCATGGCATTCGATAATAGAAATGTAATGGATTAGGTTGTCGTCCTTTTTGCGGCTGACGACGTATGATACGGAATGGAAAAATAGCGTAAAAGAAGAAAAGTGTCCCGAAACTGATGAAAATGTTCAATATTGGGCTCCAAAAATAGGCGCAGCCGAGCAGGCCTGCTTTGCCCATCGTAGAGCTCTCAGAGAGCTTTCCAACGGTATGCCGTGCGCCGCGTAACTCCTTACGGATCAAAACTTATGGGCACCGGAGCGACGGAGACCTGGTCCCAAGCCCCACGTCCCCGGTTTGCGGGCCCAGCATCTATGTGAAGTGAAGTTGTCTTGCCCAAAGTGCCATGGCATTCGATAATAGAAATGTGATGGATTAGGTTGTCGTCCTTTTCGCGGCTCACGACGTACGATCCGGGACGGAAAAACAGTGCAAAAGAAGAAAAATGTCCCAAAACTGATGAAAATGTTCAATTTTAGGTTCTGAAAACAAGCTCAGCCAAGCAAGCTTGCTGCACCCGTCATAGAACGCTTGAAGGGCTTTCAACGGTATGCTATGGGCCGCGTAACTCCTTACAGATCAAAAGTTATGGGCACCGGATTGACGTAGACCTGGTCACAAGCCCCACGCCCATTGTTTGCGAACCCAGCCTCTATGTGAAGTGATGTTGTCATGCCCAAGGTGCCATGGGATTCGGTAATAGAAATGTGATGGATTAGGTTGTCGTCTTTTTCGCGGCTTACGACGTACGATCGGGAGATAAAAACAGCACAAAAGAAAAAAAGTATCACAAAATAGATGAAAACGTTCAATTTTGGGCTCCGAAAACAGGCACAAGTGAGCAGGCTTACTCCACCCGTCGTAGAGCTCTCAGAGAGCTTTCCAACTGTATGTTGTGCGCCGCGTAACTCCTTGCAGATCAAAAGTTATGGGCACTAGAGTGACGGATACCTGGTCACAAGCCCCACGTCCTCGGTTTGCAGGCCCAGCCTCTGCGTGAAGAGAAGTTGTCATACCCAAGGTATCGTGGAATTTGGTAATAGAAATATGATGGATTAGGTTATCGTCCTTTTCGCCGCTGACGACGTACGATCCAGGACAAAAAAACAGCGCAAAAGAAGAAAAGTGTCCGAAATTGATGAAAATGTTCCATTTTGGGCTCCAAAAATAGGCGCAGCCCAGCAAGCTTGCTGCACCTATCGTAGAGCTCTCAGAGTGCTTTCCAACGGTATGTTGTACGCCGCATAACTACTTACGGATCAAAAGTTATAAGCACCGGAGCGACGGAGACCTGGTCCCAAGCCCCATGCCCTCGGTTTGCGAGCCCAGCCTCTACGTGAAGTGAAGTTGTTTTGCCCAAGGTGCCATCTAATTCGATAATAAAAATGTGATGGATTAGGTTGTCGTCCTTTTCACGGCTCACGACGTACGATCCAGGACGAAAAAACAGCGCAAAAAAATAAAAGTATCCCGAAACTAATGAAAATGTACGATTTTGTGCTCCAAAAACAGGCGCAGCAAAGCAGGCTTGCTACACCCGTCGTAGAGCTCTTAGAGAGCTTTCCAACGGTATGCTGCGCGCCTCGTAACGCCTTACGGATCAAAAGTTATGGGCATCGGAGCGACGGATACCTGGTCACAAGCCCCACGCCCTCGGTTTGCGAGCCCAACCTCTACGTGAAATGAAGTTGTCATGAAAAGGTGCCATGGGATTCGGTAATAAAAAAGTGATGGATTAGGTTGTCGACCTTTTCGCGGCTGACGACGTACGATTCGGGATGAAAAAACTGCGCAAAAGAAGAAAAGTATCCCGAAACTGATGAAAACGTTCGACTTTGGGCTTCAAAAATATGCGCAGCCGAGCAGGCTTGTAGCACCTATCGTAGAGCACTCGGAGAGCTTTCCAACGGTATATTGTGCACCGCGTTCTCCTTGCGGATCAAAAGTTATGGGCATCAGAGCGACGGATACTTGGTCACAAGCCCTATGCCCTTGCTTTGTGGGCCCAGCCTCTACATATAGTGAAGTTGTCATGCCCAAGGTGTCATGGGATTTGGTAATAGAAATTTGTTGGATTAGGTTATCGCCCTTTTCGCTGCTGACGACGTATGATCCGGGACGAAAAAATGGCACAAAAGAAGAAAAATGTCTCGAAACTGATGAAAATGTTCGATTGTGGGCTCCGAAAATAGGCGTAGCCGAACAAACTCATAGCACCTGTCGTAGAGCTCTCAGAGAGCTTTCCAACAGTGTTCTTTACGTCATGTAACTCCTTACGAATCAAAAGTTATGGGCACCGGAATGACGGATACCTGGTCACAATCCCCACGCCCTCTGTTTGTGGGCCCAGCCTCTACGTGAAGCAAAGTTGTCTTGCCCAAGGTACCATGGGAATCGATAATAGAAATGTGATGGATTAGGTTTGACGTCTTTTTCACTGCTGACGACGTACGATCCGGGACGAAAAAATAGCACAAATGAAGAAAAGTATTCTAAAACTGATGAAAACGATGAATTTTGGGCTCCGAAAATAGGTGCAGCCGGGCAGGCTTGTTGCGCCTGTCATAGAGCTCTCAGAGGGCTTTCCAAAGGTGTGTTGTGCACCGCGTAACTCCTTACGGATCAAAAGTTATGGGCACCGGATCGACGTAGACCTAGTCACAAGCCCCATGGCCTCTGTTTGCGGGCCCAGCCTCTATGTGAAGTGAAGTTGTCATGCCAAGGTGCCGTTGGATTCGGTAATAGAAAAGTGATGGATTAGGTTGTCGTCTTTTTTGCGGCTGACGACGTACGATATGGGGCGAAAAAACAGCATAAAAGAATAAAAGTGTCCCAAAACTGATAAAAACATTCTATTATGGGCTTTGAAAATAGGCGTAGCCAAACAAGCTCACTGCACCTGTCGTAGAGGTCTCGAAGAGCTTTCCAACAGTGTTTTGTACGCCGCGTAACTCCTTACGGATCAAAAGTTATGGACACCGGATCGACGTAGACCTGGCCCCAAGCCCCACGCCCTCGGTTTGTGGGCCCAGCCTCTATGTGAAGCGAAGTTGTCTTGCCCAAGGTACCATGGGATTCAATAATAGAAATGTGATGGATTAGGTTGTCGTCCTGTTCGGAGCTGACGACGTACGATCCGGGATGAAAAAACAGCGCAGAAGAAGAAAAGTGTCCCAAAACTGATGAAAACGTTCGATTTTGGGCTTCAAAAATAGGCACAACCGAGCAGGCTTGTTGCACCCATTGTAGAGCTCTCAGAGAGCTTTCCAACGGTATATTGTACACCGCGTAACTCTTTACGGAGCAACAGTTATGGGCACCGGAGCGACGGAGACCTGGCCCTAAGCCCCACGCCCTCGGTTTGCGGGCCCACCCTCTACGTGAAGCGAAGTTGTCTTGCCCAAGGTACCGTGGGATTCAATAATAGAAATGTGATGGATTAGGTTGTCGTCCTTTTCGGAGCTGACGACGTACGATCCGGGATGAAAAAACAGCGTAGAAGAAGAAAAGTGTCCAAAAACTGATGAAAACGTTCGATTTTGGGCTTCAAAAATAGGCACAACCGAGCAAGCTTGTTGCACCCATTGTAGAGCTCTCAGAGAGCTTTCCAACGGTGTGTTGTACGCCGCGTAACTCCTTACGGATCAAAAGTTATGGGCACCAGAGCGACGGAGACCTGGCCCCAAGCCCCACACCCTCGGTTTGCGGGCCCAGCCTCTACGTGAAGCGAAGTTGTCTTGGCCAAGGTGCCATGGGATTCGATAATTGAAATGTGATGGATTAGGTTGTCGTCCTTTTCGCGGCTCACGACGTACGATCCAGGACGAAAAAACAGCACAAAAGAAGAACAGTGTCTTAAAACTGATGAAAACATTCGATTTAGGGCTCCGAAAACAGGCGCAGCCAAGCAGGATTGCTGCACTTGTTGTAGAGCTCTTGGAGAGCTTTCAAACGGTATGTTGTACGCCGCATAACTCCTTACGGATCAAAAGTTATGGGTACCAGAACGACGGATACCTGGTCAGAAGCCCCATGCCCTCGGTTTACGGGCCCTGCCTCTACTTGAAGCGAAGTTGTCTTGCACAAGGTGCCATGGGATTCGATAATAGAAATGTGATGGATTAGGTTGTCATCCTTTTCGCGGCTGACGACATACGATCCGGAACGGAAAAACAGCATAAAAAAAGAAAAGTGTCCCGAAACTGATGAAAATGTTTGATTTTGGGCTCCACAAACAGGCGCAACTAAGCAGGCTTGTTGCACTCGTCATAGAGCTCTTGGAGAGCTTTTCAACGGTATGCTGTGCACCGCATAACTCCTTACGGATCAAAAGTTATGGGCACCGGAGCGACGGATACCTGGTCACAAGCACCATGTCCTAGGTTTGCGGGCCCAGCCTCTATGTGAAACGAAGTTCTCTTGCGCAAGGTACCATGGGATTCGATAATAGAAATGTGGTGGATTAGGTTGTCATCCTTTTTGCGATTGACGACAAATGATCCGGGACGGAAAAACAGCGCAAAAGAAGAAAAGTGTCCCGAAACTGATAAAAACGTTCGATTTTGGGCTCCAAAAACTGGCGCAACCGAGCAGGATTGTTGCACTAGTTGTAGATGTGAGGCCTGACCTCGATTTGTGTACAATACCTCATTTCGTGTGCCCTAACCTAGATTTGCGTGCCTTGACTTAGGTTTAAGAATTGTATTTTATTTTGTGTGCCTTGCATTGAATTACGTGCATTCATCAGGGTTGTTTGCATTTGCTTGAAAAATGTGCATTCGTCTAGTAGTTTGTGCCTTGCCTCGTATTGCGTGCCCTAAACCTAGGAAAGCGTATCCTCACGCTAATCAAGAAAGCATCTTACACGAAGCACTAGATCATTAATTAATCCTACAAACTCCACTAACTAATATTAAATTGCTAATTCAACCCACTAGAAGACAAAATCTCACAAAAAGCTAGATATTCTTTATTCTTTATTCTTTATTCTTTATTCTTTGCATATCCCAAACACACAATTAATTATTGTTCAACCAAGACAAAAATTTAGATTTTGCACAAGCCTTAGCCGACGAACTCTTGTCATTGTGCATGCATTCCAATTTCAAATTCTATTCCTAGACATCCTATGAAAATTTATGACACAATGCATAAAAAAAATTGGCTCAAAACTCTACCCAAAGCTCCAAATCTCAACACAAGCTCCTTGCCCATGCTAGACACTTCAAATAATGCTTCTTGAAGACACAAATCAGATTTTTGCAAGGCCCTAGGCCGACACAAGCTTCAAACATTGCAAGGCTTTTATTTTCTTTCATTTTCTCTCATTTCCTCTCATTCTTCTCTCATTTCTCCTCTCTCTCTCGGCCCTAGCTGAAAAATATACTCTCCATAGCTAAGTTCTTCATCCTAAGGCTCTTCATGACCTCCAAGCTACCAAGGAACTCGACCAAGCAAAGCTAGAGTGCAAGAGACACACATGCAAGCTCATTGAACATCCATTTCGGCTTAGGTGAGTTGTTAGCTTCCATTTCATTTTCTTCCTGTTCTAACCTCATGCACCTACTAAGAACATGGTAACTTAGCTAGGAAATTAGAGAAATCCCAAGTTGTCTCTCGGCTAAGCAAGGAGAAGAGTCATCATTGTGCTTCATCAAGATTTTGTGCATCTTCTTTGTTGTCTTGCTAAGGTGAGGGCTAAAACTTCTTGAAAATCTTTCAAAAATCACATGCATGCCCTTAAATGTCTATCTTTACTTCTGTACTTGTAATATATGTGTGTTCATGAGCTTTTATAAACATGCATGGCAAGATATTCGACTAGAATGTGATGATAGATGAAATCGGGTATGTGACAGCCTTCTGCCTCATTGGTACGAGGTGATTTTGACCAGGTAAATGATGCTGAAAATGCATGAAAATTGGTAGGTAACTAGTTTTGCCAGTTCTGAGAATTTTTCACAGAAATAGGCTAAAGCTAATTTTGATTCTAAGGTCCTTAAAATGGAAAATTATCAAAATGTGTCCAAATCTGGAAAGTCTGGAAAAATGAAGCAGGTTTTGGCAGATTCACTGACCTTGTAGAACGAATCCGTTTTGACTTATTAAATGATATAAAAAATACATAAAATTTTGTGTGCAGCTATATTTTTCAGTTATGGACATTTTTGTCAGAAATGGACTATGGCTAAATCTGACCCTAAGACCCTCAAAGACGACAAGTATTGAAATGTGTGCAAATCTGGACAGTTTTGTGTAGTCTCACTGTTTTGGCTATAACTCTTGAACCCGAACTCCAAATGATGCGAGGTTTGTTTCTGAATTTAGTTCACTCCTTAAGATTTAATTTGACATCTTGTTCACTGGAATTGGAGATTGTTTTCTTGTCTTAATGATCATGAGAAAACAGTCCATTGCAGTGAGGGTTTCACCTATTGATATGCTTAGAAAAATTAATGTAGCTTCCCTTGTTGTATTAAATGCTTGGGATTGTGGCATTTGGATGTTGTGTGGACTGTTTTGAATGCTTGAGGGTGTTTGAATTAATCAATGCATGGCTTGAGCTTAATTACGAGATGACTTGGGGCTTAATCGCACGGGTAAGCACGAATTGAAACCCTAGTGACTAGGTAAATTCGCTAAGTGTTGATCCTACGATTATCGTGTTTAATTATGTAATTAGTAAGCTGCCCGTAGTTTCCCTCATAGCCCTAAACATGATTTCAATGATTACATGTTGACAAGTAGGCCTTTCTTGCACCCGGATCCACGTAGATGTCGTTGCATGTTGAATAATCTTGTTATTTGATTACGTGAACTTCGAAGTGAGTTATATGAATTGATTTACATGCGTTACATGGCTGCCCATTTAATACTCATATAACTCCATGTGCCTTATAAGTGAAATTGTCTGTCATATTGTGCCTCGCTTGTTTACTTGTCAATGTGCAATCTTATGACTGCTCGGAGGCAACCTATTTTGTTGACCTCCAAATGTGATATATTAAATGTCATAAACGTGCATTGCATACAAGGTTGCAACCTTTCATTCTGGCATGGTAGCACTCACGCACACCGGGTGGCATCGGGCTTGCCGGTGCAACCGTGACTACCATTGTCCAATTCCCTCTCTCACTTGGGGGCTACACTTCCTCGGAGAGTTGGGTCGTAGGATTTCGGGGTACATCTGGAGTACACCCATTTGGTGTGATAAGGGGATGAATTGAAGCCAGCCGCAACAACTGATACTAGAATTGAATTGAGAGCAAAAGCTCACCGTATCCTTTTCACTATGTGTATAAGTACTCTCGCTTGGTTCCTAGAGGACCTCGGGGAGGAAATACGGTTAATTGTGTTCCTTTACTTTTACATTACATTATGTACTTACTTGTGATATATTCATGCTTGCAAAAAAGGGTTTTCATAAGTTGAACCGAAAAATGAGTTTCAAAACTTATTTCTCGTTCCCCCTCGCTGAGTTCATAAGGACTCACCCTCTTTTATCATCTCAGGTGAAGAAGACCAGGAATAGGTACCCGAGGACGACGTGCCTAATGATGATTCCTTGGAATTATTGCTTGCCCTACGTGTCTTGCTTGACTATGGCCATTTTGTGAACAATATGTTGCTTGAAGACTATTTCATTTCTTATGATGCTTGTTGTTGTAATGTAAAAGACTCCCGTTCTAATTCGGGGTCTAATTTTGGCTTGTACTGATAATAACTAGATAGACACTACTATGGTCGTTTTTGCTATCGTTATTGGCTAGTATCTATCATAAGATTATGAAGTATCAGGTAAGGACTAAGTAAAATGAACCTATTTAATCTTAAGCAGGTACTCATTATTAAGCTAAGATCAACAGGCACTTTTGTAACGAGGACAAACAAACAAACGAGACATAATATCATGCTAGGTTATTAATCAAACGAGACTTCGAGATAACTGGTAGGCGTTTCGATTGGTTATAAATAGTAATCTTGGTTGGAAATGAAATTGAGATTGAAAATTTTGAGGCGTTTAGAGAATTAGGTCAAACTAAATAGCCCAATTACAGCTGTTATGCTGCCGATTTTCTGAAAAATTATGGAGTTTAGGCTAAAACGTTAAGTGTTAAACCCTCTTGAACGATTAAGTACGAGATATTACTTGAATGATCAGATGAAATCGGGTATGTGACAGCCTTCTGCCTTGTTGGTGCGAGGTGATTTTGACCAGGTAAATAATGCTAAAAACTAGTGAAAATTGGTAGATAACTATTTTTGCTAGTTATGAGCATTTTTCGCAGAAATAGGCCAAAGCTAATTTTGACTCTAAGGTCCTCAAAATGGAAAATTATCAAAATGTATCCAAATCTGAAAAGTTTGGAAAAATGAAGCAGGTTTTGGTAGATTCACTGACCTTGTAAAACGAACCAGTTTTGACCTAGTAAATGATATCCAAAATGCATGAAATTTGGTGTGCAGCTAGATTTTTCAGTTCGGGACATTTTTATCAGAAATGGACTATGGTTAAATCTAAACCTAAGACCCTAAAAAACGACAAGTATTGAAATGTGTGCAAATCTGGACAGTTTTGTGTAGTCTCACTGTTTTGGCTATAACTCTTAAACCTGAACTCCAAATGATGCGAGGTTTGTTTCTAAATTTAGTTCACTCCTTGAGATTTAATTTGACATCTTGTTCACTGGAATTGGAGATTTTTTTCTTGTCTTAATGATCGTGAGAAAACAGTCCATTGCAGTAAGGGTTTCACCTATTGATATGCTTAGAAAAATTAATGTAGCTTCCCTTGTTGTATTAAATGCTTGGGATTGTGGCATTTGAATGTTGTGTGGACTGTTTTGAATGCTTGAGGGTGTTTGAATTAATCAATGCATGGCTTGAGCTTAATTACGAGATGACTTGGGGCTTAATCGCACGGGTAAGCACGAATTGAAACCATAGTGACTAGGTAAATTCGCTAAGTGTTGATACTGCGAATATCGTGTTTAATTATGTAATTAGTAAGCTGCCCATAGTTGCCCTCATAGCCCTAAACATGATTTCGATGATTACATGTTAACAAGTAGGCCTTTCTTGCACCCGGATCCACGTAGATGTCGTTGCATGTTGAATAATCTAGTTATTTGATTACGTGAACTTCGAAGTGAGTTATATGACATTATTTACATGTGTTACATGGCTGCACGTTTAATACTCATATAACTCCATGTGCCTTATAAGTGAAATTGCTTGTCATATTGTGTCTTGCTCGTTTACTTGTCAATGTGCAATCTTATGACTGCTCGGAGGCAACCTACTTTGTTGACCTCCAAATGTGATATATTAAATGTCATAAATGTGCATTGCATACAAGGTTGCAACCTTTCATTCTGGCGTGGTAGCGTTCACGCACACCGGGCGGCATCGGGCTTGCCGGTACAACCGTGACTACCATTGTCCAATTCTCTCTCTCGCTTGGGGGCTAGACTTCCTTGGAGAGTTGGGTCGTAGGATTTTGGGGTACATCCGGAGTACACCCATTTGGCATGATAAGGGGGTGAATTGAAGCCAACCACAACAACTGATACTGGATTTGAACTGAGAGCAAAAGCTCACCGTATCCTTTTCACTATGTGTATAAGTACTCTCGCTTGGTTCCTAGAGGACGTCGGGGAGGAAAGACGGGTAATTGTGTTCCTTTACTTTTACATTACATTATGTACTTACTTGTGATATATTCATGCTTGCAAAAAAGGGTTTTCATAAGTTGAACCGAAAAATGAGTTTCAAAACTTATTTCTCGTTCCCCCTCGCTGAGTTCATAAGGACTCACCCTCTTTTATCATCTCAGGTGAAGAAGACCAGGAATAGGTACCCGAGGACGACGTGCCTAATGATGATTCCTTGGAATTATTGCTTGCCCTACGTGCCTTGCTTGACTATGGCCATTTTGTGAACGATATGTCGCTTGAAGACTATTTCATTTCTTATGATGCTTGTTGTTGTAATGTAAAAGACCCCCGTTGTAATTTGGGGTCTAATTTTGGCTTGTACTGATAATAACTAGATAGACACTACTATGGTCATTTTTGCTATCGTTATTGGCTAGTATCTATCATAGGATTATGAAGTATCAGGTAAGGACTAAGTAAAATGAACCTATCCAATCTTAAACAGGTACTCATTGTTAAGCTAATATCAATAGGTACTTTTGTAACGAGGACAAACAAACAAACGAGATATAGTATCTTCCTAGGTTATTAATCAAACGAGATTTCGAGATAACTGGTAGGCGTTTCGATTGGTTATAAATAGTAATCTTAGTTGGAAATGAAATTGTGATTGAAAATTTTGAGGTGTTTAGAGTATTAGGTCAAACTGAACAGCCCAATTACAACTGTTATGCTGCCGATTTTTCAGAAAATTGTGGAGTTTAGACTAAAACGTTAAGTATTAAACCCTCTTGAACGATTAAGTACGAGATATGACTTGAATGATTAGATCACACCCTAGTCTAACCTTCATAGAAGAATGGTATCAAAGCTTAGATTGCTTAAGTCGGGTTTAACTCTCGGACCGTGGGTAGAAGCCCTAAGTTAATTAGGATGACTTGTTTATATGTTATTGTGTGATAATGTTAATTGTGCCTTCTATGTTCTATGTGCTTATGTGACTAACATGTCTTAACTGTTTCTAGAACTGTGTGTTTATATAAAATTGTATGTTGTATACCTTATACATTAAATTCTTGTCTTGTCGTATTCCAATAAATTGTGCATCGAAATCTGTGCCTATAGATGGCTGGCCCTAGTACCTGCACTATTAATTGGAGCGGTGAGCCCCAAGAGATCGGAGATGCTTATCAAACTAATCCCGGCATGGCTATGTTTAACATGATGGAAAATGCCATGGATCGCGTGTCGCGAGTGATGGAACGTCAAGATGCACGTGAAGCGAACAACAACAACAACAACAACAGGAATGATGGTAACCATGGGAGATATAGCAGAATGAGGGAGTTCCTTGACTTTCGCCCGTCCAAATTCCCCGGGGAAGCTGACGATGAAAAAGCAGAGGCTTGGCTGTTTGAGATCGAGAGGATTTTCAGGCCACTTGACTATACTGATGAAGAAAAGATGGAGTTCGCTGTGTTTCTGTTGCACAGGGATGCTGAGCATTGGTGGCACACCGTGGAGACACTTTGGGAAACTGATCATACACCTCGCTTGTGGGGTAATTTCGTTAAGGCATTCAAAGAGAAATACGTACCTGCAGTTTCCAGACAGAGGCGGATTGAGGAATTCATGCACCTGAACCAGGGTAACATGACGGTGGCCTAGTACGAGGATCGTTTTGACCGGTTGTCCCGCTATGCTCAATACATGGTCAGTACCCCTGAGGCGAAGATGTGGAAATTTATGACTGGATTGAGGCTAGAGATTTAGGACCAGTTGGCTTTGCATGACTTCGATACCTATTCTATTTTCCTTGCTGCTGCTTCCCGAGTTGAGAAGAGGAAACTTGATAGAGCCGATTCGAGTCAGCCGAACAAGAAACTGTATCAGCCTCCAAGTCAACAGAGGAAATTCCAGAGCCAGAGTCGTAGTCAGGGCCAAAGCCAGAACAAACCAATTAATAACCGTGGCCCGACTAAAGCACCATCAGCCTCTTCCACCCGCGGATCCACAGGTAGTTCACCTGCTACTCAGTCTATCAATTGTCCTTATTGTGACAAAAAGGGTCATACCGAGGCCCAGTGCTGGAAGTTGTCAGGACAATGTGTGAGATGTGGTAGTGATCAGCATCAGATCAAGGATTGCCCTAAATGGTAGGCAGGACAAAATCAGGTTAAACCAGCTGGTAGAGGCAAGCCTCCAATTCCCATAGTCCGGGCTCGAGCTTATGCTATTGAGTGCGAAGAGCTTCCAAAGGAGACCGCTGTTGTTGAAGGTACATTCTTCACACTGAATCAATCTGTTAGGGTGCTAATTGATCTGGGTGCTACTCATTCATTTATTACTCCCTTGTGTGTGCAACGTGTGAAACTGAAAGTTGTATGTTTGCCTTACAAAGTAGAAGTTGGTGCTCTGATGGGTTCTAGACTTGTTACTAGCTCAGCTTGTAAAACATGTAAAATTGAAACTAAGGATAGGGAATTCTCAGCCAATCTTATTGTATTACCTTTTTGAGATTATGAAGTCATATTAGGGATGGACTGGTTGACAAAGCATCATGCCCAACTAGATTGCCGGACGAAGATTGTAATATTCTGGATACCTGGTCAACCAATATTGGAAGTCATGGGTCGAAGAGACTTCACCGGGAGTTCCATCATTTCATCCACGAAAGCAGTGAAGTCCTTGAGAAAAGGATGTAGTGGATACTTAGCTTACCTCATCAACAAGCTGTCGGACAAAGCTAAGTTGGAGGAGATGTTAGCGATTAAGGATTATGCGGATGTGTTTCCAGAAGAATTGCCCGGTTCATCCCCAAATCGAGAGATCGAGTTCATTATAGAATTATTGCCTGGCACCCAGCCGATATCTAAAGCTCCCTATCGTATGGCACCAGCCCAGCCTTTACGTGAAGTGTAGTTTTCATGCCTAAGGTGTCATGGGATTCAGGAATTAAAATTTGATGAATTAGGTTAACGTCCTTTTTGCGGCTGACGAAGTACGACTCAGGAGAGAAAAATAGAGCAAAAGAAGAAAAATATCCCGAAATTGATAAAAACGTTCGATTTTGTGCTCCAAAAACAAGTTTAGCCGAACAGGCTCCCCACACCTGTCGTAGAGCTCTCGGAGAGCTTTCCAACGGTATGTTGTACGCCGCGTAATTCCTTACGGATCAAAAGTTATGGGTACTGGAGTGACGAATACCTGGTCACAAGCCCCACGCCCTCAGTTTGCGGGCCCAGCCTCTACGTGAAGCAAAGTTGTCTTGCCCAAGGTGCTATGGGATTCGATAATAGAAATGTGATGGATTAGGTTGTCATCTTTTTTTCGGCTCACGACGTATGATCCGGGATGGAAAAACAATGCAAAAGAATAAAAGTGTTCCGAAACTGATGAAAATGTTCAATTTTGGGCTTCAAAAATAGGCGCAACCGAGCAAGCTTGTTGCACCTATCGTAGAGCTCTCGGAGAGCTTTTCAACGGTATGCTGTGCGCTGCGTAACTCCTTACAGATAAAAAGTTATGGGCACCGGAGTGACGTAGACCTGGTAACAAGCCCCACGCCCTCGGTTTGTGGGCCCAACCTCTACATGAAGTGATGTTGTCATGCCCAAGGTACCGTGGGATTCGGTAATAGAAATGTGATGGATTAGGTTGTCGTCCTTTTCTCGGCTGACGACGTACGATCGGGGATGGAAAAACAGCACAAAAGAAGAAAAGTGTCCTGAAACTGATGAAAATGTTCAATTTTGGGCTACGAAAATAGGTGCAGCCTAGCATGCCTTCTGCAACCGACAAAGAGCTCTCGGAGAGCTTTCCAACGATATGATGTACGCCGCGTAACTCCTTACGGATCAAAAGTTATGGGCACCAAAGCGACAGAGACCTGGCCTCAAGTCCCACACCATCAGTTTGCGGGCCCCGCCTATACGTGAAGCGAAGTTGTCTTGCCCAAGGTGCCATCGAATTTGATAAAAGAAATATGATGGATTAGGTTGTCGTCCTTTTCGCGGCTGACGACGTACGATCCAGGATGGAAAAATAGCATAAAAGAAGAAAAGTGTACCGAAACTGATGAAAACGTTCGATTTTGGGCTGGGAAAACCGGAGCAACCTCGCATGCTTGCTGCACCCGTCGTAGAGCTCTCGGAGAGCTTCCCAATAGTATAGAGTGCGCCGCATAACTCCTTATGGATCAAAAGTCATGGGCACCAGAGCGACGGATTCCTGGTCACAAGCCCCAAACCCTCGGTTTGCGGGCCCAGCCTCTACGTGAAGCGAAGTTGTCTTACCCAAGGTGCCGTGGGATTCGATAATAGAAATGTGATGGATTAGGTTGTCGTCCTTTTCGCGGCTCACGACGTACGATCCGGGATAGAAAAACAGTGCAAAATAAGAAAAGTGTCTGGAAACTGATGAAAATGTTCAATTTTGTGCTTTGAAAACTGGCGCAGCTGAGCAAGGCTTGCTGCACCCGACGTAGAGCTCTCAGAGAGCTTTCCAACGGTATGCAGTGCGCCACGTAACTCCTTATGGATCAAAAGTCATGGGAATCGGAGCGACGGATACCTGGTTACAAGCCTCATGCCCTCGGTTTTTCGGCCTAGCCTCTACGGGAAGCAAAGTTGTCTTGCCCAAGGTGCCATGGGATTCGATAATAGAAATGTGTTGGATTAGGTTGTCGTCCTTTTCGCGGCTCACGACGTACGATCCGAGACGGAAAAATAGCGCAAAAGAAGAAAAGTGCACCAAAACTGATGAAAACGTTCAATTTTGGGCTTCAAAAACTGGCACAGTCGAGCAGGCTTGCTGCACCCGTCATAGAGCTCTCGGAGAGCTTTCCAACGGAATGCTGTGCACCACGTAACTCCTTACGGATCAAAAGTTATGGGCACCGGAGCGACGGGGACCTGGTCCTAAGCCCCACGCCCTCGGTTTGCGGGTCCAACCTCTACGTGAAGCGAATTTCACTTGCCCAAGGTGCCTTGAGATTCGATAATAGAAATGTGATGGATTAGGTTGTCGTCCTTTTCGTGGCTCACGATGTACGATCCGAGACGAAAAAACAGAGCAAAAGAAGAAAAGTATACAAAAACTGATGAAAAAGTTCAATTTTGGGCGTCGAAAACTAGCGTAGCCGAGCAAGCTTGCTTCACCCGTCGTAGAGCTCTCAGAGAGCTTTCCAACGGTATGCAGTGTGCCACGTAACTCCTTATGCATCAAAAGTCATGGGAATCGGAGCGACGGATACCTGGTCACAAGCCCCATGCCCTCGGTTTGCTGGCCCAGCCTCTACGTGAAGTGAAGTTGTCTTGCCCAAGGTGCCATGGGATTCGATAATAGAAATGTGATGGATTAGGTTGTCTTCCTTTTTGCGGCTCACGACGTACAATCCGCGACGGAAAAATCGCGCAAAAGAAGAAAAGTGTCCCAAAATTGATGAAAACGTTCAATTTTGGGCTCCAAAAATAGGTGCAGTCTAGAAAGCTTGCTGCACCCGTCGTAGTGCTCTGGGAGAGCTTTTCAACGGTATGCTGTACACCGCGTAGCTCCTTACGGATCAACAGTTATAGGCACCGGAGCGACGGAGACCTAGTCCCAAGCCCCACACCCTCGATTTGCGAGCGTAGCCTCGACGTGATGCGAAGTTGTCTTGCCCAAGGCACCGTGGGATTTGATAATAGAAATGTGACGGATTAGGTTATCGTCCTTTTCGCGGCTCACGACATACGATCCGGGACGGAAAAACAGCACAAAAGAATAAATGTGTCCCGAAATTGATGAAAACATTTGATTTTGGGCTCTGAAAATAGGCAAAGCCGTGCAGGCTTGCTACACCCGTCGAAGAGCTATGGGAGAGCTTTCCAACGTTATGTTGTGCACCGCGTAACTCCTTACTGATCAAAAGTTATGGGCACCAGAGCAACAGAGACCTGGTCCCAAGCCCCACGCCCTCGGGTTGTAGGCCCAACATCTGCATGAAGCGAATTTGCCTTGCCTAAGGTGCCATGGGATTCGATAATAGAAATGTGATGGATTAGGTTGTTGTCCTTTTCGCGGCTGACGATGTACGATCTAAGACAGAAAAATAGCGCAAAAGAAGATAAGTGTCCCGAAACTATTAAAAACGTTCAATTTTGGGCTCTGAAAACAGGCGCAGCCGAGCAAGCTTGCTGCACCCATCGTAGAGCTCTCAAAGAGCATTCCAACGGTATGCTGTGCACCGCGTAACTCCTTACGGATCAAAAGTTATTGGCACCAGAGCGATGGATACCTGGTCATATGCCCCACGCCCTCTGTTTACGAGCCCATCCACTACGTGAAGTGAAGTTGTCATGCCCAAGGTGCCGTGGTATTCGATAATAGAAAAGTGATGGATTAGGTTGTCGTCCTTTTCGCGGCTGACGATGTACGATAAGGGATGGAAAAACAGAGCAAAAGAAGAAAAGTATCCCGAAACTGATGAAAATGTTCAATTTTGGGCTTCAAAAAGAGGAGTAGCCGAGCAGGCTTGTTGTTCCCGTCATAGAGCTCTCGGATACCTTTCCAACGGTAAGCTATGCACTGCGTAACGCCTTACGGATCAAAAGTTATAAGCACCGGGGCGACGAAGACCTAGTCCCAAGCCACACGCCCTCGGTTTGCGGGCCCAGCCTCTGCGTGATGCGAAGTTGTCTTGCCCAAGGCGTCATGGGATTCGGTAATAGAAAAGTTATGGATTAGGTTGTCGTCCTTTTCGAGGCAGACGACGTACGATCCGGGACGGAAAAACAGCGCAAAAGAAGAAAAGTGTTCCAAAACTGATGAAAACCTTCGATTTTGGGCTACGAAAATAGGCGCGGCCTAGCAAGCTCCCTACACCTGTTGTAGAGCTCTCAGAGAGCTTTCCAACGGTATGCTGTATGCCGTGTAACTCCTTACGGATCAAAAGTTATGGGCACTGGAGTGACGGATACCTGGTCATAAGCCCCACGCCCTCGGTTTGCGGGCCCAGCCTCTACGTGAAGCGAAGTTGCCTTCCCAAGATACCGTGGGATTCGATAATAGAAATGTGATAGATTAGGTTGTCGTCCGTTTTGCGGCTCATGACGTACGATCCGGGATGGAAAAACAGCGCAAAAGAAGAAAAGTGTTCCGAAACTGATGAAAATGTTCAATTTTGGGCTTCGAAAAGAGGTGCAGCCGAGCAAGCTTGTTGCACCCGTCGTAGAGCTCTCGGAGAGCTTTCCAACGGTATGCTGTGCGCCCGTAACTCCTTAAGGATAAAAATTTATGGGCACCGGAGCGACGTAGACCTTGTAACAAGCCCCACGCCCTCGGTTTGCGGGCCTAGCCTCTACGTGAAGTGATGTTGTCATGCCCAAGGTGCCGTGGGATTCGGTAATAGAAATGTGATGGATTAGGTTGAAGTCCTTCTCACGGCAGACGACGTACGATCGGGGATGAAAAAATAGCACAAAAGAAGACAAGTGTCCCGAAACTGATGAAAATATTCAATTTTGGGCTACAAAAATAGGCGCAGCCTAGCAGGCTTGTTGTAACCGGCATAGAGCTCTCAGAGAGCTTTCCAACGATATGATGTACGCAGCGTAACTCCTTATGGATCAAAAGTTATGGACAACGGAGCGACAGAGACCTGCCCCAAGCCACACACCCTCAGTTTGCGGGCCCCAACTATACGTGAAGCGAAGTTGTCTTGCCCAAGGTGCCATCGATTCGATAAAAGAAATGTGATGGATTAGGTTGTCGTCCCTTTCGCGGCTGACGAAGTACGATCCGGGACGAAAAAATAGTACAAAAGAAGAAAAGTATCCCGAAACTGATGAAAACGTTCGATTTTAGGCTGGGAAAACCGGAGCAACCTCACATGCTTGCTACACCCATCGTAGAGGTCTTAGAGAGCTTCCCAACAGTAAGGAGTACACCGCATAACTCCCTATGGATCAAAAGTCATGGGCACCGGAGCGACGGATTCCTAGTCACATGCCCTACGCCCTCGGTTTGCGGGCCCAGCCTCTACATGAAGAGAAGTTGTCTTGCCCATGGTGTCATGGGATTCGATAATAGATATGTGATGGATTAGGTTGTCGTCCTTTTCGCGGCTCACGACGTACGATCCGGGACAAAAAAACAGCGCCAAAGAAGAAAAGTGTTCGGAAACTGATGAAAATGTTCAATTTTGGGCTTCGAAAACTGGCGTAGCCGAGCAAGGCTTGCTGCAACCATCGTAGAGCTCTCGGAGAGCTTTCCAATGGTATGCAGTGCGCCACGTAACTCCTTATGGATCAAAAGTCATGGGAACCGGAGCGATAGATACCTGGTCACAAGCCCCATGCCCTCGGTTTGTCGGCCCAGCCGCTACGTGAAGCGAAGTTGTCTTGCCCAAGGTGCTGTAGAATTCGATAATAGAAATGTGATGGATTAGGTTGTCGTCCTTTTTGCGCCTCACGACGTACGATCCGAGACGGAAAAACAGCGCAAAAGAAGAAAAGTGTACCAAAACTGAATAAAACATTCAATTTTAGGGTTCGAAAACTGGTGCAACTGAGCAAGCTTACTACACCCATCGTAGAGCTCTGGTAGAGCTTTCCAACGATATGTTATGCACCGCGTAACGCCTTACGGATCAAAAGTTACGGGCACCAGAGCGACGGAAACCTAGTCCCAAGCCCCACGCCCTCGATTTGTGGGCGAAGCCTCAACGTGAAGCGAAGTTGTCTTGCCCAAGGTGCTGTGGGATTCGATAATAGAAATGTGACGGATTAGGTTGTCGTCCTTTTCACAGCTCACGACACACGATCCGGGACGAAAAAAAAGTGCAAAAGAATAAATGTGTCTGAAAACTGATGAAAATATTCGATTTTGGGCCCCAAAAATAGGAAAAGCCGAGCAGGCTTGCTACACAGTCGAAGAGCTCTGGGAGATCTTTCCAACGGTATGCTGTACACCACGTAACTCTTTACGGATCAAAAGTTATGGGTACGAGAGCGATGGAGACCTGGTCCCAAGCCCCACACCCTCGGTTTGCAGGCCCAGCATCTGTGTGAAGCGAATTTGTCTTGCCCAAGGTGCCATGGGATTCGATAATAGAAATGTGATGAATTAGGTTATCGTCCTTTTCGCAACTGACGACGTACGATCCGAGAAGGAAAAACAGCACAAAAGGAGATAAGTGTCCCGAAACTGATGAAAACGTTCGATTTTGGTCTCTGAAAATAGGCGCAGTCAAGCAGGCTTGCTGCACCCATCGTAGAGCTCTCGAAAAGCATTCCAACGGTATGCTGTGCTCTGCATAACTCCTTACGGATCAAAAGTTATGGGCACCGGAGCGATGGATACCTGGTAACATGCCCCACGCCCTCTGTTTACGGGCCCATCCTCTACGTGAAGTGAAGTTGGCAAGCCCAAGGTGCCATGGGATTCGATAAATGAAATGTGATGGATTAGGTTGTCGTCCTTTTTGCGACTCACGACGTACAATCCGAGACGAAAAAATAGCGCAAAAGAATAAAAGTGTACAGAAACTGATGAAAACGTTCAATTTTGGGCTTCGAAACTGGCGCAGCTGAGCAAGCTTGCGGCACCTGTCGTAGAGCTCTGGGAGAGCTTTCCAACAGTATGCAGTGTGCCATGTAACTCCTTATGGATCAAAAGTCATGGGAACCGGAGCGACGGATACCTGGTCACAAGCCCCATGCCCTCGGTTTGCCGGCCTAGCCTCTACGTGAAGCGAAGTTGTCTTGCCCAAGGTGCCGCAGGATTTGATAATAGAAATGTGATGGATTGGGTTATCGTCCTTTTCACGGCTCACGAGGTACGATCTGGGACGGAAAAACAATGCAAAAGAAGAAAAGTGTCCCGAAATTGATGAAAACGTTCAATTTTGGGCTCCAAAAATCAGCGCAGTCTAGCAAGCTTACTGCACCCGTCGTAGAGCTCTGGGAGAGCTTTCCAATGGTATGCTGTGCACCGCATAACTCCTTACGGATCAAAAGTTATGGGCACCGGAGTGACGGAAACCTAGTCCCAAGCCCCACGCCCTCAATTTGTGGGCGAAGCCTTGACGTGAAGCGAAGTTGTCTTGCCCAAGGTGCCGTGGGATTCGATAATAGAAATGTGACGGATTAGGTTGTCGTCCTTTTCGCGGCTCACGACGTACGATTCGGGACAGAAAAAAAAGCGCAAAAGAATAAATGTATCCAAAAACTGATGAAAATGTTCGATTTTGGGCACCAAAAATAGGAAAAGCCAAGCAGGCTTGCTACACCAGTCGAAGAGCTCTGGGAGAGCTTTCCAACGGTATGTTGTGAACCGCGTAACTCTTTACGGATCAAAAGTTATGGGCACGAGAGCGACGGAGACCTGGTCCCAAGCCCCACGCCCTCGGTTTATGGGCCCAGCATCTGCGTGAAGCGAATTTGTCTAGCCCAAGGTACCGTGGGATTCGATAATAGAAATGTGATGGATTAGGTTGTCGTCCTTTTCACGGCTGACGATGTACGATCCGAGACGAAAAAACAGCACAAAAGGAGATAAGTGTCCCGAAATAGATGAAAACGTTCGATTTTGGGCTCCGAAAATAGGTGCAATCGAGCAGGTTTGCTGCACCCGTCGTAGAGCTCTCAAAAAGCATTCCAACGGTATGCTGTACGCCGCGTAACTTCTTACGAATCAAAAGTTATGGGCACCGGAGCGATGGATACCTGGTCACATGCACCACGCCCTCTGTTTACGGGCCCATCCTCTACGTGAAGTGAAGTTGTCATGCCCAAGGTGCCATGGGATTCGATAATAGAAATGTGATGGATTAGGTTGTCGTCCTTTTCGCGGCTCACGACATGCGATCCGGGATGGAAAAACAGCACAAAAGAAGAAAAGTGTTCCGAAATTGATGAAAACATTCAATTTTGGGCTTCAAAAAAAGGCGCAGCAGAGCAAGCTTGTTGCACCGTCGTAGAACTCTCGGAGAGCTTTCCAACGGTATGCTGTGCGCCGCGTAACTACTTACGGATAAAAAGTTATGGGTACTGGAGCGACGTAGACTTGGTAACAAGCCCCATGCCCTAGGTTTACAGGCCCAGCCTCTACATGAAGTGATGTTGTCACGCCCAAGGTGCCGTGGGATTCGGTAATAGAAATGTGATAAATTAGGTTGTCGTCCTTTTCGCAGCTGACGACGTACGATCGGGGATGAAAAAACAGCACAAAAGAAGAAAAGTGTCCCAAAATTGATGAAAACGTTCAATTTAGGGCTACAAAAACAGGCACAGCCTAGCAGGCTTGCTGCAACCGGCATAGAGCTCTCGGAGAGCTTTCCAACGATATGATGTACGCCGCGTAACTCCTTACAGATCAAAAGTTATGGGCACCGGAGCGACGGAGACCTAGTCCTAAGCCCCACGCCCTCGATTTGCGGGCGAAGCCTCGACGTGAAGCGAAGTTGTCTTTCCCAAGGTGCCGTGGGATTCGATAATAGAAATGTGACGGATTAGGTTGTCGTCATTTTCACGGCTCACGACGTACGATCCGGGATAGAAAAAAAGCGCAAAAGAATAAATTTGTCTAAAAACTGATGAAAATGTTCGATTTTAAACTCCGAAAATAGGTAAAGCCGATCAGGCTTGCTACACCAGTCGAAGAGCTCTGGGAGAGCTTTCCAACGGTATGTTGTGCACCGCGTAACTCTTTACGGATCAAAAGTTATGGGCACGAGAGCGACGGAGACCTGGTCCCAAGCCCCACGCCCTCGGTTTACGGGCCCAACATCTGCATGAAGTGAATTTTTCTTGCCCAAGGTGCCGTGGGATTCGATAATAGAAATGTGATGGATTAAGTCATCGTCCTTTTCGCGGCTGACGACGTACGATCCAAGATGGAAAAACAGCACAAAAGAAGATACGTGTCTCGAAAATGATGAAAACGTTTGATTTTAGGTTACGAAAATAGGCGAAGTCAAGCAGGCTTGTTACACCCGTTGTAGAGCTCTCGGATACCTTTCCAACGGTATGCTGTGCACCGCGTAACTCCTTACGGATAAAAAGTTATGGGCACTGGAGCGACGTAGACCTGGTAACAAGCCCCAAGCCCTCGGTTTGCGGGCCCAGCCTCTACGTGAAGTGATGTTGCCATGCCCAAGGTGCCTTGGGATTCGGTAATAGAAATGTGATGGATTAGGTTGTCGTCCTTTTCGCGGCTGACGACGTACGATCGGGGACGGAAAAATAGCACAAAAGAAGAAAAGTGTCCCGAAACTGATGAAAACGTTCAATTTTGGGCTACGAAAACAGGCGCAGCTTAGCAGGCTTGCTGCAACTGGCATAGAGCTCTCGGAGAACTTTCCAATGATATGATGTATGCTGCGTAACTCCTTACGGATCAAAAGTTATGCGCACCAGAGGGACAGAGACTTGGCCCCAAGCCCTACACCCTCAGTTTGTGGGCCCCGCCTATACGTGAAGCGAAGTTGTCTTGCCCAAGGTACAATCAGATTCGATAAAAGAAATGTGATGGATTAGGTTGCCGTCCTTTTCGCGGCTGACGACGTATGATCCGGGATGGAAAAACAGCACAAAAGAAGAAAAGTATCCCGAAACTAATGAAAACATTCGATTTTGGGCTGGGAAAACCGGAGCAACCTCGCATGCTTGCTGCACCCGTCGTAGAGCTCTCGGAGAGCTTCCCAACAGTATGGAGTGCGCTGCATAACTCTTTATGGATCAAAAGTCTTGGGCAGCAGAGCGACGGATTCTTGATCACATGCCCCACGCCCTCGGTTTGCGGGCCCAGCCTATACATGAAGCGAAGTTGTCTTGCCCAAGGTGTCATGGGATTCGATAATAGAAATGTGATGGATTAGGTTATCGTCCTTTTCGCGGCTCACGACGTACGATCCGGGACAGAAAAACAGTGTAAAATAAGAAAAGTGTCCAAAAACTGTTGAAAATGTTCAATTTTGGGATTCAAAAACTGGCGCAGCCGAGCATGGCTTGCTGCACCTGTCGTAGAGCTCTCGGAGAGCTTTCCAACGGTATGCAGTACGCCATGTAACTCCTTATGGATCAAAAGTCATGAGAACCGGAGTGACGAATACCTGGTCACAAACCCCATGCCCTCGATTTGCCAGCCCAGCCTCTACGTGAAGCGAAGTTGTCTTGCCCAAGGTGCCATGGGATTTGATAATAGAAATGTGATGGATTAGGTTGTTGTCCTTTTCACGACTCACGACATACGATCCGAGATGGAAAAACAGCGCAAAAGAAGAAAAGTGTACCGAAACTGATGAATACGTTCAATTTTGGGGTTGAAAAACTGGCATAGCCGAGCAGGCTTGCTGTACCCGTCGTAGAGCTCTCGGAGAGCTTTCCAACGGAATGTTGTGCGCCGCGTAACTCCTTACGGATCAAAAGTTATGGGCACCGGATCGATGGGGACCTGGTCTCAAGCCCCACGCCCTCGGTTTGCGGGCTCAGCCTCTACATGAAGCGAAGTTCTCTTGCCCAAGGTGCCATGGGATTCGATAATAGAAATGTGATGGATTAGGTTGTCGTCCTTTTCGCGGCTCATGACGTACGATCTGGGACAGAAAAATAGCGCAAAATAATAAAAGTGTTCGAAAATTGATGAAAACATTCGATTTTGGGCTCCAAAAATAGGCGCAGTCTAGCAAGCTTACTGCAACCGTCGTAGAGCTCTGGGAGAGCTTTCCAACGGTATGCTGTGCACCGCGTAACTCCTTACGGATAAAAAGTTATGGGCACCGGAGCAACAGAGACCTAGTCCTAAGCCCCACGCCCTCGATTTGAGGGTGAAGCCTCGACGTGAAGCGAAGTTGTCTTGCCCAAGGTGCCGTGGGATTCGATAATAAAAATGTGATGGATTAAGTTGTCGTCATTTTTGCGGCCCACGACGTACGATCCGGGACGGAAAAAAGCGCAAAAGAAT
The DNA here is from genome assembly GCA_037974665.1 of Ehretia macrophylla. NCBI lineage: Eukaryota > Viridiplantae > Streptophyta > Magnoliopsida > Boraginales > Ehretiaceae > Ehretia > Ehretia macrophylla. The sequence goes on from CM075779.1 coordinate 52,213,601, forward strand.
AAATGTGTCCGAAAATTGATGAAAACGTTCGATTTTGAACTCCAAAAATAGGAAAAACCGAGCAGGCTTGCTACACCAGTCGAAGAGCTCTGGGAAAGCTTTCCAACGGTATGTTGTGCACCCCGTAACTCTTTACGGATCAAAAGTTATAGGCACGAGAGTGATAGAGACCTGGTCCCAAGCCCCACACCCTCGGTTTGCGGGCCTAACATCTACATGAAGCGAATTTGTCTTGCCCAAGGTGCTGTGGGATTCGATAATAGAAATGTGATGGATTAGGTTGTCGTCCTTTTCGCGGCTGACGACGTACGATCCGAGACAGAAAAACAGCACAAAAGAAGATAAGTGTCTCAAAACTGATGAAAATGTTCGATTTTGGGCTCTAAAAACAGGCGCAGTCGAGCAGGCTTGTTATACCTGTCGTAGAGCTCTTGGAGAACATTCCAACGGTATGCTGTGCGCCGCGTAACGCCTTACAGATCAAAAGTTATGGGCACCGGAGCGATGGATACCTGGTCACATGCCCCACGCCCTCTATTTACGGGCCCATCTTCTACGTGAAGTGAAGTTGTCATGCCCAAGGTGTCGTGGGATTCGGTAATAGAAAAGTGATGGATTAGGTTGTCATCCTTTTTGCGGCTCACGACGAACGATCCAGGATGGAAAAACAACGCAAAAGAAGAAAAGTGTTCCAAAACTGATGAAAACGTTCAATTTTGGGCTTCAAAAAAAGGCGCAACAGAGCAAGCTTGTTGCACCCGTCGTAGAGCTCTCGGAGAGCTTTCCAACGGTATGCTGTGCGCCGCGTAACTTCTTATGAATAAAAAGTTATGGGCACTGGAGTGACGTAGACCTGGTAACAAGCCCCACGCCCTCGGTTTGCGAGCCCAGCCTCTACGTGAAGTGATGTTGTCATGCCCAAGGTGCCATGGGATTCGGTAATAGAAATGTGATGGATTAGGTTGTCGTCTTTTTCGCGATTGACGACGTACGATCGGGGATGAAAAAACAGAACGAAAGAAGAAAAGTGTTCCAAAACTGATGAAAACGTTCAATTTTGGGCTACGAAAACATACGCAGCCTAGCAGGCTTGTTGCAACCGACATAGAGCTCTCGGAGAGCTTTGCAACGATATGACGTACGCCGCGTAACTCCTTACGGATCAAAAGTTATGGGTACCAGAGCGACAGAGACCTGGCCCTAAGCCCTACACCCTCAGTTTGCGGGCCCCGCTTATACGTGAAGCGAAGATGTCTTGCCCAAGGTGCCATCGGATTCGATACAAGAAATGTGATAGATTAGGTTGTCGTCCTTTTTGCGGCTGACGACGTACGATCCGGTATAGAAATATAGCACAAAAGAAGAAAAGTACACAAAAACTGATGAAAACGTTCGATTTTGGGCTGGGAAAACTGGAGCAACCTTGCAGGCTTATTGCACCCGTCGTAGAGCTCTCGGTGAGCTTCCCAACAGTATGGAGTGCGCCGCATAACTCCTTATGGATCAAAAGTCATGGGCACTGGAGCGACGGATTCTCAGTCACATGCCCCACGCCCTCGGTTTACGGGCCCAGCCTCTACGTGAAACGAAGTTGTCTTGCCCAAGGTGCCATGGAATTTCATAATAGAAATGTGATGGATTAGGTTGTCGTCCTTTTCGCCGCTCACAACGTACGATCCGGGACAGAAAAACAGCGCAAAATAAGAAAAGTGTCCGAAAACTGATGAAAATGTTCAATTTCGGGCTTCGAAAACTGGTACAACTAAGCAAGGCTTGCTGCACCCATCGTAGAGCTCTCGGAGAGCTTTCCAACGGTATGCAGTACGCCACGTAACTCCTTCTGGATCAAAAGTCATGGGAATCGGAGCGACGGATACCTGTTCACAAACCCCATGCCCTCGGTTTGCCGGCCCAACCTCTACGTGAAGCGAAGTTGTCTTGCCCAAGGTGCCGTGGGATTCGATTATAGAAATGTGATGGATTAGGTTGTTGTCCTTTTCGCGGCTCACAACGTACGATCCGAGATGGAAAAATAGCGCAAAAGAAGAAAAGTTTACCGAAACTGATGAATACGTTCAATTTTGGGGTTCGAAAACTGGCGCAGCCGAGCAGGCGTGCTGCACCCGTCGTAGAGCTCTCGGAGAGCTTTCCAACGAAATGTTGTGCGCCGCGTAACTCCTTACGGATCAAAAGTTATGGGCACAAAATCGACGGGGACCTAGTCCCAATCCCCACGCCCTCAGTTTGCGGGCTCAGCCTCTACGTGAAGCGAAGTTCTCTTACCCAAGGTGCCATGGGATTCGATAATAGAAATGTGATGGATTAGGTTGTCGTCCTTTTCGTGGCTCACGACATACGATCCGAGATGAAAAAACTACGCAAAAGAAGAAAAGTGTACCGATACTGATGAAAACGTTCAATTTTGGGCTTCGAAAACTGGCGCAGCCGAGCAAGCTTGTTGTACCCGTCGTAGAGCTCGGAGAGAGCTTTCCAACAGTATGCAGTGTGCCATGTAACTACTTATGGATCAAAAGTCATGGGAACCGGAGCGACGGATACCTGGTCACAAGCCCCATCCCCTCGGTTTGCCGGCCCTGCCTCTACGTGAAGCGAAGTTGTCTTGCCCAAGGTGCCATGGGATTCGATAATAGAAGTGTGATGGATTAGGTTGTCGTCCTTTTCGCGGCTCACAAGGTACGATCCGGGACCCAAAAACAACGCAAAAGAAGAAAAGTGTCATGAAATTGATGAAAACGTTCGATTTAGGGCTCGAAAAATAAGCTCAGTCTAACAAGCTTGCTACACCCGTTGTAGAGCTCTGGGAAAGTTTTCCAACGATATGCTGTGCACTGCGTAACTCCTTACGGATCAAAAGTTATGGGCACCGGAGCGACAAAGACCTAGTCCCAAGCCCCACGCCCTCAATTTGCGGGCGTAACCTCGACGTGAAGCGAAGTTGTCTTGCCCAAGGTGCCATGGGATTCGATAATAGAAATGTGACAGATTAAGTTGTCGTCCTTTTCGGGGCTCACGACGTACAATTCAGGACAAAAAAAAGTGCAAAAGAATAAATGTGTCCCGAAACTAATGAAAACATTCAATTTTGGGCTCCGAAAATAGGCAAAGCCTAGCAGGCTTGCTACACCCATTGAAGAGCTCTGGGAGAGCTTTCCAACGGTATGCTGTACACCGTATAACTCCTTACGGATCAAAAGTTATGGGCACGAGAGCGACGGAGACCTGGTCCCAAGCCCCACACCCTCGGTTCGTGGGCCCAGCATCTGCGTGAAGCGAATTTGTCTTGCCCAAGGTACCGTGGGATTTGATAATATAAATGTGATGGATTAGGTTGTCGTCCTTTTCCGGACTGACGTCGTACGATTCAAGATGGAAAAACAGCACAAAAGAAGATAAGTGTCCCGAAATTGATGAAAACGTTCGATTTTGGGCTCCAAAAATTGGCGCAGTCGAGCAGGCTTGCTACACCCGTCGTAGAGCTCTCGGAGAGCGTTCCAACGGTATGATGTGCGCTGCATAACTCCTTACGGATCAAAAGTTATGGGCACCAAAGCGATGGATACCTAGTCACATGCCCCACGCCTTCTGTTTACGGGCCCATCCTCTACGTGAAGTGAAGTTGTCATGCCCAAGGTGCCGTGGAATTCGGTAATAGAAAAGTGATGGATTAGGTTGTCGTCCTTTTCGCGGCTGACGATGTACGATACGGGATAGAAAACCAGCGCAAAAGAAGAAAAGTGTCTCGAAATTGATGAAAAGTTTGATTTTGGGCTTCAAAAAGAGGAGCAACGAAGCAGGTTTGCTGTTCCCGTCATAGAGCTCTCGGAGACCTTTCCAACGGTAAGCTGTGCGCTGCGTAACGCCTTACGGATCAAAAGTTATGGGTACCGAGGCAACGGAGACCTAGTCCCAAGCCACACGCCCTCGGTTTGCGGGCCCAGCCTCTACATGATGCAAAGTAGTCTTGCCCAAGGTATCGTGGGATTCGGTAATAGAAAAGTTATGGATTAGGTTGTCGTCCTTTTCGAGGCTGACGACGTACGATTCGGGACAGAAAAACAGCGTAAAAGAATAAAAGTGTCCCAAAACTTATGAAAACCTTCGATTTTCGGCTACAAAAACAGGCGCAGCTGAGCAGGCTTGCTGCACCCATTGTAGAGCTCTCGGAGAGCATTCCAACAGTATGCTAAGCGCCACGTAACTCCTTACGGATCAAAAGTTATGGGCACCGGAGCGACGGAGACCTAGTCCTAAGCCCCACGCCCTCGATTTACGGGCATAACCTCGACGTGAAGCGAAGTTGTCTTGCCCAAGGTGCCATGGGATTCGATAATAGAAATGTGATGGATTAGGTTGTTGTCCTTTTCGTGGCTCACAAGGTACGATCCGGGACAGAAAAATAGCGCAAAAGAAGAAAAGTGTCCCAAAATTTATGAAAACGTTCGATTTTGGGCTCCAAAAAGAGGCGCAGTCTTGCAAGCTTACTGCACCCGTCGTAGATCTCTGGGAGAGCTTTCCAACGGTATGCTGTGCACCGCGTAACTTCTTACGGATCAAAAGTTATGGGCACCGGAGCGACGGAGACCTAGTCTCAAGCCCCACGCCCTCGATTTGCGGGCAAAGCCTCGACGTGAAGCGAAGTTGTCTTGCCCAAGGTGCCATGGGATTCAATAATAGAAATGTGACAGATTAGGTTGTCGTCATTTTCGCGGCTCACGACGTACGATCCTGGACGAAAAAAAAGGGCAAAAGAATAAATGTGTCAGAAAACTGATGAAAACGTTCAATTTTGAACTCCGAAAATAGGAAAAGCCGAGCAGGTTTGCTACACCAGTCGAAGAGCTCTGGGAGAGCTTTCCAACGGTATGCTGTGCACCACGTAACTCTTTACGAATCAAAAGTTATAGGCACGAGAGCGACGGAGACTTGGTCCCAAGCCCTACGACCTCGGTTTGCGGGCCCAGCATCTGCGTGAAGCGAAGTAGTCTTGCCCAAGGTGTCGTGGGATTTGGTAATATAAAAGTTATGGATTAGGTTGTCATCCTTTTCGAGGCTGACGACGTACGATTCGGGATGAAAAAACATCGTAAAAGAAGAAAAGTGTCCCAAAACTGATGAAACCTTTGATTTTCGGTTACAAAAATAGGCGCAGCTGAGCAGGCTTGCTGCATCCGTCGTAGAGGTCTCGGAGAGCATTCCAACGGTATGCTGTGCACCGCGTAACTCCTTACGAATCAAAAGTTATGGGCACCAGAGCAATGGATACCTGGTCACATGCATGGCTTGAGTTTAATCACGTGACAACTTAGGGCTTAATCGCACGGGTGAGTGCGAAATGAAACCCTAATGACTAGGTAAACTCACTAAGTGTTGATCTTATGGATATTGTGTTTGATTATGTGTTTAGTAGGCTACCCGTAGTTTCCCTTGTAGCCCTAAATATGATTTCGATGATTTCATGTTGATAAGTAGGCCTTTCTTGCACCCGGTCCCACGTAGATGTCGTTGGATGATGAATAATCTTATTATTTGATTACGTGAATTTTGAAATGAGTTATATGACTTGATTTACATGCGTGACATGGCTGCCCGTTTAATATCCATATAACTCCATGTGCTTTATAAGTGAAATTGCCTATCATATCATGCCTCGCTTGTTTACTTGTCAATGTGCAATCTTATGACTGTTCGGAGGCAACCTACTTTGTTGTCCTCCTAATGTGATACATTATATGTCATAAATGTGCATTGCATACAAGGTTGCAACCTTTCATTCTGGCGTGGTAGTATTCACGTACACTGGGCGGCATCGGGCTTGCTGGTGCAACCGTGACTACCATTGTCCAATTCCCTCTCTCGCTTGGGGGCTAGACTTCCTCGGAGAGTTAGGTAGTAGGATTTCGGGGTACATCCGGAGTACACCCATTTGGCGTGATAAGGGGATGATTCAAAGTCGGCCGCAACAACTGATACTGACATGAACTGAGAGCAAAAGCTCACCGTATCATTTTCACTATGTGTACAAGTACTCTCGCTTGGTTTCTAGAGAATCTCGGGGAAGAAAGACGGGTAATTGTGTTCCTTTACTTTTACATTACGTTATGTACTTACTTGTGATACATTCATGCTTGCAAAAGGGTTTTTCATAAGTTGAACCGGAAAATGAGTTTCAAAACTTGTCTCTCGTTCCCCCCTTGCCGAGTTCATAAGGACTCACCCTCTTTTATCATCTCAGGTGAAGAAGACCAAGAACAGGTACCCGAGGACGACGTGCCTAACGATGATTCCTTAGAATGACTGCTTGCCCTATGTGCCTTACATGACTATGGCCATTTTGTGAACAATATGTTGCTTGAAGACTATTTCATTTCTTATGATGCTTGTTGTTGTAATGTAAAAGACCCCCGTTGTAATTTGGGGTCTAATTTTGGCTTGTACTGATAATAACTAGATAGACACTACTATGGTCATTTTTCTATCGTTATTGGCTAGTATCTATCATAGGATTATGAAGCATCAGGTAAGGATTAAGTAAAATGAACCTACCCAATCTTAAGCAGGTACTCATTGATAAAGCTAAGATCAACAAGTACGTTTGTAACAAGGATTAACAAACACACGAGACATAGTATCACGCTAGGTTATTAATCAAACGAGACTTTGAGATAATTGGTAGGCATTTCAATTGATGGTAAATAGTAATCTTAGTTGGAAATAAAATTGAAATTGAAAATTTTGAGGCGTTTAGAGAACTAGGTCAAACTAAAGAGCCCAATTACACCAGTTATGCTGCTGGTTTTTCGGAGAATTTGTGGAGTTTAGGCCAAAATGTTAAGTGTTAAACTTTCATAAACGGTTAAGCACGTGATATGACTTGAATGTTTAGATCACGCCTTAGTCTAACCTTTATAGGCCGGGTTGGGGCGTGACAGCATAACTCCTTATGGATCAAAAGTTATGGGCACCGGAGCGACGGAGACCTGGCCCCAAGCCCCATACCCTCGGTTTGCAGGCCTAGTGACTACGGGAAGTGAAGTCGTCTTGCCCAAGGTGCCATGGGATTCGATAATAGAAATGTGATGAATTAGGTTGTCGCCCTTTTCGCGACTGACGACGTACGATCCGAGACGAAAAAATAGCGCAGAAGCAGAAAAGTGTCCCAAAACTGATGAAAATGATCGATTTTTATCTCTGAAAATAGGTGCAACTGAGCAAGCTTGCTGCACCCATCGTAGACCTCTCAGAGAGCTTTCCAACGGTATACTGTACGTCGCGTAACTCTTTACGGATACCGGGTCACAAGCCCCACGCCCTCGGTTTGCGGGCCTAGCCTCTACGTGAAAAGAAGTTGTCTTGTCCAAGGTACCATGGGATTCAAAAATAGATATGTGATGGATTAGGTTATCGTCCTTTTTATGATTGACGACGTACGATCCGGGATAGAAAAACAGTGCAAAAGAAGAAAAATATCCTGAAACTGATGAAAAGGTTCGATTTTGGGTTACGAAAATAGGCTCAGCCCAGTAGGCTTGCTACACCCGTCATAGATCTCTCGGAGTGCTTTCCAACGGTATGTTGTACGCCATGTAACTAATTACGGATCAAAATTTATGGGCAACGGAGAGACGGAGACCTGGTCCCAAGCCCCACGCCCTCGGTTTGCGGGCCCAGCCTCTACGTGAAGCGAAGTTGTCTTGCCCAAAGTGCCGTAGAATTCGATAATAGAAATGTGATGGATTAGGTTGTCGTCCTTTTCGCGGTTGAAGACTTACAATCCGGGACGAAAAAACAACGCAAAAGAAGAAAAGTGTCCCGAAACTGATGAAAATATTCGATTTAAGGCTCCAAAAATAGGCACAGCAAGGCAAGCTTGCTACTCCCGTCATAGAGCTCTCAGAGAGGTTTCCAATGGTATGTTACGCGCCGCGTAACTCCTTACGGATCAAAAGTTATGGGCACCGTAGCGACGGATACCTGGTCACAAGCCCCACGCCCTCGATTTGTGGGCCCAGCCTCTACATGAAGCGAAGTTGTCTTGCCCAAGGTACCATGAAATTCGATAATTGAAATGTGATGGACTAGGATGTCATCCTTTTCGCAGCTCACGACGTATGATTCGGGACAGAAAAACAGCGCAAAAGAAGAAAAGTGTCCTAAAACTGATGAAAACATTTAATTTTGAGCTCCAAAAATAGGCGCAGGCGAGCAGACTTGCTACATCCGTCGTAGAGCTCTCGGAGAGCTTTCCAACGGTATGCTGTGCACCGCGCAACTCCTTGCAGATCAAAAGTTATGGGCACCGGAGCGACGGACACTTGGTCCCAAGCCCCACGCCCTCGCCCTCGGTTTGCAGGCCCAGCCTCTATGTGAAGCAAAGTTGTCTTGCCCAAGGTGTTGTGAGATTCGATAATAAAAATGTGATGAATTAGGTTGTCGTCCTTTTTGCGGCTCACGACGTACGATCTGGGACAGAAAACAGCGCAAAAGAAGAAAAGTGTATCGAAACTGATGAAAACATTCAATTTTGGTCTTCGAAAACAGGCGCAGCCAAGCAAGCTTTCAGCAACCATCGTAGAGCTCTCGGAGAGCTTTCCAACGGTATGCTGTGCGCCGCGTAACTCCTTGCGAATCAAAAGTTACGGGCACCGAAGCGATAGAGACTTGGTCCTAAGCCCTACGCCCTCGGTTTGCGGGCCCAGCCTCTACATGAAGCGAAGTTGTCTTGCCCAAGGTGCCGTGGGATTTGGTAATAGAAATGTGAAATGTGATGGATTAGGTTGTTGTCCTTTTCGCTGCTGACGACGTACGATCGGGGACGGAAAAACAGAACAAAAGAAGAAAAATGTCCCAAAACTGATGAAAATGTTCGATTTTGGGCTACGAAAATAGGCGTAGCCTGGTAGGCTTACTGCACTCGTCGTAGAGCTCTTGGAGAGCTTTCCAACGGTATGTTGTACACCGCGTAACTCCTTACGGATCAAAATTTATGGGCACCGGAGCGACGGATACCTGGTCCTAAGCGCCACGCCCTCGGTTTGCGGGCCCAGCCTCTACGTGAAGCGAAGTTGTCTTGCCCAAGGTGCTGTGGGATTCGGTAATAGAAATATGATGGATTAGTTTGTCATCCTTTTCACGGCTGACGACGTACGATCCAGAACGAAAAAACAGCGCAAAAGACAAAATGTGTCCCAAAACTGATGAAAACATCCGATTTAGGGCTTCGAAAAAAGGTGCAGCCAAGCTAGATTAATCCACCTGTCGAAGAGCTCTCGAAGAGCTTTCTAACGGTATGTTGTGCGCCGTGTAAGTCCTTACGGATCAAAAGTTATGCGTACAGGAGCGACGAATACCCGGTCACAAGCCCTACACCCTCGATTTATAGGCCTAGCCTCTACGTGAAGCAAAGTTGTCTTGCCCAAGGTACCGTGGGATTCGATAATAGAAATGAGATAGATTAGGTTGTTGTCCTTTTCGCTACTCTCGACATACGATACGGGACGACAAAACAGTGCAAAAGAAGAATAGTGTCCTGAAACTGATGAAAACGTCCAATTTTGGGCCCCAAAAATAGGTGCAGCCAAGCAGACTTGTAGCCTCCGTCGTAGAGCTCTCAGAGAGCTTTCAAACGGTATGCTGTGCGCCGCCTTACTCCTTACGGATCAAAAGTTATGGGCATTGAAGCGACGAAGACCTAGTCCCAAGCCCTACACCCTCGGTTTGCGGGCGCAGCCTCCACATGAAGTGAAGTTGTCTTGCCGAAGGTGTCGTGGGATTCGATAATAAGAAATGTGACGGATTAGGTTGTCGTCCTTTTCGCGGCTCACGACGTACGATCCGGGATGAAAAAATAGCACAGAAGAAGAAATGTGTTCGTAAACAAATGAAAACGTTCGGTTTTGGGCTACGAAAATAGCCACAGCCGAGCAGGCTTGTTGCACTTGTCATGGAGCTCTCAGAAAGCTTTCCAACGGCATGTTGTGCGCTGTGTAACTCCCTACAGATCAAAAGTTATAGGCATCAGGGCGACGGAGACCTGGTCCCAAGCCCCATGCCCTCGGTTTGCGGGTCCAGCCTCTACGTGAAACGAAGTTGCCTTGCCCAAGATGCCGTGGGATTCGATAATAGAAATGGGATGGATTAGGTTGTCGTCCTTTTCGCGGCTGACGACGTACAATCCGAGATGAAAAAAGAGCACAAAAGATGAAAAGTGTCCCGAAACTGATGAAAACGTTCGATTTTGGGGTCTGAAAATAGGCGCAATCGAGAAGGATTGCTGCACTCGTCGTGGAGCACTCGGAGAGCTTTCCAACGGTATGATGTGCGCCGCGTAACTCCTTATGGATCAAAAGTTATGGGCGCCAGAGCGATGGATACCTGGTCACAAGCCCCACGCCGTCAGTTTACGGGCCCATCCTCTACGTGAAGTGAAGTTGTCATGCCCAAGGTACCGTGGGTTTCGGTAATAGAAAAGTGATGGATTAGGTTGTCGTCCTTTTCGCAGCTGACAATGTACGATCCGAGATGGAAAAACAGCACAAAAGAAGAAAAGTGTCTCAAAACTTATGAAAACGATTGATTTTGGGCTTCGAAAAAAGGAGGAGCCAAGCAGGCTTGATGTTCCCATCGTAGAGCTCTCAAAGAGCTTTCCAACGGTAAGCTATGCGCTGCGTAACGCCTTACGAATCAAAAGTTATGGGCTTCGGGGCAACGGAGACCTAGTCCCAAGCCACACACCCTCGGTTTACGGGCCCAGCCTCTGCGTGAAGTGAAGTTGTCTTGCCCAAGGTGCCATAGGATTCGGTAATAGAAAAGTTATGGATTAGGTTGTCGTCCTTTTGGAGGCTGACGATGTGCGATTCGGGACGAAAAAACAGTGCAAAAAAAGAAAATTATCCCGAAACTGATGAAAACAATCAATTTTGGGCTACAAAAAAAGGTGCATCCGAGCTGGCTTGCTGCACCCGTCGTAGAGCTCTCGGAGAGCTTTCCAACGGTATGTTGTACGCTGGAAAACTCCTTACAAATAAAAAGTTATGGGCACTGGAGCGACACAGACCTGGCCCCAAGCCCCACGCCCTCAGTTTGCGGGCCTAGCCACTACGGGAAATGAAGTCGTATTACCCAAGGTGCCATGGGAGTCAATAATAGAAATCTGATGGATTAGGTTGTCGCCCTTTTCGCGGCTGACGACGTACGATCCGGGATAGAAAAACATTGCAGAAGTAGAAAAGTGTCGCGAAACTAATGAAAACGTTTGATTTTTATCTCCGAAAATAGGTGCAACCGAGCAGGCTTGCTATACCTATCGTAGAGCTCTCGTAGAGCTTTCCAACGGTATATTGTGTACCGCGTAACTCCTTACGGATCAAAAGTTATGGGCACTGGAGCGACGAATACTTGGTCACAAGCCCCACGCCCTCAGTTTGCGGGCCCAGCCTCTACGTGAAGCGAAGTTGTCTTGCCCAAGGTGACATGGGATTCAATAATAGCTATGTGATGGATTAGGTTATCGTCCTTTTCGCGGCTGATGACGTACGATCCGAGACGAAAAAATAGCGCAAAAGAAGAAAAATATTTTGAAACTGATGAAAACATTCGATTTTGGGCTTCAAAAATAGGTGCAGCTGAGCAGGCTTAGTACACCTGTCGTAGAGCTCACGGAGAGCTTTCCAACGGTATGCTGTATGCCGCATAATTCCGGATGGATCAAAAGTTATGGGCACCGGAGCGACGGATACCTGGTCGCAAGCCCTATTCCCTCGGCTTGCGGGCCCAGCCTCCACGTAAAGCAAAGTTGTCTTGCCCAAGGTGCCATGGGATTCAATTATAAAAATGTGATGGATTAGGTTGTCGTCCTTTTCGCTGCTGACGACGTACTATCCGGGACGAAAAAATAGCACAAAAGAAGAAAAGTGTCTCGAAACTAATGAAAACATTCGATTTTGGGCTATGAAAATAAGCTCAGCCCAGCAGGCTTCCTGTACCCATTGTAGAGCTCTCGGAGTGCTTTTCAACGGTATGCTGTACGCCACGTAACTACTTACGGATCAAAAGTTATGGCCCCGGAGCGACGGAGACTAGGTCCCAAGCCCCACACCCTCGGTTTGCAGGCCCGTCCTCTACGTGTAGCGCAGTTGTCTTGCCCAAGGTACCATCGAATTGGATAATAGAAATATGATGGATTAGGTTGTCGTCCTTTTCGCGGCTCACAACTTACGATCCGGGATGAAAAAACAGCGCAAAAGAAGAAAAGTGTCCCGAAACTAATAAAAATGTTCAATATTGGGCTCTGAAAACTAGTGTAGAAGAGTAGACTTGCTGCTCCCGTCGTAGATCTCTCGGAGAGCTTTCTAATGCTATGTTGTGCGCCGTGTAACTCCTTACGGAGCAAAAGTTATGGGCATCGGAGCGACGGATACCTGGTCATAAGCCCCATGCCCTCGGTTTACGGGCCTAGCCTCTACGTGAAGCGAAGTTGACTTGCCCAAGGTGCCATGGGATTCGATAATTGAAATGTGATGGACTAGGTTGTCGTCTTTTTCGCCGCCCACGACGTATGATCCGGGACGGCAAAATAGTGTAAAAGAAGAAAAGTGTCCCGAAATTGATGAAAATATTCTATTTTGAGCTCCAAAAAAGGCGCAGCCGAGCAGGCTTGCTACCCCGGTCGTAGAGCTCTCAGAGAGCTTTCCAACGGTATGCTGTGCGCCGCATAACACCATACGGATCAAAAGTTATGGGCACCGGAGCGAAGGAGACTTGGTCCCAAGCCCCACGCCCTTGGTTTGCAGGCCTAGCCTCTACGTGAAGCGAAGTTCTCTCACCCAAGGTGTTGTGAGATTCGATAATAGAAATGTGATGGATTAGGTTTTCATCCTTTTCGCGACTCATGACGTACGATCCGGGAACGAAAAACAGCGCAAAAGAAGAAAAGTGTATCAAAACTAATGAAAACATCTAATTTTGGGCTTTGAAAATAGGCGCAGCCAAGAAGGCTTGCTGCACTCATCGTAGAGCTCTCAGAGAGCTTTCTAACGGTATGCTGTGCGCCGCGTAACTCCTTACGGATAAAAAGTTGGGGCACCAGAGCGACGTAAACCTGGTCACAAGCCCCACGCCCTCGGTTTGCGAGCCCAGCTTCTACGTCAAGTGATGTTGTCATGCCCAAGGTACCATGGGATTCGGTAATAAAATTGTGATGGATTAGGTTGTTGTCCTTTTCGTGGCTGACGATGTACGATCGGGGATAAACAAATGGCACAAAAGAAGAAAAGTATCCCGAAACATATGAAAATATTCGATTTTGGGCTACCAAAACAGGCACAGCCAAGCAGGCTTACTGTACCCATCGTAGAGGTCTCGGAGAGCTTTCTATCGGTATGCTGTACACTGCGTAACTCCTTACTGATAAAAAGTTATGGCCTCGGAGCGACGGAGACCAGGTCCCAAGCCCCACACCCTCGGTTTGCGGGCCCACCTCTACTTGAAGCGAAGTTGTCTTGCCTAAGGTGCCGTGGGATTCGGTAATAGAAATGTGAAATGTGATGGATTAAGTTGTCATCCTTTTTGCTGCTGACGACATACGATCGGGGACGGAAAAACAGCACAAAAGAAGAAAAGTGTTCAGAAACTGATGAAAATATTCGATTTTGGGGTACAAAAATAGGCGCAGCCTGGCAGGCTTGCTGCACCCGTCGTAGAGCTCTCAAAGAGATTTCCAACGGTATGTTGTATGCCGCGTAACTCCTTATGGATTAAAAGTTATGGGCAACGGAGCGACGGAGACCTGGTCCTAAACGCTATGCCCTCGGTTTGCGGGCCCAGCCTCTACGTGAAGCGAAGTTGTTTTGCCCAAGGTGTCGTGGGATTCGGTAATTGAAATGTGATGGATTGGTTTGTCGTCCTTTTAGCGGCTGACGACGTACGATCTAGATCGAAAAAATAGCACAAAAGAAGAAAAGTGTACCAAAATTGATGAAAACGTTCGATTTTGGGCTATGAAAATAGGTTCAGCCGAGTAGGCCTGCTGCACTCGTCGTAGATCTCTCGAAGGGCTTTCCAACAGTATGCTGTACACTACGTAACTACATACGGATCAAAAGTTATAGGCACCGGAGCGACGGAGACCTGGCCTCAAGCCCCATACCCTCTGTTTGCGGGCCCAGCCTATACGTGAAGCGAAGTTTCCTTGCCCAAAGTGCCATCAGATTCGATAGTAGAAATGTGATGGATTAGGTTGTCGCCCTTTTCGCGACTGACGAAGTACGATCCATGACAGAAAAATAGCACAAAAGAAGAAAAGTGTCCCGAAATTGATAAAAACGATTGATTTTGGACTCTGAAAACAGGCACAACCTAGCAGGCTTGCTGCACTAGTCGTAGAGCTCTCGGAGAGCTTTCCAACGGTATGCTGTGTGCCGTGTAACTCTTTATGGATCAATAGTTGTAGGCACCGGAGCGACGGATACCTGGTCACAAGCCCCACGCCCTCGGTTTGCGGGCCCAGCCTCTATGTGAAGCGAAGTTGTCTTGCCCAAGGTGGCATGGGATTCAGTAATAGAAATGTGATGGATTAGGTTGTCGTCCTTTTCCCGGATCACGACATACGATCTGAGACAAAAAAACAGCGCAAGAGAAGAAAAGTATCCCGAAACTGATGAAAACGTTCGATTTTGGGCTCCGAGAATAGGCGCAGCCAGGCAGGATTAGCGCACCTGTCGTAGAGCAATCGAAGAGTTTTCCAACGGTATGCTGTGCGCCGTGTAACTCCTTACGGATCAAAAGTTATGCGCACCGGAGCAACGAATACTCGGTCACAAGCCCCACGCCCTCGGTTTATGGGCCCAGCCTCTACGTGAAGCGAAGTTGCCTTGCCCAAGGAGCCATTGGATTTGATAATAGAAATGTGATGGATTAGGTTGTCGTCTTTTTTGCGACTGACGCCGTACAAACTGAGACGATAAAACAACACAAAAGATGAAAAGTGTCCCGAAACTTATGAAAACGTTCGATTTTGGGCTCCAAAAATAGGCCCAGCCGAGAAGGCTTGCTGCACCAGTCGTGGAGTTCTCGGAGAGCTTTCCAACAGTATGAAGTATGCCGCATAACTCCTTACGGATCAAACGTTTTGGGCACCGGAGTGATGGATACCTGGTCACAAGCCCCACACCCTCGGTTTACAGGCCTATCCTCTACGTGAAGTGAAGTTGTCATGCCCAAGGTGCCGTGGGATTCAGTAATAGAAAAGTGATGGATTAGGTTGTAGTCCTTTTTGCAACTGACGATGTACGATCCGGAACGGAAAAACAGTACAAAAGAAGAAAAGTATCCCAAAACTGATGAAGACGTTCGATTTTGGGCTTCAAAAATAGGAGCAGCCGAGAAGGCTTTTTCTGTTCCCGTCGTAGAGCACTTGGAGAGCTTTCCAACGGTATGTTGTACGCTACGTAACGCCTTATGGATCAAAAGTATAGGCACCGGAGTGACGGAGAGCTAGTCTCAAGCCACACGCCCTCGGTTTACGGGCCTAGTCTCTGCGTGAAGCGAAATTGTCTTGCCCAAGGTGCCATAGTATTCGGTAATAGAAAAGTTATGGATTAGGTTGTCGTCCTTTTCGAGGTTGACGACGTACGATCCGCGACGGAAAAAACAGCGCAAAAGAAGAAAAGTGTACTGAAACTGATGAAAATATTCAATTTTGGGCAACGAAAATAGGTGCAGCCTAGCAGGCTCGCTGCCCCCGTCGTAGAGCTCTCGGAGAGCATTCCAATGGTATGCTGTATGCCACATAACTTCTTACGGATCAAAAGTTATGGGCACCAGAGCGACGCAGACCTGGCCCCTAGCCACATGGCCTCGGTTTGCGGGCCTAGCCCTCACGTGAAGCGAAGTCGTCTTGCCCAAGGTGCCTTGGGATTCGATGATAGAAATGTGATGGATTAGGTTGTCGTCCTTTTCGCGGCTGACGACGTACGATCCGAGATGAAAAAATAGCGCAGAAGAAGAAAAGTGTCCCGAAACTGATGAAAACGTTTGATTTTTAGCTATGAAAACAGGCGCAACTGAGGAAGCTTGCTGCACCCGTCTTAGAACTCTCGGAGAGCTTTCCAACGGTATGTTGTGCGCCGTGTAACTCCTTACGGATGAAAATTATGGGCACTGGAGTGACGGATACTTGGTCACAAGCCCCACGCCCTCGGTTTACGGGCCCAGCCTCTACGTGAAGCGAAGTTGTCTTGCCCAAGGTGCCAGGGGATTCGATAATAGATATATGATGGATTAGGTTATCGTCCTTTTCGCGGCTGACGACATACGATCCGGGACAAAAAAACAGCACAAAAGAAGAAAAATATCCAAAAACTGATGAAAATGTTAGAGTTTGGGCTCCAAAAATAGGTTTAGCCGAGCAAGCTTAAAGCACCTGTCGTAGAGCTCTCAGAGAGCTTTCCAACGGTTTGTTGTACGCCGCGTAACTCCTTAGGGTTCAAAAGTTATTGGGCACCGGAGCGACAGATACCTGGTCACAAGTCCCATGCCCTCGGTTTACGGGCCTAGTCTCTACGTGAAGCAAAGTTGTTTTCCCAATGTTTCATGGGATTCGATAATAGAAATGAGATGGATTAGGTTGTCCTTTTCGCTGCTGACAACGTACGATCCGGAGCGGAAAAATAGCGCAAAGAATGATAAGTGTCCCGACACTAATGAAAACGTTCGAATTTGGGCTCCAAAAATAGATGCAGCCCAGCAGGCTTGTTGCACCCAACATAGAGCTCTCAAAGTGCTTTCCAACGGTATGTTGTACGCCGCTTAACTCCTTACGGATCAAAAGTTATGGGCACCAGAGCGACGGAGGCATGGTCCCAAGCCCTACGCCCTCAGTTTGGGGGCCCGACCTCTTCGTGAAGTCAAGTTGTCTTTCCCAAGGTACAGTCAGATTCGATAATAGAAATGTGGTGGATTAGGCTGTTGTTCTTTTCGCGGCTGACGACGTACGATCCGGGAAGGAAAAACAGCGCAAAAGAGGAAAAGTGTCCCGAAATTAAAGAAAATGTTCGACTTTGGGCTCCGAAAATAGGCGCAGCTGAGCAGGCTTGCTATACCAGTAGTAGAGCTCTCGGAGAGCTTTCTAACAGTATGCTGTGGGGCGCATAACTCCTTACGGATCAAAAGTTATGGTCACCGGAGCGACGAATACCTGGTCATAAGCCCCACGCCCTCGATTTGCGAGCCAAGCCTTTACGTGAAGCGAAGTTGTCTTGCCCAAGGAGACATGGGATTCGATAATTGAAATGTGATGGACTACGTTGTCGTCCTTTTTGCGGCTCACGACGTATGATCCGGGACGAAAAAACAGCGTAAAAGAAGAAAAGTTTCCCGAAACTAATGAAAACATTTGATTTTGAGCTCAAAAAACAGGCGCAGCTGAGCAGGCTTCCTACACCCTTTGTAGAGCTCTCGGAGAGCTTTCCAACAGTATGCTTTGCACCGCGTAACTCCTTACGGATCAAAAGTTATGGGCACTAGAGCGACAAAGACTTGGTCCCAAGTCCCACGCCGTCAGTTTATAGGCCCAGCCTCTACGTGAAGCGAAGTTCTCTTGCCCTAGGTGCTGTGGGATTCGATAATAGAATTGTGATGGATTAGGTTGTCGTCCTTTTCGCGGCTCACAACTTACGATCCGGGATGAAAAAACAGCGCAAAAGAAGAAAAGTGTCCCGAAACTAATAAAAATGTTCAATATTGGGCTCTGAAAACTAGTGTAGAAGAGTAGACTTGCTGCTCCCGTCGTAGATCTCTCGGAGAGCTTTCTAATGCTATGTTGTGCGCCGTGTAACTCCTTACGGATCAAAAGTTATGGGCATCGGAGCGACGGATACCTGGTCACAAGCCCCACGCCCTCAGTTTATGGGCCCAGCCTCTACGTGAAGCGAAGTTGACTTACCCAAGGTGCCATGGGATTCGATAATTGAAATGTGATTGACTAGGTTGTCGTCTTTTTCGCTGCCCACGACGTATGATCCGGGACGGCAAAATAGCGCAAAAGAAGAAAAGTGTCCCGAAATTGATGAAAACATTCTATTTTGAGCTCCAAAAAAGGGCGCAGGCGAGCAGGCTTGCTGCACCCGTCGTAGAGCTCTCGGAGAGCTTTCCAACGGTATGCTGTGCGCCGCGTAACTCCTTACGGATCAAAAGTTATGGGCACCAGAGCGACGGAGACCTGGTCCCAAGCCCCACGCCCTTGGTTTGCAGGCCCAGCCTCTACATGAAGCGAAGTTCTCTCACCCAAGGTGCTGTGAGATTCAATAATAGAAATGTGATGGATTAGGTTGTCGTCCTTTTTGCGGCTGACGACGTACGATCCGGGATGAAAAAACAGCGCCAAAGAAGAAAAGTGTATCGAAAATAATGAAAACATTCAATTTTGGGCTTCAAAAACAGGCACAGCCAAGCAGGCTTGCTGCACTCGTCGTAGAGCTCTCGGAGAGCTTTCTAACGGTATGCTGTGCGCCGCGTAACTCCTTACGGATAAAAAGTTTTGGGCATCGGAGCGACGTAGACGTGGTCACAAGCCCTACGCCCTCGGTTTGTGGGCCCAGCTTCTATATCAAGTGATGTTGTTATGGCCAAGGTACCGTGGGATTCGGTAATAGAATTATGATGGATTAGGTTGTCATCCTTTTCGCGGCTGACGATGTACGATCGGGGATAAACAAACGGCACAAAAGAAGAAAAGTGTCCCGAAACGGATGAAAATATTCGATTTTGGGCCACCAAAACAGGCGCAGCCAAGCAGGCTTACTGTACCCGTCGTAGAGGTCTCGGAGAGCTTTCCAATGGTATGTTGTACGCTGCGTAACTCCTTACTGATAAAAAGTTATGGCCTCGCAGCGACGGAGACCAGGTCCCAAGCCCCACACCCTCGGTTTGCGGGCCCACCTCTACTTGAAGCGAAGTTGTCTTGCCTAAGGTGCCGTGGGATTCGGTAATAGAAATGTGAAATGTGATGGATTAAGTTGTCATCCTTTTTGCTGCTGACGACATACGATCGGGGACGGAAAAACAGCACAAAAGAAGAAAAGTGTTCAGAAACTGATGAAAATATTCGATTTTGGGGTACAAAAATAGGCGCAGCCTGGCAGGCTTGCTGCACCCGTCGTAGAGCTCTCAAAGAGATTTCCAACGGTATGTTGTATGCCGCGTAACTCCTTATGGATTAAAAGTTATGGGCAACGGAGCGACGGAGACCTGGTCCTAAACGCTATGCCCTCGGTTTGCGGGCCCAGCCTCTACGTGAAGCGAAGTTGTTTTGCCCAAGGTGTCGTGGGATTCGGTAATTGAAATGTGATGGATTGGTTTGTCGTCCTTTTAGCGGCTGACGACGTACGATCTAGATCGAAAAAATAGCACAAAAGAAGAAAAGTGTACCAAAATTGATGAAAACGTTCGATTTTGGGCTATGAAAATAGGTTCAGCCGAGTAGGCCTGCTGCACTCGTCGTAGATCTCTCGAAGGGCTTTCCAACAGTATGCTGTACACTACGTAACTACATACGGATCAAAAGTTATAGGCACCGGAGCGACGGAGACCTGGCCTCAAGCCCCACACCCTCTGTTTGCGGGCCCAGCCTATACGCGAAGCGAAGTTTCCTTGCCCAAGGTGCCATCAGATTCGATAGTAGAAATGTGATGGATTAGGTTGTCGCCCTTTTCGCGGCTGACGAAGTACGATCCAGGACAGAAAAATAGCACAAAAGAAGAAAAGTGTCCCAAAACTGATAAAAATGTTCGATTTTGGACTCTTAAAACAGGCGCAACCTAGCAGGCTTGCTGCACTAGTCGTAGAGCTCTCGGAGAGCTTTCCAACGGTAAGCTGTGTGCCATGTAACTCTCTATGGATCAAAAGTTATAGGCACCGAAGCGACAGAGACCTGGTCCCAAGCCCACGCCCTCGGTTTGCGGGCCCAACCTCTATGTGAAGCGAAGTTGTCTTGCCCAAGGTGCCATGGGATTCGGTAATAGAAATGTGATGGATTAGGTTGTCGTCCTTTTTGCGGCTAACGACGTACGATACGAGACGAAAAAACAGCGCAAGAGAAGAAAAGTATCCCGAAACTGATGAAAACGTTCAATTTTGGGCTTCGAAAATAGGCGCAGCCAGGCAGGATTAGCGCACCTGTCGTAGAGCAATCGAAGAGTTTTCCAAGGGTATGTTGTGCGCCGTGTAACTCCTTACGGATCAAAAATTATACGCACCGGAGCGACGAATACCCGTTCACAAGCCCACTTCCTCGGTTTATGGGCCTAGCCTCTACGTGAAGCGAAGTTGTCTTGCCCAAGGAGCCATTGGATTTGATAATAGAAATGTGATGGATTAGGTTGTCGTCTTTTTTGCGACTGACGCCGTACAAACTGAGACGATAAAATAGCACAAAAGATGAAAAGTGTCCCGAAACTGATAAAAATGTTTGATTTTGGGCTCCGAAAATAGGCACAGTCGAGAAGGCTTCCTGCACCCGTCGTGGAGTTCTCGGAGAGCTTTCCAACAGTATGAAGTGTACCGCGTAACTCTTTACGGATCAAAAGTTTTGGGCACCGGAGTGATGGATACCTGGTCACAAGCCCCACACCCTCGGTTTACAGGCCTATCCTCTACGTGAAGTGAAGTTGTCATGCCCAAGGTGCCGTGGGATTCAGTAATAGAAAAGTGATGGATTAGGTTGTAGTCCTTTTTGCAACTGACGATGTACGATCCGGAACGGAAAAACAGTACAAAAGAAGAAAAGTATCCCAAAACTGATGAAGACGTTCGATTTTGGGCTTCAAAAATAGGAGCAGCCGAGAAGGCTTTTTCTGTTCCCGTCGTAGAGCACTTGGAGAGCTTTCCAACGGTATGTTGTACGCTACGTAACGCCTTATGGATCAAAAGTATAGGCACCGGAGTGACGGAGAGCTAGTCTCAAGCCACACGCCCTCGGTTTACGGGCCTAGTCTCTGCGTGAAGCGAAATTGTCTTGCCCAAGGTGCCATAGTATTCGGTAATAAAAAAGTTATGGATTAGGTTGTCGTCCTTTTCGAGGCTGACGACGTACGATCCGGGATGAAAAAACAAAGAAAAAGAAGAAAAGTGTACTAAAACTGATGAAAACGTTCAATTTTGGGCCACGAAAATAGGTGCAGCCTAGCAGGCTTGCTGCACCCGTCGTAGAGCTCTCGAAGAGCTTACCAACGGTATGCTGTATGCCACATAACTTCTTACGGATCAAAAGTTATGGGCACCAGAGCGACGCAGACCTGGCCCCTAGCCACATGGCCTCGGTTTGCGGGCCTAGCCCTCACGTGAAGCGAAGTCGTCTTGCCCAAGGTGCCGTGGGATTCGATAATAGAAATATGATGGATTAGGTTGTCGTCCTTTTCGCGGCTGACGACGTACGATCCGAGATAAAAAATAGCACAGAAGAAGAAAAGTGTCCCGAAACTGATGAAAACGTTTGATTTTTAGCTATGAAAACAGGCGCAACTGAGGAAGCTTGCTGCACCCGTCTTAGAACTCTCGGAGAGCTTTCCAACGGTATGTTGTGCGCCGCGTAACTCCTTACGGATCAAAAGTTATGGGCACTAGAGCGATGGAAACGTGGTCCCAAGCCTCACGCCCTCTGCTTACGGGCACAGCCTCTACGTGAAGCGAAGTTGTCTTGCCCAAGGTGCCATAGGATTTGATAATAGATATGTGACGAATTATGTTATCGTCCTTTTCGCGGCTGACGACATACGATCCAGGACAAAAAAATAGCACAAAAGAAGAAAAATATCCCAAAACTGATGAAAATGTTTGATTTTGGGCTCCAAAAATAGGTTCAGCCGAGCAGGCTTAATGCACCTGTCGTAGAGCTCTCGGAGAGGTTTCCAACGGTTTGTTGTACGCCGCGTAACTCCTTAGGGTTCAAAAGTTATTGGGCACCGGAGCGACAGATACCTGGTCACAAGTCCCATGCCCTCGGTTTGCGGGCCTAGTCTCTACGTGAAGCAAAGTTGTTTGCCCAAGGTTTCATGGGATTCGATAATAGAAATGAGATGGATTAGGTTGTCCTTTTCGCTGCTGACAACGTACGATCCGGGACGGAAAAATAGCTCAAAGGGTGATAAGTGTCCCGACACTAATGAAAACGTTCGAATTTGGGCTCCAAAAATAGATGCAGCCCAGCAGGCTTGTTGCACCCAACATAGAGCTCTCAAAGTGCTTTCCAACGGTATGTTGTACGCCGCTTAACTCCTTACGGATCAAAAGTTATGGGCACCAGAGCGACGGAGGCATGGTCCCAAGCCCTACGCCCTCAGTTTGGGGGCCCGACCTCTTCGTGAAGTCAAGTTGTCTTTCCCAAGGTACAGTCAGATTCGATAATAGAAATGTGGTGGATTAGGCTGTTGTTCTTTTCGCGGCTGACGACGTACGATCTGCGACGAAAAAATAGCGCAAAAGAAGAAAAGTATCCTAAAATTGATGAAAATATTCGACTTTGGGCTCCAAAAAAAGGCGCAGCTATGCAGGCTTGCTGTACCAGTCGTAGAGCTCTCGGAGAGCTTTCCAACAGCATACTGTGCGCCGCATAACTCCTTACGGATCAAAAGTTATTGGCACCGGAGCGACGAATACCTGGTCACATGCCCCACGCCCTCGGTTTGTGGGCCAAGCCTCTACGTGAAGCGAAGTTGTCTTGCCCAAGGAGACATGGGATTCGATAATTGAAATGTGAT
The DNA here is from genome assembly GCA_037974665.1 of Ehretia macrophylla. NCBI lineage: Eukaryota > Viridiplantae > Streptophyta > Magnoliopsida > Boraginales > Ehretiaceae > Ehretia > Ehretia macrophylla. The sequence goes on from CM075779.1 coordinate 52,236,370, forward strand.
GGACTAGGTTGTCGTCCTTTTCGCGGCTCACAACGTATGATCCGGGACGGAAAAACAGCGTAAAAGAAGAAAAGTTTCCCGGAACTGATGAAAACATTCGATTTTGAGATCCAAAAATAGGCGCAGCCGAGCAGGCTTCCTACACCCTTCGTAGAGCTCTCGGAGAGCTTTCCAACAGTATGCTTTGCACCGCGTAACTCCTTACGGATCAAAAGTTATGGGCACTAGAGCGACAAAGACTTGGTCCCAAGTCCCACGCCGTCAGTTTATAGGCCCAGCCTCTACGTGAAGCGAAGTTCTCTTGCCCTAGGTGCTGTGGGATTCGACAATAGAAATGTGATGGATTAGGTTGTCATCCTTTTTGCAGATCACGACGTACGATCTAGGACAAAAAAATAGCGCAAAGGAAGAAAAGTGTACCGAAACTGATGAAAACATTCAATTTAGGGCTTCGAAACAGGCGCAGCCGAGCAGGCTGGCTGCACCCATCGTAGAGCTCTCGGAGGGCTTTCCAATGGTATGTTGTGTGCCGTGTAACTCCTTACGGATAAAAACTTTTGGGCACCGGAGTGACGTAGACCTGGTCACAAGACCCACGCCCTCGGTTTGCGGGCCCAGCCTCTACGTGAAGTGAAGTTGTCATACCAAGGTGCCATTGGATTCGGTAATAGAAATGTGATGGATTAGGTTGTCGTCCTTTTTGCAGCTGACGACGTACGATGGGGGACAAAAAAACAGCACAAAAGAAGAAGAGTGTCTCGAAATTGATGAAAACGTTCGATTTTGGGCTACAAAAATAGGCGCAGTCTAACAAGCTTGTTGCACCCGTCATAGAGCTCTGGTAGAGTTTTCCAACGGTATGCTGTGTATCGCGTAACTCCTTACAGATCAAAAGTTATGGGCACTAGAGCGACAGAGACTTGGTCCCAAGTCCCACGCCCTCGGTTTATGTGCCCAGCCTCTACAGGAAGCGAAGTTCTCTTGCCCTAGGTGCTGTGGGATTCGATAATAGAAATGTGATAGATTAGGTTGTCATCCTTTTCGCGGATCACGACGTACGATCTGGGATGAAAAAATAGCGCAAAGGAAGAAAAGTGTACCAAAACTGATAAAAACATTCAATTTTGGGCTTCGAAAATAGGCGCAGCCGAGCAGGCTTGCTGCACCCGTCATAGAGCTCTCGGAGGGCTTTCCAATGGTATATTGTGTGTCGTGTAACTCCTTACGGATAAAAACTTTTGGGCACCGAAGCGACGTAGACCTGGTCACAAGCGCCACGCCCTCGGTTTGCGGGCCCAGCCTCTACGTGAAGTGAAGTTGTCATACCCAAGGTGCTGTTGGATTCGGTAATAGAAATGTGATAGATTAGGTTGTCGTCCTTTTTACAGCTGACGACGTACGATGGGGGACGAAAAAATAGCACAAAAGAAGAAAAGTGTCTCGAAATTGATGAAAACGTTCAATTTTGGGCTACAAAAATAGGCACAGTCTAACAAGCTTGCTGCACCCGTCGTCGAGCTCTGGGAGAGTTTTCCAACGGTATGCTGTGCACCGCGTAATTCCTTACGAATCAAAAGTTATGGGCACCTGAGCGACTGAGACCTGGTCCTAAGCCCCACACCCTAGGTTTGCGGGCCCAGCCTTTACGTGAAATGAAGTTGTCTTGCCCAAGGTGCCGTTGGATTCGGTAATAGAAATGTGATGGATTAGTTTGTCGTCCTTTTCACTGCTGACGACATACGATCCGGGATGAAAAAATAACACAAAGGAATAAAAGTTTCTCAAAACAGATGAAAACATTCGATTTTGGGCTACAAAAATAGGCACAGCCGAGCAGGCTTACTGCACTCATCGTAGAGCTCTCGGAGAGCTTTCCAACAATATGTTGTATGCCGCGTAACTCCTTACGGATCAAAAGTTATGGGCAACTGAGCGACGGAGACCTGGTCCTAAGCCCCACACCCTCGATTTGCGGGCCCAGCCTCTACGTGAAGCAAATTTGTCTTGCCCAAGGTGCCATGGGATTCGGTAATAGAAATGTGATGGATTAGTTTGTCGTCATTTTTGCTACTAACGACGTACGATCCGGGATGAAAAAATAGTACAAAAGAAGAAAAGTGTCCCAAAATAGATGAAAACGTTCGATTTTGGGCTATGAAAACAGGCGTAGCCGAGCAGGCTTGTTGCACCCGTCGTAGATCTCTCGGAGAGCTTTCCAGTGGTATGCTGTACGCTGCGTAACTCCTTACGTATCAAAAGTTATGGGCACTGGAGCGACGTAGACCTGGTCACAAGCCCTACGCCCTCGGTTTGCTAGCCCAGCCTCTATTTGAAGTGATGTTGTCATGCCTAAGGTGCTGTTGGATTCGGTAATAGAAATGTAATGGATTGGGTTGTCGTCCTTTTCGCAGCTGATGACGTACGATGGGGGACGAAAAAACAGCACAAAAGAAGAAAAGTGTCCCGAAACTGATGAAAACGTTCGATTTTGGGCAACAAAAATAGGCGCAGCCAAGCAAGCTTGTTGCACTTGTTGTAGAGATTTCGGAGTCTTTTTCAACGGTATGCTGTACGCTACGTAACTCCTTACGGATCAAAAGTTATGGGCACTGGAGCTACGTAGACTTGGTCACAAGCCCCACGCCCTCGGTTTGCTGGCCCAGCCTCTATGTGAAGTGATGTTGTCATGCCCAAGGTGCCGTTGGATTCGGTAATAGAAATGTGATGGATTAGGTTGTCGCCCTTTTCACAGCTGATGACGTACGATGGGGGACGGAAAAACAGCACAAAAGAAGAAAAGTGTCCCGAAACTGATGAAAATGTTCGATTTTGGGCAACAAAAATAGGCGCAGCCAAGCAAGCTTGTTGCACCTGTCGTAGAGCTTTCGGAGAGTTTTTGAATGGTATGTTGTACGCTGCATAACTCCTTACGGATCAAAAATTATGGGCACCTGAGCGACAGAGACCTGGTCCTAAGCCCAACACCCTCGGTTTGCTGGCCCAGCGTATACGTGAAGCGAAGTTGCCTTGCCCAAGGTACCGTCGGATTCGATAATAGAAATGTGATGGATTACGTTGTCGTCCTTTTTGCGGCTGACGACGTACGATCCGGGACCAAAAAATAGCACAAAAATAGAAAAGTGTACCGAAACTGATGAAAACGTTCAATTTAGGGCTCTGAAATCAGGTGCAACCTAATAGGCTTGTAGCACCCGTCTTAGAGTTTTCGGAGAGCTTTCCAACGGTATGCTGTGCGTTGCGTAACTCCTTATGGATCAAAAGTTATGGGCACCGGTGCAACAAATACCTGGCCACAAGCCCCACGCCCTCGGTTTGCGGGCCTAGCTTCTATGTGAAGCGAAGTTGTCTTGGCTAAGGTGCCATGGGATTCGATAATAGAAATATGATAGATTAGGTTGTCGTCCTTTTCGCGGCTCACGACGTACAATCCGGAACGGAAAAACTGCGCAAAAGAAGAAAAGTGTCTAGAAACTGATGAAAACGTTCGATTTAGGGCTTCGAAAATAGGCACAGCCAAGCAGGATTAACGCATTTGTCGTAGAGCACTCGAAGAGCTTTCAACGGTATGTTGTGCACTGTGTAACTCCTTTCGGAGAAAAAGTTATACGCACCAGAGCGACGGATACATGGTCACAAGCCCCACACCCTCGGTTTATGGGCCCAGCCTCTACGTGAAGCGAAGTTGTCTTGCCCAAGGGGCCGTGGGATTCGACAATAGAAATGTGAAGGATTAGGTTGTCGTCCTTTTCGCGGCTCACGACATACGATCCAGGACAGACAAATAGCACAAAATAGTAAAAGTATCCCGAAACTGATGAAAACGTTTGATTTTGGACTCCAAAAATAGGCGCAGCTGAGCAGGTTTACAGCCCACGTCGTAGATCTCTCGGAGAGCCTTCCAACTGTATGCTGTGCACCGCGTAACTCTTGACGGATCAAAAGTTATAGGCACCGGAACGACAGAGACCTAGTCCCAAGCCCCACGCCCTCGGTTTGCGGGCCCAGCCTCTACGTGAAACGAAGTTGTCATGCCCAAGGTGCCATGGGATTCAATAATAGAAATGTGACGGATTAGGTTGTCGTCCTTTTCACGGCTCACGACGTACGATCCGGGATGAAAAAACAGCGCAAAAGAAGAAATGTGTCCGGAAATAGATGAAAAAGTTCGATTTTGGGCTACGAAAATAGGCACAGCAGAACAGGCTTGCTGCACTCGTCGTGGAGCACTCGGAGAGCTTTCCAACGGTATGTTGTGCGCCACGTAACTCCTTACTGATCAAAAGTTATGGGCACTAGAGCGACGGAGACTTGGTCCCAAGCCCCACACCCTCGGTTTACGGGCCCAGCCTCTACGTGAAGTGATGTTGTCATGCACAAGGTGCCGCTGGATTCGGTAATAGAAATATGATGGATTAGGTTGTCGTCTTTTTCGCAGCTGATGACGTACGATCGGGGACGGAAAAATAGCACAAAAGAAGAAAAGTATCCCGAAACTGATGAAAATGTTCGTTTTGGGCTAAAAAAATAGGCACATCCAAGCAAGCTTGTTGCACCTATCGTAGATCTTTCAAAGAGTTTTTCAACGGTATGCTGTACGCCGCGTATCTCCTTACGGATCAAAAGTTATGGGCACCTGACCGATGGAGACCTGGTCCTAAGCACCACGCCCTCGGTTTGCGGTCCCAGCCTCTACGTGAAGCGAAGTTGTCTTGCCCAAGGTGCCATGGGATTCAGTAATAGAAATGTGATGGATTAGTTTGTCGTCCTTTTTGTTGCTGATAACGTACGATCTGGGACAAAAAAATAGCACAAAAGAAAAAAAGTGTCCGAAAATAGATGAAAATGTTCAATTTTGGGCTATGAAAATAGGTGCAGCCGAGCAGGCTTGCTGCACCTGTCGTAGAGACCTTAGAGAGCTTTCCAGCAGTATGCTGTACACCGCGTAACTCCTTACGGATCAAAAGTTATGGGCACCGGAGCGACGGAGACCTGGCCCCAAGCCCCATACCTTCGATTTGCGGGCCCAGCCTATATGTGAAGTAAAGTTGCCTTGCCCAAGGTGCAGTCGGATTCGATAATAGAAATATGATGGATTAGGTTGTCATCCTTTTCGCGGCTGACGACGTACGATCCGGGACGGAAAAATAGCACAAAAGAAGAAAAGTGTCCCAAAACTGATGAAAACGTTCGATTTTGGGCTCTGAAAATAGGCACATCCTAACAGGCTTACTGCACCCATCGTAGAGTTCTTGGAGTGCTTTCCAACGGTATGCTGTGCGCCGCGTAACTCCTTATGGATCAAAAGTTATGGGCACCGGTGCGACAGATACCTAGCCACAAGCCCCATGCCCTCGGTTTGCGGGCCTAGCCTCTACGTGAAGTGAAGTTGTCTTCCCCAATGTGCCGTGGGATTCGATAATAGAAATGTGATGGATTAGGTTGTAGTCCTTTTTGCGGCTCATGACGTACGATCCGGGACGGAAAAACAGCGCAAAAGAAGAAAATTGTCCCGAAACTGATGAAAACGTTCGATTTAGGGCTTCGAAAACAGGCGCAGCCAAGCAGGATTAACGTATCTATCGTAGAGCACTCGAAGAGCTTTCAACGGTATGCTGTGTACTGTGTAACTCCTTTCGGAGCAAAAGTTATGAGCACCAGAGCGACGGATACCTGGTCACAAGCCCCACGCCCTCGGTTTATGGGCCAAACCTCTACGTGAAGCGAAGTTGTCTTGCCCAAGGGGCCATGGGATTCGATAGTAGAAATGTGATTGATTAGGTTGTCGTCCTTTTCGTGGCTCACAATGTACAATTCGGGGTGGAAAAATAGCACAAAAGAATAAAAATGTCCCGAAACTTATGAAAACGTTTGATTTTGGTCTCCAAAAATAGGGGTAACAGGGCAGACTTGCTGTCCTCGTCATAGAGCTCTCGGAGAGCTTTCAAACTATATGTTGTGCGCCGCATAACTCCTTACGAATCAAAAGTTATGGGCACCGAAGGGACGGAGACCTAGTCCCAAGCCTCTTGCCCTCGGTTTGTGGGCCCAGCCTCTAAGTGAAGCGAAGTTGTCTTGCCCAAGGTGCCGTGGAATTCGATAATAAAAATGTGATGGATTAGGTTGTCGTCTTTATCGCGGCTCACGACGTATTATCCGGGATGAAAAAATAGCGCAATAGAAGAAATGTGTCCCGAAACAGATGAAAAAGTTTGATTTTGGGCTTCAAAAATAGGCACAGCGAGCAAGCTTGCTGCACCCGTCGTGGAGCTCTTGTAGAGGTTTCCAACGGTATGCTGTGCGCCGCGTAATTCCTTACAGATCAAAAGTTATGGGCGCCAGATCGACGGAGACCTGGTTCCAAGCCCCACGCCCTTGGTTTGCGGGCCAAGCCTCTATGTGAAGCGAAATTGTCTTGCCCAAGGTGCCATGGGATTCGATAATAGAAATGTTATGGATTAGGTTGTCATCCTTTTCGCGGCTCACGACGTACAATCCGAGACGGAAAAACAGTACAAAAGATGAAAAGTGCTTTGAAACTGATGAAAACGTTCGATTTTGGGATCCAAAAATCGGTGCAGCCGAGAAGGCTTTCCATACCCGTCGTGGAGCTCTCGGAGAGCTTTCCAACGGTATGATGTACACTGCATAACGCCTTACAGATCAAAAGTTATGGGCATCGGAGAGCTTTCCAACGGTATGATGTACGCTGCATAACGCCTTACAGATCAAAAGTTATGGGCATCGGGGCGACGGAGACCTAGTCCCAAGCCACACGCCCTCGGTTTGCGGGCCCTACCTCTGCGTGAAGCGATGTTGTCTTGCCCAAGGTGCCATAGGATTCGGTAATAGAAAAGTTATGGATTAGATTGTCGTCCCTTTCGAGGCTGACGATGTACGATCCGGGATTAAAAAACAGCGCAAAAGAAGAAAAGTGTACCGAAACTGATGAAAATGTTCATTTTGGGCAACGAAAATAGGAACAGCTGAGCAGGCTTGTTGCACCCATCGTAGAGCTCTCGGAGTGCTTTCCAATGGTATGCTGTGCGCCGCGTAACTATTTACGGATCAAAAGTTATGGGCACCGGAGCGACGGATACCTGGTCACAAGACCCACGCTCTCGGTTTGCGGGCCCAGCCTCTACGTGAATCAAAGTTGTCTTGCCCAAGGTGTCGTGGGATTTGATAATAGATATGTGATGGATTAGGTTATCGTTCTTTTCGCGACTGACGACGTACGATCCGGGACGAAAAAACAGCACAAAAAAAAGAAAAATGTACTGAAACTGATGAAAACGTTCGATTTTGAGCTCCGAAAACTGGTTCAGCTGAGTAGGCTTACTACACCTGTCGTAGAGCTCTCAGAGAGCTTTCCAACGGTATGCTGTATACCGCGTAACTCCTTACGGATCAAAAGTTATCGACACTAGAGCGACAAAGACCTGGTCCCAAGCCCCACGCCCTCGGTTTGCGGGCCTAGCTTCTACGTGAAGCGAAGTTGTCTTGCCCAAGGTGCAGTTAGATTCGATAATAGAAATGTGATGGATTAGTTTGTCATCCTTTTCGCGGCTAACGACGTACGATTAGGGATGAAAAAATAGCGCAAAAGAAGAAAAGTGTCCCGAAACTAATGAAAATGTTCAACTTTGGGCTCCAAAAATAGGCGCAACTGAGTAGGCTTTTTGGACCAGTCGTAGAGCTCTCAGAGAGCTTTCCAACGGTATGCTATGCGCCGCATAACTCTTTACCGATCAAAAGTTATGGGCACTGGAGCGACGGATACCGGGTCACAAGCCCTACGCCCTCGGTTTGCGGGCCCAGCCTCTACGTGAAGCCAAGTTGTCTTGCCCAAGGTGCCATGGGATTCGATAATTGAAATGTGATGGACTAGGTTGTCGTCATTTTCGCGGCTCACGACGTATGATCCTGGACGAAAAAATAGCACAAAAGAAGAAAAGTGTCCCGAAACTGATGAAAACATTCGATTTTGAGCTCCAAAAATAGGTGCAGCCGAGCAGGCTTGTTGCACCCGTCGAAGAGCTCTCGGAGAGCTTTCCAACGGTATGTTGTGCGCCGCGTAACTCCTTAAGAATCAAAAGTTATGGGCACCAGAGCGACGGAGACCTGGTCCCACGTCCCACGCCCCCGATTTGCTGGCCCAGCCTCTACGTGAAGCGAAGTTCTCTTGCCCAAGGTGATGTGGGATTCGATAATAGAAATGTGATGGATTAGGTTGTCATTTTCGCGGCTCACGATGTACAATCTGGAACGAAAAAACAGCGCAAATGAAGAAAAGTGTACCGAAACTGATGTTAATGTTCAATTTTGAGCTTCGAAAATAGGCGTAGCCGAGCAGGTTGGCTACACCCATCGTAGAGCTCTCAGAGAGCTTTTCAACGGTATGTTGTGCGGCGCGTAACTCTATACGGATGAAAAGTCTTTGGCACCGGAGCGACGTAGAACTAGTCACAAGCCCCACGCCCTCGGTTTGCCGGCCCAGCCTCTACGTGAACTGATGTTGTCATGCCCAAGGTACCGTTGGATTCGGTAATAGAAATGTGATGGATTAGGTTGTCGTTCTTTTCGCAGTTGACGACGTACAATCGGGGACGAAAAAACAGCACAAAAGAAGAAAATTGTCCCAAAACTGATAAAAATATTCGATTTTGAGCTCCAAAAATAGGCGCAGCTGAGCAGGCTTGCTGCACCCATCGTAGAGCTCTCGGAGAGCTTTCCAACGGTATGTTGTTCATTGGGTAACTCCTTACGGATCAAAAGTTATGGGCACTAGAGTGACGGAGACTTGGTCCCAAGTCCCACGCCCTCGGTTTACGGGCCTAGCCTTTACGTGAAGCAAAGTTCTCTTGCCCAAGGGGCTGTGGGATTCGATAATAGAAATGTGATGGATTATGTTGTCGTCCTTTTCGAAACTCACGATATACGATCCGTGACGGAAAAACAGTGCAAAGGAAGAAAAGTGTACCGAAACTAATGAAAACGTTCAATTTTGGTCTTCGAAAAGAGGCGCAGCCTAGCAGACTGGCTACAACTATTGTAGAGCTCTCGGAGAGCTTTTCTACGGTATGTTGTACGCCGCGTAACGCCTTACGGATAAAAAGTTTTGGGCACCGAAGCGACGTAGACCTGGTCACAAGCCCCACGCCCTCGGTTTTCGGGCCCAGCCACTACGTGAAGTAATGTTGTCATGCCCAAGGTGCCGTTGGATTCGGTAATAGATATGTGATGAATTAGATTGTCGTCCTTTTCGCAGCAGACGACGTACGATCGGAGACGGAAAAACAGCATAAAAGAAGAAAAGTGTCCCAAAACTGATGAAAATATTTGATTTTGGGCTTTGAAAACAAGCGCAACCTAGCAGGCTTGATGCACCCGACGTAGAGCTCTCGGAGAACTTTCGAACGGTATGCTGTGCGCTGCGTAACTCCTTATGGATCAAAAGTTATGGGCATTGGAGTGGCTGATACCTTGTCACAAGCCCCACGCCCTCGGTTTGCGGGCCCAGCCTCTATGTGAACCGAAGTTGTCTTGCCCAAGGTGCCGTGGGATTCGATAATAGAAATGTGAAAGATTAGGTTGTGGTCCTTTTTGCGGCTCACGACGTATGATCCGGGACGATAAAACAGCAAAAAAGAATAAAAGTGTCTCGAAACTGATGAAAACGTTTGATTTAGGGCTTCAAAAATAGGCGTAGCCAAGCAGGATTAATGCATCTGTCGTAGAGCTCTTGAAGAGCTTTCAACGGTATGTTGTCCGCCGTGTAACTCCTTACGGATCAAAAGTTATGCGCACCAGAGCGACGGATACCTGGTCACAAGCCCTATGCCCTCGGTTTATGGGCCCAGCCTCTACGTGAAGTGAAGTTGTCTTGCCCAATGTGCCATGGGATTTGATAATAGAAATGTGATGGATTAGGTTGTCGTCCTTTTTGCGGCACACGATGTACGATCCGGGACGGAAAAACAGCGCAAAAGAAGAAAAGTGTCCGGAAACTGATGAAAACGTTCAATTTTGGGCTCTGAAAACAAGTGCAACCTAGCAGGCTTGCTGCACCCGTCGTAGAGCTCTCGGAGAGCTTTCTAACGGTATGCTGTGCGCCGCGTAACTCCTTATGGATCAAAAGTTATAGGCACCGGAGCGACGGATGCCTTGTCACAAGCCCCACGCCCTGGGTTTGCAGGCCCAGCCTCTACGTGAAGCGAAGTTATCTTGCCCAAGGTGCCCTGGGATTTGATAATAGAAATGTGAAGGATTAGGTTGTGGTCCTTTTCGTGGCTCACGATGTGCGATCCGGGATGACAAAACAGCGCAAAAGAATAAAAGTGTCCCGAAACTGATGAAAACGTTTGATTTAGGGCTTCAAAAACAGGTGCAGCCAAGCAGGATTAATGCATCTGTCGTAGAGCTCTCGAAGAGCTTTCAACAGTATGCTGTGCGCCGTGTAACTCCTTACGGATCAAAAGTTATGCGCACCAGAGCGACGGATACCTGGTCACAAGCCCCACGCCCTCGGTTTATGGGCCCAGCCTCTACGTGAAACGAAGTTGTCTTGCCCAAGGTATCGTGGGATTCGATAGTAGAAATGTGATGGATTAGGTTGTCGTCCTTATTGCGGCTCACAATGTACGATCCGGGACGAAAAAACAGCGCAAAAGAAGAAAAGTATCCTGAAACTAATTAAAACGTTTGATTTTGGGTTCCAAAAACATGCGCAGTCGAGCAGGCTTGCCGCACCCGTAGTAGGGCTCTTGGAGATCTTTCCAACGGTATGTTATGCACCTCGTAACTCCTTACGGATGAAAATTATAGGCACTGGAGCGACGGAGACCAAGTCCTAAGCCCCACGCCCTCGGTTTACGGGCCCAGCCTCTACGTGAAGTAAAATTGTCTTGCCCATGGTGCCGTGGGAGTCGATAATAGAAATGTGACGGATTAGGTTGTTTTCCTTTTCGCAGCTCACGACGTACGATCCGGGATGAAAAAATAGTGCAAAAGAAGAAATGTGTCCCGAAACAGATGAAAACATTCGATTTTGGGCTCCGAAAATAGGCACAGCCGAGCAGGCTTGCTACTCCCATCGTGAAGCTCTTGGAGAGCTTTCCAACTGTATACTATGTGTCACGCCCTAACCCGGCCTATGAAGGTTAGACTAGGGTGTGATCTAAACATTCAAGTCATATCTCGTACTTAATCGTTCATGAAAGTTTAACACTTAACGTTTTAGCCTAAACTCCACAAATTCTCCGGAAAATCGGCAGCATAAAGACTTTAATTGGGCTATTTAGTTTGACCTAATTCTCTAAACGCCTCAAAATTTCCATTCTCAATTTCGTTTCTAACTAAGATTACTATTTATCACCAATCGAAACGCCTACTAGTTATTTCGAAGTCTCATTTGATTAATAACTTAGCATGTTACTATGTCTCGTTTGTTTGTTAATCCTCGTTACAAAAGTATCTGTTGACCTTAGCTTAACAATGAGTATCTGCTTAAGATTGGATAGGTTCATTTTACTTAATCCTTACCTGATACTGCATATTCCTATGATAGATACTAGCCAATAACGATAGCAAAATGACCATAGTAGTGTTTGTCTAGTTATGATTAGTACAAGCCAAAATTAGACCACAAATTACAACGGGGGTCTTTTACAATACAATAACAAGCATCATAAGAAGTGAAATAGTCTTCAAGCAACATATTATTCACAAAATGGCCATAGTCTAGCAAGGCACGTAGTGCAAGCAATCATTCCAAGCAATCATTGTTAGGCACGTTGTCCTCGGGTACCCGTTCCTGATCTTCTTTACCTGAGATGATAAAAGAGGGTGAGTCCTTATGAATTCAGCGAAAGGGAGCGAGAAATAAGTTTTGAAACTCATTTTTCGGTTCAACTTATGAAAACCCTTTTGGCAAGTATGACATATATCACAATTAAGTACTTAATGTAATGTAAAAGTAAAAGAACACAATTACCCGTCTTTCCTCTAGGAACCAAGCGAGAGTACTTATACACATAGTGAAAAGGATACGGTGAGCTTTTGCTCTCAGTTCATTTCCAGTATCAGTTGTTGCGACTGGCTTCAAATCATCCCCTTATCACGCCAAATGGGTGTACTCCGGATGTACCCCGAAATCCTATGACCCAACTCTTCGAGGAAGTCTAGCCCTCAAGCGAGAGAGGGAATTGGACAATGGTAGTCACGGTTGCACTGGCAACCCCGATGCCCTCGGTGTGCGTGAACGCTACCAAGCCAGAATGAAAGGTTTCAACCTTGTATGCAATGCACATTTATGACATTTAATATATCACATTTGGAGGTCAACAAAGTAGGTTGCCTCCGAACAGTCATAAGATTACACATTGACAAGTAAACACGCGAGGCACGATATGACAAGTAATTTCACTTATAATGCACATGGAGTTATATGAATATTAAACGGGCAGCCATGTAACGCATTTAAATCAAGTCATATAACTCATTTCGAAGTTCATGTAATCAAATAACAAGATTATTCAACATGCAACGACATCTACGTGGGACCGGGTGCAAGAAAGGCCTACTTGTCAACATGTAATCATCAAAATCATGTTTAGGGCTATGAAGGCAACTATGGGCAGCCTACTAATTACATAATCAAACACGATATCCATAGGATTAACACTTAGTGAGTTTACCTAGTCACTAGGGTTTCAATTCGTGCTTACCCGTGCGATTAAGCCCCAAGTCATCTCGTAATTAAACTCAAGTCATGCATTGATTAATTCAAACACCCTCAAGTATTCAAAACAGTCCACACAACATCCCAATGCCACAATCCCAATCATTTAATACAACAAGAGAAGCTACAATAATTTTTTCTAAGCATATCTCTAGATGAAAACCTTACTGCAATGGACTGTATTCTCACAATCATTCAGACAAGAAAACAAACTCCAATTCCAGTGAACAAGATGTCAAATTAAAGCTTAAGGAGTGAACTAAATTCAGAAACAAACCTCTTATCATTTGGAGTTCGGGTTCAAGAGTTATACCAAAACAGTGGGACTACACAAAACTGTTCAGATTTGTACACATTTCAATACTTGTCGTTTTTTAGGGCCTTTGGGTCAGATTTAGCCTTAGTCCATTTCTGACAAAAATGTCCAAAACTGAAAAATCTAGCAGAACCATAAATTTCATGCATTTTTGATATCATTTACTAAGTAAAAACTGGTTCGCTCTACAAGATCAGTGAATCTGCCAAAACCTGCTTCATTTTTCCAGACTTTCCAGATTTGGACACATTTTGATATTTTGCCATTTTGAGGACTTTAGATTAAAAATTAGCTTTGTCCTATTTCTGTGAAACATTCTCAGAACTAGAAAAACTAGTCACCTACCAATTTTCACGCATTTTCAACCTCATTTACCTGGTCAAAATCACCTCGCACCAACAAGACAGAAGACTGTCCCATACGCGATTTCATCTAACATCCCATTCTAGCCAAATATCTTGCCATGCATGTTTATAAAAGCTCATGAACACACATATATCACAAGTACAGAAGTAAAAATAGACATTTAAGGGCATGCATGTGGATTTTGAAAGCTTTTCAAGAAGTTTTAGCCCTTACCTTAGCAAGACAACAAAGAAGATGCACAAACTCTTGAGGATGCACAAGATTGAATCTTTTCATTGCTTAGCCAAGAGACCACTCGATTTTCTCTAATTTCCTAGCTTAGTAACCAAGTTCTTAGGAGGTGCATGTGGTTAGAACAAGAAGAAAATAAAATGGAAGCTAACAACTCACCAAAGCCGAAATGAAGGTTCAAAGAGCTTGCATGTGTGTCTTTTGCACTCTAGCTTTGCTTGGTCGAGTTCCTTGGTAGCTTGGAAGTCTTGAAGAGCCTAACTTAGCTATGGAGAGTATATTTTCAGCTAGGGCCGAGAGAGAGAGGAGAAATAAGAGAAAGAATGAGAAAAAGAGAGGAAATGAAAGAAAAATGAAAAGCTTTGCAATGTTTGAAGCTTGTGTCGGCCTAGGGCCTTGCAAAAATCTGATTTTGTGTCTTCAAGAAACATTTTGAATTGTCTAGTATGGGCATGGAGCTTGTGTCGAGAATATGGAGCCTTTGGGTAGAGTTTTGAGCTAAATTTTTTATGCATTGTGTCATAGATTGTCATAGGATGTCTAGGAATAGAATTTGAAATTGGAATGCATGCACAATGACAAGAGTTGGTCGGCCAAGGCTTGTGCAAAATCTGAATTTTTGTCTTGGTTGAGCAATAATTAATTGTGTGTTTGGGATATGCAAAGAATAAAGAATAAATAATAAAGAATGTCTAGCTTTTTGTGAGATTTTGTCTTCTAGTGGGTTGAATTAGCAATTTAATATTAGTTAGTGGAGTTTGTAGGATTAATTAATGATCTAGTGCTTCGTGTAAGATGCTTTCTTGATTAGCGTGAGGACACACTTTCCTAGGTTTAGGGCATACACTACGAGGCAAGGCACGAACTATGAGACGAATGCACATTTTCCAAGTAAATGCACACAACCCTAATGAATGCACATAATTCAATGCAAGGCACACAAAACAAAACAAAATTCTTAAACCCAAGTCAAGGCACGCAAATCTAGGTTAGGACACACAAAACAAGATATTGCACGTAAATCGAGGTCGGGCCTTACATCTTCCCCTCCTTAAAAGAATTTTGTCCTGAAATTCAATATTACCTTTGAAATAAAGCTGGATACTGTTGCTCCATCTGGTCTCGCCTTTCCCACGTTGCTTCTTCTACTCCATGATGATCCCACAACACTTTCACCATCGGTATAGGTTTGCTGCGCAACTCCTGATCTTGTTGGTCTAGGATCCGAATGGGCTTCTCCTCATAAGACATGTTTTCCCGAAGCTGCAACGGCTCTGGCTCCAAGATATGCGATGGATCAGGGTGATACTTCCGCAATATTGAAACGTGAAAGATGTCGTGAATATTGGAGAGGTTTTGGGGTAGTGCCAGGCGATTCGCCAATTTGCCAACCTTCTCAATTATTTCAAATGGTCCTACAAACCCCGGGCTCAACTTTCCACCCTTGCCGTGTTTAATCAGTCCCCTCCGAAGTGATATCTTCAAGAACACCTTGTTGCCGACCTCAAACTCTAGGCTCCGTCTCCGTCGGTCTACATAACTTTTCTGCCTACTCTGGGTGGTAAGCATTCGTTTCCGGATGAGGTGGATATTATCAACAGTCTTCATAAGTTCAGGTGGAAAGGTCGGGTCAAAAGTCTTCATCTCACCTACTTCATCCCAGTAAATTGAGGATCGACACTTACGTCCATACAATGCCTCAAATGGGGCCATCCCGATAGTGGCCTGATAACTGTTATTATAAGCGAACTCCACTAGAGATAGATATTTCTCCCAGCCTTTCCCAAAGTCTAAAACACACGCCCTCAGCATATCCTCCAGAATCTGAATAGTTCTCTCAGATTGTCCATCAGTCTGAGGGTGATAAGCCGTGCTGAAACTCAACTTCAATCCCAAAGCTTCTTGCAATCTCTTCCAAAATCGTGAAGTAAAACAAGGATCCCTATTCGATACAATACTCACAGGCATCCCGTGAAATCTTACAATCTCCGCCACATACATATCTCCCAATTTCTCAGGATTATCCTCCTTGTTCATCGGTAAAAAATGCGCTGACTTAGTCAATCTATCCACTATGACCCAAATGGCGTCATGACCCTTTTGTGAGTTGGGTAGGTCCATAACAAAGTCCATAGTTATATGTTCCCATTTCCATTGAGGGATCTCCAACGGCTGAAGTAAACCTGCTGGTCGTTGATGTTCTTCTTTGACTCTCTGGCAAGTCAAACACCGTGCCACAAACTCTGCAATCTCTCTCTTCATGTTATTCCACCAATAGTGTTGCTTCAAATCCTGATACATCTTTGTTCCACCTGGGTGAATAGTATATCTTGAATTATGGGCTTCTTCAAGAATCTTCTTTTTCAGCTCTGGCTCATTAGGACCACAAATCCAATTCCTAAACCTCCAAATACCATCATCATGAAACTTGAAATCTGCATTGCTTTTTTTAATCTTCTGAAACTGTTGGTCCTTCTGTTGAGCCTCTCGTAATTCAGACAACAAGGTCGATTGAACTTGTGTAGTGGCAAAAAGTAACCCTTTTTGAGTCAATTATGGTTTCCACAAAAATGCTTCCTCCAACAACTCCTGCACCTTGACTTCCAGTTTTGCCATGCTCGCTTTCCGACTTAAGGCATCTGCAACTACATTTGCTTTGCCGGGCACATAATTGATTGTGCAGTTATAATCATCCAAAAGCTCCATCCACCGCCTTTGCCTCATGTTCAACTCCTTTTGTGAGAACAAGTATTTCAAGCTCTTTTGATCAGTAAACACCTTGAACTTGTTACCCCACAGATAGTGCCTCCATTTCTTGAGTGCGAACACAATAGCCGCTAACACCAAATCATGCGTCGGGTAGTTCAGTTCATACGGCTTTGGTTTCCTAGAAGCATACGCAATCACTCTACCATTTTGCATCACACACATCCCAGTCCTTCCTTCGAAGCATCGCTATAGATTACAAAACCTTGACTCCCTTCAGGCAATGCAAGAATAGGTGCGGTAGTCAATATTTTCTTCAATTCTTGGAAGCTGTTCTCACACTTGTCATCCTACACGAACTTTGTTTTCTTTTTGAGTGAGCTTTGTAAGCAGTCTTGCAATCTTTGAGAAATCCTTCACGAACCTCCGATAATAGCCGGCTAGACCAAGAAAACTCCGAACCTCCGTAACGTTTTCCGGCTTCTTCCAAGATATCACCGCTTCTATCTTTGCTGGATCCACTGCTATTCCCTCTTGGGATATGATATGCCCCAAAAATGCAATTTGCTGCAACCAAAATTCGCACTTGCTAAACTTTGCATACAATTGATGCTCTCGAAGTTTCTGCAGTACCAATCGCAGATGTTGTTCATGCTCAGCCTCGGATTTCGAGTATACCAAAATATCATCAATGAAAATCACCACAAATTGGTCCAAGTAGGGTTGAAACACCCTGTGCATCAAGTCCATAAAAGTTGCAGGGGCATTAGTTAGCCCAAATGGCATCACCACATATTCATAATGCCCATATCTCGTCCTGAAAGCCATTTTAGGCACATCCTCCTTTTTGATCCGCAACTGATAGTACCCTTGCCTCAAGTCGAGCTTCGAATACACTTTGGCTCCTTGAAGTTGATCAAACAACTCGTCGATCAGTGGAAGTGGGTATTTATTCTTGACGGTCACTTAGTTCAATCCTTGGTAATCAATGCATAGCCTCAACGTTCCGTCTTTCTTCTTTACAAATAGGACTGGTGCTCCCCACGAAGATGAACTTGGTTGAACAAACCCCTTCTTCAATAATCCTTGCAATTGGTCCTTCAATTCTTGTAGCTCGGCTGGTGCCATACGATAGGGAGCTTTAGATATCGGCTGGGTGCCAGGCAGTAATTCTATAATGAACTCGATCTCCCGATTTGGGGCTAAACTGGGCAATTCTTCTGGAAACACATCCGCATAATCCTTAATCACTGGTATCTCCTCCAACTTAGCTTTGTCCGACGGCTTGTTGATGAGGTAAGCTAAGTATCCACTACATCATTTTCTCAAGGACTTCACTACTTTCGTGGGATGAAATGATGGAACTCCCGGTGAAGTCTCTTCGACCCATGACTTCCAATATTGGTTGACTAGGTATCCGGAATGTTACAATCTTCATCCGACAATCTAGTTGGGCATGATGCTTTGCCAACCAATCCATCCCTAATATGACTTTATAATCTCGAAAAGGTAATAAAATAAGATTGGCTGCGAATTCCCTATCTTTAATTTGGATTTTACATGCTTTACAAACTGAGCTAGTAACAAGTTTAGAACCCATCAGAGTACTAATTTCTACTTCGTAAGGCAAACATACAACTCTCAGTTTCACACGTTGCACACATAAGGGAGTAATAAATGAATGAGTCTGGATCAATTAGCACCCTAACAGGTTGATTCAATATGAAGAATGTACCTTCAACAACAGCAGTCTCCTCTGGAAGCTCCTCGCACTCAATAGCATAAGCTCGAGCCTAAACTCTGGAAACTGAAGTCTTGCCTCTACCAGCTGGTTTAACCTAATTTTGTCATGCTTGCCATTTAGGGCAATCCTTGATCTGATGCTGATCACTGCCACACCGTACACATCGTCCTGACTTATTCCAGCACTGGGCCTCGATATGACCCTTCTTGTCACAGTAAGGACAGTTGATAGACTGAGTAACAAGTGAACTACCTGTGGATCCGCTGGTGGAAGAGGCTGATGGTGCTTTAGTCGGGCCACGATTATTAACTGGTATGTTCTGGCTCTGGCCCTGACTACGACTCTGGCTCTAGAATTTCCTCTGTTGACCTGGAGGCTGATACGGTTTCTTGTTCGGCTGACTCGAACTGGCTCTATCAAGTTTCCTCTTCTCAACTCAGGAAGCAATAGCAAGGAGAGCAGAATATGTATCGAAATCATGCGAAGCCAACTGGTCCTGAATCTCTAGCCTCAATCCAGTCGTAAATTTCCACATCTTCGTCTTAGGGGTACTGACCATGTATTGAGCATAGCGGGACAGCTGGTCAAAACGAGCCTCGTACTAGGCCACCGTCATGTTACCTTGGTTCAGGTGCATGAATTCCTCAATCCGCCTCTATCTGGAAACTGTAGGTACGTATTTCTCTTTGAATGCCTTAACGAAATTACCCCAAAAGCGAGGTATATGTTCAGTTTCCCAAAGTGCCTCCACGGTGTGCCACCAATGCTTAGCATCCCCGTGCAACAGAAACATAGCGAACTCCATCTCTTCTTCATCAGTATAGTCAAGTGGCCTGAAAATCCTCTC
Source organism: Ehretia macrophylla (assembly GCA_037974665.1). Classification (NCBI taxonomy): domain Eukaryota; kingdom Viridiplantae; phylum Streptophyta; class Magnoliopsida; order Boraginales; family Ehretiaceae; genus Ehretia; species Ehretia macrophylla. The sequence continues at coordinate 52,255,340 of CM075779.1, forward strand.
GATCTCAGACAGCCAAGCCTCTGCTTTTTCATCGTCAGCTTCCCAGTGGAATTTGCACATGCGAAAGTCAAGGAACTCCCTTATTTTGCTATGTCTCCCATGGTTACCATCATTCCTGTTGTTGTTTTTCGCTTCACGTGCATCTTGACATTCCATCACTCGCGACACGCGATCCATGGCATTCGCTATCATGTTAAACATAGCCATGCCGGGATTAGTTTGATAAGCATCTGCGGTCTCTTGGGGCTCACCGCTCCTATTAGTAGTGCGGGTACTAGGGCCAGCCATCTATAGGCACAGATTACGATGCACAATTTATTAGAATACGACAAGACAAGAATTTAATGTATAAGGTATGCAACATACAATTTTACATAAACACACAGTTCTAGAAACAGTCAAGACATGTTAGTCATATAAGCACATAGAATATAGAAGGCACAATTAACATTATCACACAATAACACATAAACAAGTCATCCTAATTACCTTAGGGCTTCTACCCACGGTCCGAGAGTTAAACCCGGCTTAAGCAATCTAAGCTCTGATACCATTCTTCTATAAGGTGTCACGCCTCAACCCGGCCTACGAAGGTTAGACTAGGGTGTGATCTAAACATTCAAGTCAAAGCCCGTACTTAATCGTTCATGAAAGTTTAACACTTAATGTTTTAGCCTAAACTCCACAAATTCTCCGGAAAACCGGCAGCATAACGGCTATAATTGGGCTCTTTAGTTTGACCTAATTCTCTAAACGCCTCAAAATTTCCATTCTCAATTTCGTTTCTAACTAAGATTACTATTTATCACCAATCGAAATGCCTACTAGTTATTTCGAAGTCTCGTTTGATTAATAACTTAGCATGTTACTATGTCTCGTTTGTTTGTTAATCCTCGTTACAAAAGTACCTGTTGACCTTAGCTTAACAATGAGTACCTGCTTAAGATTGGATAGGTTCATTTTACTTAATCCTTACCTGATACTGCATATTCCTATGATAGATACTAGCCAATAACGATAGCAAAACGACCATAGTAGTGGTTGTCTAGTTATGATTAGTACAAACCAAAATTAGACCCCAAATTACAACGGGGGTCTTTTACAATACAATAACAAGCATCATAAGAAGTGAAATAGTCTTCAAGCAACATATTGTTCACAAAATGGCCATAGTCAAGCAAGGCACGTAGGGCAAGCAATAATTCCAAGGAATCACCGTTAGGCACGTTGTCCTTGGGTACCTGTTCGTGATCTTCTTCACTTGAGATGATAAAAGAGGGTGAGTCCTTTTGAACTCAGCGAGGGGGAACGAGAAATAAGTTTTGAAACTCATTTTTCGGTTCAACTTATGAAAACCCATTTGGCAAGCATGACATATATCACAAGTAAGTACTTAATATAATGTAAAAGTAAAAGAACACAATTACCCGTCTTTCCTCCCCGAGGTCCTTTAGGAACCAAGCAAGAGTACTTATACACATAGTGAAAAGGATACAGTGAGCTTTTGCTCTCAGTTCATTTCTAGTATCAGTTGTTGCGGCCGGCTTCAAATCATCGCCTTATCACACCAAATGGGTGTACTCCGGATGTACCCCGAAATCCTACAACCCAACTTTTCGAGGAAGTCTAGCCCCCAAGCGAGAGAGGGAATTGGACAATGGTAGTCACGGTTGCACCGACAAGCCCGATACCGCCCGGTGTGCGTGAACGCTACCATGCCAGAATAAAAGGTTGCAACCTTGTACGCAATGCATATTTATGACATTTAATATATCACATTTGGAGGTCAACAAAGCAGGTTGCCTCCGAGCAGTCATAAGATTGCACATTGACAAGTAAACACGCGAGTCACGATATGACAGGTAATTTCACTTATAAAGTACATGGAGTTATATGAATATTAAACGGGCAGCCTTGTAACGCATGTAAATCAAGTCATATAACTCATTTCGAAGTTCACATAATCAAATAACAAGATTATTCAACATGCAACGACATCTACGTGGGACCGGGTGCAAGAAAGGCCTACTTGTCAACATGTAATCATCAAAATCATGTTTAGGCCTATGAAGGCAACTACGGGCAGCCTACTAATTACATAATCAAACACGATATCCATAGGATCAACACTTAGTGAGTTTACCTAGTCACTAGGGTTTCAATTCGTGCCTACCCGTGCGATTAAGCCCCAAGTCATCTCGTAATTAAACTCAAGCCATGCATTGATTAATTCAAACACCCTCAAGTATTCAAAACAGTCCACACAACATCCCAGTGCCACAATCCCAAGCATTTAATACAACAAGAGAAGCTATAATAATTTTTTCTAAGCATATCTCTAGATGAAAACCTTACTGCAATGGACTGTTTTCTCACAATCATTGAGACAAGCAAACAAACTCCAATTCCAGTGAACAAGATGTCAAATTAAAGCTTAAGGAGTGAAATACATTCAGAAACAAACCTCGTATCATTTGGAGTTCGAGTTCAAGAGTTATAGCCAAAACAGTGAGACTACACAAAACTGTCTAGATTTGCACACATTTCAATACTTGTCATTTTTGAGGGCCTTAGGGTCAGATTTAGCCTTAGTCCATTTCTGACAAAAATGTCCGTACCTGAAAAATCTAGTAGTACACCAAATTTCATTCATTTGGGATATCATTTGCTAAGTGAAAACTGGTTTGTTCTACAAGGTCAGTGAATCTGCCAAAACCTGCTTCATTTTTCCAGACTTTCCAGATTTCGACACATTTTGATATTTTGCCATTTTGAGGACTTTAGAGTCAATCTTAGCCTTGGCCTATTTCTGAAAAAAATGCTCAGAACTGGCAAAACTAGTCAGCTACCAATTTTCACGCATTTACAACCTCATTTACCCAGTCAAAATCACCTCGTACCAACAAGATAGAAGACTGTCCCATACGCGATTTCATCTAACATCACATTCTAGCCTAATATCTTGCCATGCATGTTTATAAAAGCTCATGAACACACATATATCACAAGTAATGAAGTAAAAATAGACATTTAAGGGCATGCATGTGGATTTTGAAAGCTTTTCAAGAAGTTTTAGCCCTCACCTTAGCAAGACAACAAAGAAGATGCACAAACTCTTGAGGATGCACAAGATTGACTCTTTTCCTTGCTTAGCCAAGAGACCACTCGATTTTCTCTAATTTCCTAGCTTAGTAACCAAGTTCTTAGTAGGTGCATGTGGTTAGAACAAGAAGAAAATGAAATGGAAGCTAACAACTCACCTAAGCGGAAATGAAGGTTCAAAGAGCTTGCATGTGTGTCTTTTGCACTCTAGCTTTGCTTGGTCGAGTTCCTTGGTAGCTTGGAAGTCTTGAAGAGCCTAACTTAGCTATGGAGAGTATATTTTCAGCTAGGGCCGAGAGAGAGAGGAGAAATGAGAGAAAGAGAGGAAATGAAAGAAAAATGAAAAGCTTTGAAATGTTTGAAGCTTGTGTCGGCCTAAGGCCTTGCAAAAATCTGATTTTGTGTCTTCAAGAAACATTTTGAATTGTCTAGTATGGGCATGGAGCTTGTGTCGAGAATATGGAGCCTTTGGGTAGAGTTTTGAGCTAAATTTTTTATGCATTGTGTCATAGATTGTCATAGGATGTCTAGGAATACAATTTGAAATTGGAATGCATGCACAATGACAAGAGTTGGTCGGCCAAGGCTTGTGCAAAATCTGAATTTTTGTCTTGGTTGAGCGATAATTAATTGTGTGTTTGGAATATGCAAAGAATAAAGAATAAAGAATAAAGAATGTCTAGCTTTTTGTGAGATTTTGTCTTCTAGTGGGTTGAATTAGCAATTTAATATTAGTTAGTGGAGTTTGTAGGATTAATTAATGATCTAGTGCTTCGTGTAAGATGCTTTCTTGATTAGCGTGAGGACACGCTTTTCTAGGTTTAGGGAACGCACTACGAGGCAAGACACGAACTACTAGACGAATGCACGTTTTTCAAGTAAATGCACGCAACCCTAATGAATACACGTAATTCAATGCAAGGCACACAAAACAAAACACAATTCTTAAACCTAAGTCAAGGCACACAAATCTAGGTTAGGGCACACAAAATGAGATATCGCACGCAAATCGAGGTCGGGCCTGACACTGTGTGTTGCGTAACTCCTTACAGATCAAAAGTTATGGGCACAAGAGCGACAGAGACCTGGTCCCAAGCCCCACGCCCTCGGTTTACGGGCCTACTTCTACATGAAGCGAAGTTGTCTTGCCCAAGGTGCCGTGGGATTCGATAATGGAAATGTGATGGACTAGGTTGTCGCCCTTTTCGCGGCTGACGACATACGATCCGAGATGGAAAAACAGCACAAAAGAAGAAAAGTGTCCCGAAACTGATGAAAACGTTTAATTTTGGGCTCCGAAAATAGGCACAGCCAAGAAGGCTTGCTGCACCCGTCGTGGAGCTCTCGAAAAGCTTTCCAATGGTATGATGTACACCGTGTAACTCCTTACGTATCAAAAGTTAAGGGCATCGGAGCGATGGATACCTGGTCACAAGCCCCACGCCCTCGGTTTACGGGCCCATCCTCTACGTGAAGTGAAGTTGTCATGCCCAAGGTGCCATGGGATTCGGTAATAGAAAAGTGATGGATTAGGTTGTCATCCTTTTCGCGGCGCAAATGTAAAAAAGTATCTCGAAACTGAAGAAAACGTTCGATTTTGGGCTTCAAAAATAGGAGCAGCTGAGCAGGCTTGCTATTCCCGTCGTAGATCTCTCGGAGAGCTTTCCAATGGTAAGTTGTGTGCAACGTAACGCCTTACGGATCAAAAGTTATGGGCACCGGGGCAACGGAGACCTAGTCCCAAGCCATACGTCCTCGGTTTGCGGGCCCAGCCTTTGCGTGAAGCGAAGTTGTCTTGCCCAAGGTGCCGTGAGATTCGGTAATAGAAAAGTTATGGATTAGGTTGTCGTCCTTTTCGAGGCTGACGACGTACGATCCGGGATGAAAAAACAGCGCAAAAGAAGAATAGTGTACCGAAACTGATGAAAATGTTCGATTTTGGGCTACAAAAACAAGTACAGTCGAGCAGGCTTGCTGCACCCATCGTAGAGCTCTTGGTGAGCTTTCCAACGGTATGCTATACGTCGCATAACTCCTTACGGATCAAACGTTTTGGGCACTGGAGCGACGGAGACCTGGCCCCAAGTCTCATGCCCTCGGTTTGCAGGCCTAGCCTCTACGTGAAGCGAAGTCATCTTGCCCAAGATGCCTTGGTATTCGATAATAGAAATGTGATGGATTAGGTTGTCATCCTTTTCGCGGCTGACGACGTACAATCCGGGAGGGAAAAACAGCGCAGAAGAAGAAAAGTATCCCAAAACTGATGAAAACGTTCGATTTTTAGATCCAAAAACAGGTGCAACCGAGTAGGATTGCTGCACCCGTCATAGAGCTCTCGGAGAGCTTTCAAACAATATACTGTGCATCGCGTAACTCCTTACGGATCAAAAGTTATGGGCATCGGAGCGACGGATACCTGGTCACAAGTCCCATGCCCTCGGTTTGCGGGCCCAGCCTCTATGTGAAGCGAAGTTGTCTTGCCCAAGGTACCATGGGATTCGATAATATATATGTGATGGATTAGGTTATCGTCCTTTTTGCTGCTGATGACTTACGATCCGGGACGAAAAAACAGCACAAAAGAAGAAAAATGTCCCAAAACTGAAGAAAACATTTGATTTTGGGCTCCGAAAATAGGTTCAGCCGAGCAGTCTTACTGCACCTGTCGTAGAGCTCTCGGAGAGCTTTCCAACGGTATGATTTGCGCCATGTAACTCCTTACGTATCAAAAGTTAAGGGCACCGGAACGATTGATACCTGGTCATAAGCCCCACGTCCTCGATTTACGGGCCCATCCTCTACGTGAAGTGAAGTTGTCATGCCCAAGGTGCCGTGGGATTCAATAATAAAAATGAGATGGATTAGGTTGTCGTCCTTTTCGCCGCTGACGACGTACGATCCGGGACGGAAAAACAACGCAAAAGATGAAAAGTGTCCCAAAACTATTGAAAATGTTCGATTTTGGGCTTCGAAAATAGGTGCAGCCCAGCAGGATTACTGCACCCGTCGTAGGGCTCTCGGAGTGCTTTCCAACGGTATGCTGTACGCCACGTAACTCTTTACGGATCAAAAGTTATGGGCACTAGAGCGACAGAGACCTAGTCCCAAGCCCCACACCCTCGGTTTGCGGGCCCAGCCTCTACGTGAAGCGAAGTTGTTTTTCCTAAGGTGCCATAGGATTCGATAATTCAAATGTGATGGACTAGGTTGTCGTCCATTTTGCGGCTCACGACGTATGATCCGGGACGGAAAAATAGCACAAAAGAAGAAAAGTATCCTGAAACTGATGAAAACATTCGATTTTCAGCTCCAAAAACAGGCGCAGCCAAGCAAGCTTGATGTACCCGTCATAGAGCTCTCGGAGAGCTTTCCAATGGTATGTTGTGCGTCACGTAACTCTTTACGGATCAAAAGTTATGGGCACCGGAGCGACGGAGACTTGGTCTCAAGCTCCAAGCCCTTAGTTTACAGGCCCAGCCTCTACGTGAAGCGAAGTTCTCTTGCCCAAGGTGCTGTAGGATTCGATAATAGAAATGTGATGGATTAGGTTGTCGTCCGTTTCGCGGCTCACGACGTACGATCCGGGACAGAAAAACATCGCAAAAGAAGAAAAGTGTACCAAAACTGATGAAGACGTTCAATTTTGGGCTTCAAAAATAGGCGCAGCCAAGCAGGCTTGCTATACCCGTCTTAGAGCTCTTGGAGAGCTTTCCAATGGTATGTTATGCGCCGCGTAACTCCTTACAGATAAAAAGTTTTGGGCACCGAAGCGATAGAGACCTGGCCCTAAACCCCACACCCTCTGTTTGCGGGCCCAGCCTATACGTGAAACGAAGTTGTCTTGCCCAAGGTGCCGTCGGACATGATAAAAAAAATGTGATGGATTAGGTTGTCATCCTTTTCGCGGCTGACGACGCATGATCCGGGACGAAAAAACAGCACAAAAGAAGAAAAGTGTCCCGAAACTGATGAAAATGTTCGATTTTGGGCTCTGAATATAGGAGCAACCTAGCATGCTTGCTGCACTCGTCGTAGGGCTCTCGAAGAGGTTTCCAACGGTATGCAGTGCGCCACGTAACTCCTTATTGATCAAAAGTCATGGGCACCGGAGCGACGGATACCTGGTCACAAGCCCTATGCCCTCGGTTTGTGGGCCCAACCTCTACGTGAAGCAAAGTTGGCTTGTCCAAGGTGTCATGGGATTCAATAATAGAAATGTGATGGATTAGGTTGTCGTCCTTTTTGCGGCTCACGACGTACGATCCGGGATGAAAAAACAGCGCAAAAGAATAAAAGTATCCCGAAACTGATTAAAACATTCGATTTTGGGCTACGAAAATAGTCACAGCCGAGCAGGCTTGTTGCACCCGCCGTAGGGCTCTCAAAGAGCTTTCCAACGGTATGCTGTGCGCCACATAACTCCTTACAGATAAAAAGTTATGGGCACTAGAGCGACGGAGACCAAGTCCCAAGCCCTACGCCCTCGGTTTGCAGGCCCAGCCTCTACGTGAAATGAAGTTGTCTTGCCCAAGGTGCAATGGGATTCGATAATAGAAATGTGACGGATTAGGTTGTCATCCTTTTCGCGGCTCACGACGTACGATCCGGGATGAAAAAATAGCGCAAAAGAAGAAATATGTCCCGAAATAGATAAAAACGTTCAATTTTGGGCTCCAAAAATAGGCACAGCCAATCAGGCTTGCTGCGCCCGTCGTGGAGCTCTCGGAGAGCTTTCCAACGGTATGGTGTGCACCGCGTAATTCCTTACGGATCAAAAGTTATGGGCACCAGAGCGACGGAGACCTGGTCCTAAGCCCCACGCCCTCGGTTTACGGGCCTAGCCTCTATGTGAAGCGAAGTTGTCTTGCCCAAGTTGCCGTGGGATTCGAAAATTGAAATGTGATGGATTAGGTTGACGTCCTTTTCGCGGCTAACGACGTACGATCCGAGACGGAAATACAGCACAAAAGAAGAAAAGTGTCCCGAAACTGATGAAAATGTTTGATTTTGTGCTCCGAAAACAGGCACAGCCGAGAAGGCTTGCTGCACCCGTCGTGGAACTCTCGGAGAGCTTTCCAACGGTATGATGTGCGCCGTGTAACTCCTTACGTATCAAAAGTTAAGGGCACCGGAGCGATGGATACTGGTCACAAACCCCACGCCCTCGGTTTACGGGCCCATCCTCTACGTGAAGTGAAGTTGTCATGCCCAAGGTGCTATGGGATTCAGTAATAGAAAAGTGATGGATTAGGTTATCGTCCTTTTCGCAGCTGACGATGTAAGATCCGTGACGGAAAAACAGTGCAAAAGTAGAAAAGTTTCCCGAAACTGATGAAAACGTTCAATTTTGGGCTTCGAAAATAGGAGCAGCCGAGTAGGCTTACTGTTCCTGTCGTAGAGCTCTTGGATAGCTTTCCAACAGTAAGCTGTGCGCTGCGTAACGCCTTACGGATCAAAAGTTATGGGCACAAGAGCGACGGAGACCTGGTCCCAAGCCCCACGCCCTCGGTTTACGGGCCTACCTCTACATGAAACGAAGTTGTCTTGCCCAAGGTGTCGTGGGATTCGATAATGGAAATGTGATGGATTAGGTTGTCGTCCTTTTCGTGGCTGACGACTTACGATCCGAGACAAAAAAACAACACAAAAGAAGAAAAGTGTCCCGAAACTGATGAAAACATTTGATTTTGGGCTCTGAAAATAGGCACAGCCGAGAAGGCTTGCTGCACCCATCGTGGAGCTCTCGAAGAGCTTTCCAACGGTATGATGTGCGTTGTTTAACTCCTTACGTATCAAAAGTTAAGGGCACCAAAGCGATGGATACCTGGTCACAAGCCCCACGCCCTCGGTTTACGAGCCCAGCCTCTACGTGAAGTAAAGTTTTCATGCCCAAGGTGCCATGGGATTCGGTAATAGAAAAATGATGGATTAGGTTGTCGTCCTTTTTGCAGCTGACGAGGTACGATCCGGGATGAAAAAACAGCGCAAAAGAAGGAAAGTGTCTCAAAACTGAAGAAAACATTCGATTTTGGGCTTCAAAAACAGGAGCAGCCGAGCAGGCTTGCTATTCCCGTCGTAGAGCACTTGGAGAGCTTTCCAATGGTAAGCTATGTGCTGCGTAACGCCTTACGGATCAAAAGTTATGGGCACCGGGGCAACGGAGACCTTGTCCCAAGCCACACGCCCTCGGTTTGCAGGCCCAACCTCTGCGTGAAGCGAAGTTGTCTTACCCAAGGTGCCGTGGGATTCAGTAATAGAAAAGTTATGGATTAGGTTGTCGTCCTTTTCGAGGTTGACGACGTACGATCCGGGATGAAAAAATAGCGCAAAAGAAGAAAAGTGTACCGAAATTGATGAAAACGTTTGATTTTGGGCTACAAAACAGGCGCAGCCGAGCAGGCTTGCCGCACCCATCGTAAAGCTCTTGGTGACCTTTCCAACGGTATGTTGTACGCCACATAACTCCTTACGGATCAAACGTTATGGGCACCGGAGCGACGGAGACTTGGCCCTAGCCCCACGCCCTTGGTTTGTGGTCCTAGCCTCTACGTGAAGCGAAGTCGTCTTGCCCAAGGTACCATGGGATTCGATAATAGAAATGTGATGAATTAGGTTGTCATCCTTTTTGCGGCTGACAACGTACGATCCGGGACGGAAAAACAGCACAGAAGAAGAAAAGTGTCCCGAAACTGATGAAAATGTTCCATTTTTGGCTCCATAAATAGGCGCAACCGAGCAGGCTTGCTGCACCCATCGTAGAGCTCTCAGAGAGCTTTCAAACTGTATACTGTGCACCTCGTAACTCCTTACGGATCAAAAGTTATGGGCACCGGAGCGACGGATACCTGGTTACAAGCTCCACGCCCTCGGTTTGCGGGCCCAGCCTCTACGTGAAGCGAAGTTGTCTTGCCCAAGGTACTGTGGGATTCGATAATAGATATGTGATGGATTATGTTATCGTCCTTTTCTCTGCTGACGACTTACGATCCGGGACAAAAAAACAGCACAAAAGAAGAAAAATGTCCCAAAACTGATGAAAACGTTCGATTTTGGGCTCCAAAAATAGGTTCAGCCGAGCAGTCTTACTACACCTATCGTAGAGCTCTCAGAGAGCTTTTCAACGGTATGTTGTACGCTGCGTAACTCCTTATGGATCAAAAGTTATGGGCACCGGAGTGACAGATACCTGGTCACAAGCCCCATGCCCTCGGTTTGCGGGCCCAGCATCTACGTGAAGCAAAGTTGTCTTGCCTAAGGTGCTGTGGGATTTGATAATAGAAATGAGATGGATTAGGTTGTCGTCCTTTTCGCTGCTAACGACGTACGATCCGGGATCGAAAAACAGCGCAAAATATGAAAAGTGTCCCAAAACTATTGAAAACGTTCGATTTTGGGCTTCGAAAATAGGTGCAGCCCAGCAGGCTTACTGCACCCGTCGTAGAGCTCTCGGAGTGCTTCCCAACGGTATGCTGTATGCCACGTAACTCTTTACGAATCAAAAGTTATGGGCACTAAAGCGACGGGGACCTGGTCTCAAGCCCCACGCCCTCGGTTTGCTGGCCCAGCCTCTACGTGAAGCGAAGTTGTTTTGCCCAAGGTGCCATGGGATTCGGTAATTGAAATGTGATGGACTAGGTTGTCGTCCATTTCACGGCTCACGACGTATGATCCGGGATGGAAAAATAGCGCAAAAGAAGAAAAGTGTCCCGAAACTGATGAAAACATTCGATTTTGAGCTCCAAAAACATGCGTAGCTGAGCAAGCTTGCTGTACCCATCGTAGAGCTCTCGGAGAGCTTTCCAACGGTATGCTGTGCACTGCGTAACTCCTTACAGATAAAAAGTTTTGGGCACCGAAGCGATAGAGACCTGGCCCCAAGCCCCACACCCTCGATTTGCGAGCCCAGCCTATACGTGAAGCGAAGTTGTCTTAACCAAGGTGCCGTCAGACTCGATAAAAGAAATATGATGGATTAGGTTGTCATCCTTTTCGCGGCTGACGATGTACGATCCAGGACAGAAAAATAGCACAAAAGAAGAAAAGCGTCCCGAAACTGATGAAAACGTTCGATTTTGGGCTATGAAAACAGGAGCAATGTGAGGCCCGACCTCGATTTACGTGCGATACCTCGTTTCGTGTGCCCTAACCTAGATATGCGTGCCTTGACCTAGGTTTAAGAATTGTGTTTCGTTTTGTATTCTATGCATTGAATTACGTGCATTCATTTAGGGCTACGTGCATTTACTTGGGAATCGTGCATTCGTCTCATAGTTCGTGTCCTACCTCATAGTGCGTGCCCTAGACCTAGGAAAGCGTGCCCTCACGATAATTAAGAAATCATCTTACACGAAGCACTAGGTCATTAATTAATCCTACAAATTCCACTAACTAATATTAAATTACTAATTCAACCCACTAGAAGACAAAATCTCACAAAAAGCTAGACATTCCTTATTCTTCATTCCTTATTCTTTTTGCACTTTCAACACACAATTAAATAATGCTCAAAAGGTGACAAAAAATCAGATTTTTAGATGCCTTGGCCGACCACCATATGGGCTTTTATGCTTGCTTGCTCAATTCAAAATTAATTCTAGACAATGCTATGACAAGTTATGACACAAATGCATAAAAATTAGCTCAAAGACCTCCCAAAAGCTTCCAAATCTCGACAAGGTTCCTTGCCCATGCTAGGTGATTCAAAAATCAAGCTTCTTGAAGACACAAACCTGATTTTTTGTATGCCCAAGGCCGAACATGCTTCATCAATTGCAAGGCCTTCATTCTTTGTCATTTTCTCTCATTCTCCTCACATTTCTCTCTCTCCCTCTCATTCTTCTCTCTCTCTCTCGGCCTTGGCTGAGTTTCATCTTACCATAGCTCATCTTCATCATTCCATGGTGCATCAAGGCAAGCTAGAAGGTAGAGAACTCGACCAAGCTAGCTAAGTTGCAAGAATCACACATGCAAGCTTTTTGAACAACCATTTCGGCCTTGGGGAGTTTGCTAGCTTCCATTTCTTTTCTTCTTGTTCTAACCACATGCACCTACTAAGAACTTGGTCACTAAGCTAGGAAAAATAGAAAGAAATCGGGTGGTGTCTCAGCTAAGCAAGGAAGAAGACCAAATTTGTGCTTCATCAAAGTTTTGTGTATCTCCTTGTTGATTTGCTAAGGAGAGGGCTAAAACTTCTTGAAAACCTTTCAAAAATCCACATGCATGCTCTTAAATGTATGTCCTTGCTTCTGTACTTGAGTTATATGTGTGTTCATAAGCTTTTACAACCATGCATGGCAAGATTTTGGCTTGAAGATGATGATAGATGAAATCGGGTTTGGTGACAACTCTCTGTCTTGTTGTTGCGAGGTAAGTTTGGCTAGGAAAATGATGTTGAAAATGCATGAAAATTGGTAGGTAACTAGTTGTTCCAGTTTTGAACATTTTTCTAATTTTGACTCTAAGGTCCTCAAAATGGCAAATCATTAAAATGTGTCCAAATCTGGAAGTCTGGAAAATTGAAGCAGGTTTTGGCAGATTCACTGACTATGTGGAACGAACCTGTTTTGACTTAGTAAATGATATCCAAAATGTATGCAATTTGGTCTGTTGCCATATTTTTCAGTTCTGGACATATTTGTCAGAAATGGACGAAGGCTAAATCGGACCCTAAGGACCTCAAAAATGACAAGTATTGAAATGGGTGCAAATCTGGACAGTTTTGTGCAATCCCACTGTTTTGGCTATAACTATTGATCTCGATCTCCAAATGATGCAAGGTTTGCTTCTGAATTTAGATCACTTCTTAAGCTTTAATTTGACATCTTATTCACTGGAATTGGAGATTTTTTGCTTGTCTTAATGATTGTGAGAAAACAGCCTAATGCAGTGAGGGTTTCACTTAGTTGTATGCTTAGTCGAATAGGCCTTTCTTGTATCCAAACCCACGTAAATGTTGCTGCATGTTGAATAGTCTTATTATTTGATAACTTGGACTTTGAATTGAGTTATATGACTTAATTTACGTGCGTACATGGCTGCCTGTTTAATGTTCAGATAACTCCATATACCTTTCAAGTGAAATTACTTGTTTTATCGTGCCTCGCTTGTTTACTTGTCAATGTGCAATCTTATGACTGTTCAGAGGCAACCTACTTTGTTTTCCTCCTAATGTAATATATTAAATGTCATAAATGTGCATTGCATACAAGGTTGCAACCTTTCATTCTGGCGTGGTAGCGTTCACGCACACAGGGCGGCATCGGGCTTGCCGGTGCAACTGTGACTACCATTGTCCAATTCCATATCTCGCTTGGAAGCTAGACTTCCTCGGAGAGTTGGGTCGTAGGATTTTCGGGTACATCCGGAGTACACCCATTTGGCGTGAAAAGTGGATGATTTAAGCCGGCCGCAACAACTGTTACTGAAAATTAACTTGAACGACAGGAAGTAAGTGCTATGCGGGGGAAAGTGCTACACCTAAATGTGGTGGGAGCTACCTCTTGAGCCCATATGAGCTACCTCTAGAGTCCTGTACGTATCAAATCATATCCTTTTTTTTTTACTATGTGTTTAAGTACTCTCGCTTTGTTCCTAGAGGACCTCGGGGAGGAAAGACGGGTAAATGTGTTCACTTACATATATATGCTATATTATGAGCTTACTTATTCTGTTTGACATGTTTTCAAAGGAGTTTTCATAAAGTTTAACCGGAAAAGGATTTCAAACGTTATCTCTCGTTCCCCCTCGCTGAGTTCATAAGGACTCACCCTCTTTTTTGTCACAGGTGAAGCAGATTTGGAATAGGTACCCAAAGAAAATGTGCTAGTTGATGAACCTTTGGAATGACTATGTGCATTGCGTGCTTTTGTGAACATGGATGTTATTAGGGCTATTGTGTTTGATTGTAGACTGTTTATTTTGTTGATGTAAATGACCCCGTTGTAATTTGGGTCTAATTTTGGCTTGTACTGATTATAACCGGATGAACTCTTTGTTGGTTGTTTGCTTTCATTATCTTAATTAGTAGTTATCATAGGTGTTTAAACCACTAGGTGAAGAAACATATAATGAAACTCTATCTAATCTCACTTAGGTGTTTATGCGTAACCTAAGGGATAATAAGTACTTGCATGATAGGAACGGGCAAATAATCGGGATATAGTTATCATGCTAGGCTAGTCAATCAAACGAGACTATCGAGATGAATTAGTAAGTGTACATATTAATAACAAAATAGAAAATTTTATTTGGAATTGAATCAATGATTAAAGGTTTTGGGGTGTTTTAGAAATTAGGTCAAACTAAAGAGCCCAATTACAGCCGTTATGCTGCCAGTTTTCTGAAAAATTTGTGGAGTTTAGGCTAAACATTAAGTGTTAAACCTTCTTGAACGATTAAGTACGTGAAAGGACCTGAATGTTTAGATCACTCCCTAGTCTAATCTCTATAGGTCGAGTTAGAGCGTGACACCTTATATTAGAATGGTATCAGAGCTTAGTTTACTAACTAGGCGTTAGTCGGGTTCAACTCTCGGACCATGGGTAGAAGCCCTAAGGTAATTATGATGTCTTATTTAGATGCCTTATATTAGAATGGTATCAGAGCTTAGTTTACTAACTAGGCGTTAGTCGGGTTCAACTCTCGGACCATGGGTAAAAGCCCTAAGGTAATTATGATGTCTTATTTATATGTGTTAATGTGTGCTAATGTGCTTTAATTGCTTTGAGAATTGAATATTATGTGCTTTAGTGAACCAATGTGAACAATATGTTTTAGGTGCTCAACATGCCTATATGATTCAAGTGCACCGTATGCTTTAAGTGTTTATTATGTTACAGTGGTTTCTTGTATGCTAGGCTGTATACTAGTTGTTAATGTTTTATTATACAATCCTATGCATTAAGATATGGTTGTTCCTATGTGGTATGATTATATAAGTACATATTTGTTTCTCGTGCAACATAATTGTATATATAAATATATATCATATTTGGGGCTACCTCTTTTAGAATGGTTAGAAGAGTTCTTGGAAGTAGAGGGAGACTTCGAAGGAATGAGTTCGTGACCTTCAAACAAGGGGATTTGACGGTTGCACAGTACGAAACCCGATTGAATCAACTGTCCCAGTATGCTCCTGAAATGGTACAGACTACTGAGAAAAAGATCCAGAGATTTATTCAAGGGCTGAGATTCGAGATTCAAAATAGCTTGGCTCCTTTTCAGTTTCTCACCTATGGTGAAGTTCTTTTTGAGGCAATAAAAGCTGAGAGAGGAAAGAGTCAGGAAGTGGCAGGGTCGAGTCAACCGAGTCAAGTACAGAGCCTGGAACAGCTACCTATCGAGAAAGTCTACCAGGGTGGTTTAGATATTCCTGTAGCTCGAGGCCCTTATGGAGGTGTTACTACTACTCTAATCCCATGTTGTACTCACTGTGCACGTAGAGGTCATCTGGAGATTAACTGTTGGAGGAAAACAGGAAGGTGTAATGGTTGCGGTAGCAATCAACATAAGGTCAAGGAATGCCCAAAACAACAGAGGGTACAAGAACAGGCTACGAGAGGGAGTACCCAGGGTCAGGGCCAGAATTCGGGGAAGACAGCTACTAACATATTACAGTCGGGTACCACAATCAACCAATTTAGTCATGGCACATCGAGAGGCACGGTTAAACCCCATCCTGATACATGTAACTATTGCAACAAGAAGGGGCACACGGAGGCCCAATGTTGGAAGAGGTCTGGTAAATGCAAAGGATGTGGGAGTGATCAACATCTCGTCAAGGAATGTCCAAGGTGGCAAAAGAATCGTGCCCAGATTGCTAGCAGTAACCACGGTTGAAGGTAAATTTACCTATTAAGAAAATATTACTTGACCTCAGTATCATCCATCCTTTATGTGCATTTCCTTAGAAACAACGTATTGTCATGCAAGTAAAGAGGTTGCTTTATATAACGGAAGTAAAACGCGAGCATGATGATAGTAAACCCTAAGACATAAGGTCAACGAGTGGTGATGCTCGTAGCTAATAGAACATGTGAATGGGGAGAGTAAGATTCCACATAGTTAAAATAAATATGAATCAGAGTCATGATGACCCAAGAGACTGTTGTTAGACAACCATATTTAAGTGCACCATTTCACGTCTAGAAACTAGTAGTTGGCAGACATCGAGTTGTGGTTGTTGAATAGCGGTTGGCGGACTACGAGTTGTGGTTGTTAAATAGAGGATGAATCTCGTAGTGATAGTTAGATGAGTGGTTGATTACCTTTGAAGTTATATTAGGTTATATTGAAGGATGCCTCGTGGTCATAATTCTTATGTTGATACAGCCTTGAAGTTATTTTGTGTAACAAGCTACTTGGGTTAGTATGGTAAGTATCCTATGAGCTAGATCATTACGGTACCCATTTATAGTCCTAGGATTATTGTTGTACGATCGGTAACCTAGTAGAACATTGATATCGCTCACGTGGCTATAACCCTAGCTTAGTAGCATTACTGTTAAAGATATATTGGCGGGTATTAAGTGTTCGAAAGAATGACTAGGTCACTAAGTAAGTGGGACCATTATCTTCTTAAATGTAACCTTGGATTGAGGTGAGTGAAATTTATTTGAGGTTAAAACCATTCACTTTAGGAGACTTGATTAACATTAAGAGAAATTCTGGAGCTTCGTAACTTGAAGACAAAGATTTGAATAAAGAAATAAAATGTGGGTCACAAGCTCATGAAACTTACTTGAAGAGTTGAATGAGTGCCACATGATTAGTTTACCCATGCAAATTTGACGGCAGTTTGTTAGTGGTACTTAATAAGCCTTAGAGTTGAGTTTAACGAATCTCAATGATCTTTCTCTTTGATTATGAGCGTGAAGGTTAACAAAGCCGGGAAAGGAGGTTAGTGAATAGGAGTCTGTAACTTGGAGACTAGTCACTAGAAGATTTGCTAATCTAATGTACTTATGAGATAAAAAGGACTATGATACTATCGATAGATGACGACTTGAGATGGATTAGTTTGTTTGGTGAGTTCTTCCTTAAAATAGGGTCGTATTGTGGAAATAATTCACAACATGTGTATGACCTATGTGATATCAGTTTTGAAGCTAGTAGATGGGATATGTAAATCGGATATAAACCTATTATCTTGAAATTAGCGTTTGTCACCATAGGATCATTGAATTATTGTGATATTCCTTTTTGAGGTATAAATGCGAGTTTGATACAACATGAGTCATGATTTTGGAGTTATAGTTATATTGTTAAAATATTGATGCAGCCTTGATTACTATGTTTGGAGATTCTAACCTTAGTTAATGAACTTGACCTTAAGATCAAATGAAAGGAATATAGTCGTTCAAATGAAAGAACTGTAAATGTAGAGGTCATACCGAACTAAATGATTGGAGAAATATAAGAAGTGAATTGGTTGTGGTAAAAGATCACCAAACACGGAACAAACCGAAGTAGGAAGAATAACAAGGGTCAGAATCCGTCTAAATGACCTCAATAGGCAAGAATGAATTTCGGGACGCAATTCTTTTAAGGAGGGGAGGATGTGAGGTTCGACCTCGATTTACGTGCAATACCTCGTTTCGTGTGCCCTAACCTAGATTTGCGTGCCTTGACCAAGGTTTAAGAATTTTATTTCATTTTGTGTGCCATGCATTGAATTACGTGCATTCATTTAGGGCTGCGTGCATTTACTTGGGAATCGTGCATTCGTCTCGTAGTTCGTGTCCTACCTCGTAGTGCGTGCCCTAGACCTAGGAAAGCGTGCCCTCACGCTAATTAAGACAGCATCTTACACGAAGCACTAGGTCATTAATTAATCCTACAAATTTCACTAACTAATATTAAATTACTAATTCAACCCACTAGAAGACAAAATCTCACAAAAAGCTAGACATTCCTTATTCTTTATTCCTTATTCTTTTTGCACTTTCAACACACAATTAAATAATGCTCAAAAGGTGACAAAAAATCAGATTTTTAGATGCCTTGGCCGACCACCATATGGGCTTTTATGCTTGCTTGCTCAATTCAAAATTAATTCTAGACAATGCTATGACAAGTTATGACACAAATGCATAAAAATTAGCTCAAAGACCTCCCAAAAGCTTCCAAATCTCGACAAGGCTCCTTGCCCATGCTAGGTGATTCAAAAATCAAGCTTCTTGAAGACACAAACCTGATTTTTTGTATGCCCAAGGCCGAACATGCTTCATCAATTGCAAGGCCTTCATTCTTTGTCATTTTCTCTCATTCTCCTCACATTTCTCTCTCTCCCTCTCATTCTTCTCTCTCTCTCTCGGCCTTGGCTGAGTTTCATCTTACCATAGCTCATCTTCATCATTCCATGGTGCATCAAGGCAAGCAAGAAGGTAGAGAACTCGACCAAGCTAGCTAAGTTGCAAGAATCGCACATGTAAGCTTTTTGAACAACCATTTCGGCCTTGGGGAGTTTGCTAGCTTCCATTTCTTTTCTTCTTGTTCTAACCACATGCACCTACTAAGAACTTGGTCACTAAGCTAGGAAAAATAGAGAGAAATCGGGGGGTGTCTCGGCTAAGCAAGGAAGAAGACCAAATTTGTGCTTCATCAAAGTTTTGTGCATCTCCTTGTTGATTTGCTAAGGTGAGGGCTAAAACTTCTTGAAAACCTTTCAAAACACATGCATGCTCTTAAATGTATGTACTTGCTTCTGTACTTGAGTTATATGTGTGTTCATAAGCTTTTACAACCATGCATGGCAAGATTTTGGCTTGAAGATGATGACAGATAAAATCGGGTTTGGTGACAGCTCTCTGTCTTGTTTTTGCGAGGTGAGTTTAGTTAGGAAAATGATGTAGAAAATGCATGAAAATTGGTAGGTAACTAGTTTTTCCAGTTTTGAACATGTTTCGTAGAAATAGGCCAAAGCTAATTTTGAATCTTAGGTCCCAAAAATGGCAAATCATTAAAATGTATCCAAATCTGGAAGTTTGGAAAATTGAAGCAGGTTTTGGCAGATTCACTGACTATGTGGAACGAACCTGTTTTGACTTAGTAAATGATATCCAAAATGTATGAAATTTAGTGTGTTGCTATATTTTTGAGTTCTGGACATTTTTGTCAGAAATGGACTAAGGCTAAATCGGACCCTAAGGACCTCAAAAACGACAAGTATTGAAATGGGTGCAAATCTGGACAGTTTTATGCAATCCCACTGTTTTGGCTATAACTATTGATCTCGATCTCCAAATGATGCAAGCTTTGTTTCTGAATTTAGTTCACTTCTTAAGCTTTAATTTGACATCTTATTCACTGGAATTGGAGATTGTTTGATTATCTTAATGATTGTGATAACACAGCCTATTGCAGTGAGGGTTTCACTTAGTTGTATGCTTAGAAAATTTGTTGTAACTTCTCTTGTGGTATTAAATGCTTGGGAATGTGGCATTGGGATGTTGTGTGGACTGTTTTGAATACATGAGGATGTTTGAATTAATCGATGTATGGCTTGAGATTGATTTTGAGTTGACTTGGGGCTTAATCGCACGGGTAAGCACGAAATGGAAACCCTAGTGACTAGGTAAACTTGCTAGGTGTTGATCCTTTGGATATTGTGTGTAATTATATGTTGAGTAGGCTGCCCGTAGTTTCCCTTATAGCCCTAAATGTGATTTTGATCATTGCATGTTGACAAATAGGCCTTTCTTGCATCTAAACCCACGTAAATGTTGCTGCATGTTGAATAGTCTTATTATTTGATTATGTGGACTTTGAATTGAGTTGTATGACTTAATTTACGTGCGTACATGGTTGCCCATTTAATGTTCATATAACTCCATATGCCTTTCAAGTGAAATTACTTGTTTTATCGTGCCTCGCTTATTTACTTGTCAATGTGCAATCTTATGACTGTTCGGAGGCAACCTACTTTGTTGTCCTCCTAATGTGATATATTAAATGTCATAAATGTGCATTGCATACAAGGTTGCAACCTTTCATTCTGGCGTGGTAGCGTTCACGCACACCGGGCGGCATCGGGCTTGCTAGTGCAACCGTGACTACCATTGTCCAATTCCCTCTCTCGCTTGGGGGCTAGACTTCCTCGGAGAGTTGGGTCGTAGGATTTTGGGGTATATCCAGAGTACACCCATTTGGCATGAAAAGTGGATGATTGAAGCCGGCCGCAACAACTGTTACTGAAAATGAACTTGAACGACAAGAAGTAAGTGCTATGCGGGGGAAAGTGGTACACCAAAATGTGGTGGGAACTACCTCTTGAGCCCGTATGAGCTACCTCTAGAGTCCTGTACGTATCAAGTCGTATCCTTTTTTTTACTATGTGTTTAAATACTCTCGCTTGGTTCCTAGAGGACCTCGGGGAGGAAAGACGGGTAAATGTGTTCACTTACATATATATGCTATATTATGAGCTTACTTATTCTGTTTGACATGTTTTCAACGGAGTTTTCATAAAGTTTAACCGGAAAAGGATTTCAAACATTATCTCTCGTTCTTCTTCGCTGAGTTCATAAGGACTCACCCTCTTTTTTGTCACAGGTGAAGCAGATTTGGAACAGGTACCCGAAGAAAATGTGCTAGTTGATGAACCTTTGGAATGACTATGTGCATTGTGTGCTTTTGTGAACATGGATGTTATTAGGGATGTTGTGTTTGATTGTAGACTGTTTATTTTGTTGATGTAAATGACCCCGTTGTAATTTGGGTCTAATTTTGGCTTATACTGATTATAACCGGATGAACTCTTTATTGGTTGTTTGCTTTCATTATCTTAATTAGTAGTTATCATAGGTGTTTAAACCACTAGGTGAAGAAACATATAATGAAACTCTATCTAATCTCACTTAGGTGTTTATGCATAACCTAAGGGATAATAAGTACTTGCATGATAGGAACGGGCAAATAATCGGGACATAGTTATCATGCTAGGCTAGTCAATCAAACGAGACTATCGAGATAAATTAGTAAGTTTACATATTGATAACAAAATAGAAAATTTTAATTGGAATTGAATCAATGATTAAAGGTTTTGGGGTATTTTAGAAATTAGGTCAAACTAAAGAGCCCAATTACAATTGTTATGCTGCCAGTTTTCCAGATAATTTGTGGTATTTAGGCTAAACGTTAAGTGTTAAACCTTCTTGAACGATTAAGTACGTGAAAGGACTTGAAGTTTAGATCACTCCCTAGTCTAACCTCTATAGGTCAGGTTGGGGCGTGACAGCAACCTAGCATGCTTGCTGCACCCGTCGTAGGGCTCTCGAAGAGCTTTCGAATGGTATGCAGTGCGTCACGTAACTACTTATCGTTCAAAAGTCATGGGCACCGGAGCGACGGATACCTGGTCACAAGCCCTATGCCCTCGGTTTGAGGGCCCAACCTCTACGTGAAGCAAAGTTGTCTTGCCCAAGGTCTCGTGGGATTCAATAATAGAAATGTGATGGATTAGGTTGTCATCCTTTTCGCGGCTCAGGACGTACGATCCGGGATGAAAAAACAGTGCGAAAGAAGAAAAATATCCTGAAACTGATTAAAACGTTTGATTTTGGGCTCCAAAAATAGTCGCAGCCGAGCAGGTTTGCTGCACCCACCGTAGGGCTCTCGGAGAACTTTCCAACGGTATGCTATGCGCCACGTAACTCCTTACGGATCAAAAGTTATGGGCACTGGAGCGACGGAGACCAAGTCCCAAGCCCGTGCAATCTTACAATCTCTGCCACATACATATCTCCCGATTTTTCAGGACTATCCTCCTTGTTCATCGGTAAAAAGTGCGCTGACTTAGTCAATCTATCCACTATGACCAAAACGGCGTCATGACCCTTTTGTGACCTGGGTAGGTCCATAACAAAGTCCATAGTTATATGCTCCCATTTCCGTTGAGGAATCTCCAACGGCTGAAGTAATCCTACTGGTCGTTGATGTTCTGCTTTGACTCTCTGGCAAGTCAAACACCGTGCCACAAACTCCCAATAGTGTTGCTTCAAATCTCGGTACATCTTTGTTCCACCGGGGTGAATAGTATTTCTTGAATTATGGGCTTCTTCAAGAATCTTCTTTTTCAACTTTGGCTCATTAGGAACACAAATCCGATTCCTAAACCCCCCAAATACCATCATCATGAAACTTGAAATCTGTGTTGTTTTCTTTAATCTTTTGAAACTGCTGGTCCTTCTGTTGAGCCTCTTGTAATTTAGACAACAAGGTCAATTGAACTTGTGTAGTGGAAAAAAGTAACCCTTTTTGAGTCAATTCTGGTTTCCATAAGAATGCTTCCTCTAACAACTCCTGAACCTTGACTTCCAGTTTTGCCATGCTCGCTTTCCTACTTAAGGCATCTGCAACTACATTTGCTTTACCAAGCACATAATTGATTGTGCAGTTATAATCATCCAAAAGCTCCATTCACCGTCTTTGCCTTATGTTCAACTCTTTTTGTGAGAACAAGTATTTCAAGCTCTTGTGATCAGTAAACACCTCGAACTTGTTACCCCAGAGATAGTGCCTCCATTTCTTGAGTGCAAACACAATAGCCGCTAACTCCAAATCATGCGTCGGGTAGTTCAATTCATACGGTTTCGGTTTCCTAGAGGCATACGCAATCACTCTACTATTTTGCATCAACACACAACCTAGTCCTTCCTTCGAAGTATCGCTATAGATTACAAAACCTTGACTCCCTTCAGGCAATGCAAGAACAGGTGCAGTAGTTAATCTTTTCTTCAATTCTTGGAAGCTGTTCTCACACTTGTCATCCTATACAAACTTTGTTTTCTTCTAAGTGAGCTTTGTAAGCGGTCCCGTGATCTTAGAGAAATCCTTCATGAATTTTCGATAATAGCTGGCTAGACCAAGAAAACTCTGAAACTCCGTAACGTTTTCCAGCTTCTTCCAAGACATCACCGCTTCTATCTTTGCTAGATCTACTGCTATTCCCTCTTGGGATATGATGTGCCCCAAAAATGCAATCTGCTGCAACCAAAACTCGCACTTGCTAAACTTTGCATACAATTGAAGCTCTCAAAGTTTTTCCAGTACCAACTGCAGATGTTGTTCATGCTCAGCCTCGGATTTTGAGCACACCAAAATATCATCAATGAAGATCACCACAAATTGGTCCAAGTAAGGTTGAAACACCCTGTGCATCAAGTCCATAAAAGCTGCAGGGGCATTAGTTAGCCCAAATGGCATTACCACATATTCATAATGCCCATATCTCATCCTGAAAGCCGTTTTAGGCAAATCCTCCTTTTTCATCTGCAACTGATAGTACCCTTGCCTCAAGTCGAGTTTCGAATACACTTTGTCTCCCTAAAGTTGATCAAACAACTCGTCGATCAGTGGAAGTGGGTATTTATTCTTGACAGTCACTTGGTTCAATCCTCGGTAATCGATGCATAGCCTCAGCGTTCCGTCTTTCTTCTTTGCAAATAGGACTGGTGCACCCCATGGAGAAGAACTTGGTTGAACAAACCCCTTCTTCAACAATCCTTTCAATTGGTCCTTCAATTCTTGTAGCTTGGCTGGTGCCATACGATAGGGAGCTTTAGATATCGGCTGGGTACCAGGAAGTAATTCTATAATGAACTCGATCTCCCGATTTGGGGGTAAACCGGGTAATTCTTCTGGAAACACATCCGCATAGTCTTTGATCACTGGCATCTTCTCCAACTTAGCTTTGTCCGACGGCTTGTTGATGAGGTAAGCTAAGTATCCACTGCATCCTTTTCTCAAGGACTTCACTGCTTTCGTAGATGAAATGATGGAACTCCCGGTGAAATCTCTTCGACCCATTACCTCTAGTATTGGTTGACCAGGTATCCAAAATGTTACAATCTTTGTCCGGCAATCTAGTTGGGCATGATGCTTTGCCAACCAGTCCATCCCTAAAATGACTTCATAGTCTCGAAAGAGTAATACAATAAGATTGGCTATGAATTCCCTATCTTTAATTTGGATTTTACATGCTTTACAAGCTGAGCTAGTAACAAGTTTAGAACCCATCGGAGTACCAACTTCTACTTCGTAAGGCAAACATACAACTCGTAGCTTTACACGTTGCACACATAAGGGAGTAATAAATGAATGAGTAGCACCTGGATCAATTAGCACCCTAACAAGTTGATTCAGTATGACGAATGTACCTTCAACAACAGCGGTCTCCTCTGGAAGCTCCTCGTACTCAATAGCATAAGCTCGAGCCTGAACTCTAGGAACTGGAGTCTTGCCTCTACCAGCTGGTTTAACTTGATTTTGTCCTGCTTGCCATTTAGGGCAATCCTTGATCTGATGCTGATCACTGCCACACCGCACACATCGTCCTGACTTCTTCCAGCACTGGGCCTCGGTATGCCCCTTCTTGTCACAGTAAGAACAGTTGATAGACTGAGTAGCAGGTGAACTACCTGTGGATCCGCGGGTAGAAGAGGCTGATGGTGCTTTAGTCGGGCCACGGTTATTAACTGGTCTGTTCTGGCTCTGGCCCTGACTACGACTCTGGCTCTGGAATTTCCTCTGTTGACCTGAAGGCTGGTATGGTTTCTTGTTCGGCTGACTTAAACCGGCTTTATCAAGTTTTCTCTTCTCAACTCGGGAAGCAGCAGCAAAGAGAGTAGAATAAGTATCGAAGTCAAGCGAAGCCAACTGGTCCTGAATCACTGGCCTCAATCCAGTCGTAAATTTCCACATCTTCGCCTCAGGAGTACTGACCATGTATTGAGCATAGCGGGACAGTCGGTCAAAACGAGCCTCGTACTGGGCCACCGTCATGTTACCCTGGTTCAAGTGCATGAATTCCTCAATCTGCCTTTGCCTGGAAACTGCAGATACATATTTCTCCTTGAATGCCTTAACGAAATTACCCTACAAGTGAGGTGTATGATCAGTTTCCCACAGTGCCTCCACAGTGTGCCACCAATGCTCAGCATCCCCGTACAACAGAAACACAACAAACTCCACCTTTTCTTCATCAGTATAGTCAAGTGGCCTGAAAATCCTCTCGATCTCGGACAGCTAAGCCTCTGCTTTTTCATCATCAGCTTCCCCGTGGAATTTGGATAGGCGAAAGTCAAGGAACTCCCTCATTTTGCTATGTCTCCCATGGTTACCATCATTCCTGTTGTTGTTGTTGTTTGCTTCACGTGCATCTTGACGTTCCATCACTCGCGATACGCGATCCATGGCATTCGCCATCATATTAAACATAGCTATACCGGGATTAGTTTGATAAGCATCTACAGTCTCTTGGGGCTCACTGCTCTTATTAGAAGTGCGGGTACTAGGGCCAGCCATCTATAGGCACAAATTACGATGCACAATTTATTGAAATATGATGAACAAGAATTTAATGTATGAGGTATACGACATACAATTTTACATAAACACATAGTTCTAGAAACAGTTAAGACAAGTTTTTCACATAAGCACATAGAACAAAGAAGGCACAATTAACATTATCACACAATAACATATAAACAAGTCATCCTAATTACCTTAGGGCTTCTACCCATGGTCCGAGAGTTAAACCCGGCTTAAGCAATCTAAGCTCTGATACCATTCTATCTGTAAGGTGTCACGCCCTAACCCGGCCAATAAAGGTTATACTAGGGTGTGATCTAAACATTCAAGTCATATCACGTACTTAATCATTTATGAAAGTTTAACACTTAACATTTTGGCCTAAACTCCACAAATTCTCTGGAAAACCGGCAGCATAACGGCTGTAATTGGGCTATTTGGTTTGACCTAGTTCTCTAAACGCCTCAAATTTTTCAATCTCAATTTTATTTCCAACTAAGATTACTATTTACCATCAATTGAAACGCCTACCAATTATCTCGAAGTCTCGTTTGATTAATAACCTAGCGTGATACTATGTCTCGTTTGTTTGTTAATCCTTGTTACAAACGTACCTGTTGATCTTAGCTTATCAATGAGTACCTGCTTAAGATTGGGTAGGTTCATTTTACTTAATCCTTACCTGATACTTCATAATCCTATGATAGATACTAGCCAATAATGATAGCAAAATGACCATAGTAGTGTCTATCTAGTTATTATCAGTACAGGCCAAAATTAGACTCCAAATTACAATGGGGGTCTTTTATATTACAATAGCAAGCATCATAAGAAATGAAATAGTCTTCGAGCAACATATTGTTCACAAAATGGCCATAGTCACGTAAGGCACGTAGGGCAAGCAATCATTCCGAGGAATCATCGTTAGACACGTCGTCCTCGGGTACCTGTCTTGGTCTTATACACCTGAGATGATAAAAGAGGGTGAGTCCTTATGAACTCAGCGGGGGGGGGGGGGGGGGGGGGAGGGGGGGGGGGGGGGAAACGAGAAATAAGTTTTGAAACTCATTTTCCAGTTCAACTTATGAAAAATCCTTTTTGCAAGCATAAATGTATCACAAGTAAGTACATAACGTAATGTAAAAGTAAAGGAACACAATTATCCATCTTTCATCCCTGAGGTCTTCTAGGAACCAAGCGAGAGTACTTATACACATAGTGAAAAGGATACGATGAGCTTTTGCTCTTAGTTCATGTCAGTATTAGTTGTTGTGGCCGACTTCAAATCATCCCTTTATCACGCCAAATGGGTGTAATCCGGATGTACCCCGAAATCCTACGACCCAACTCTCCGAGGAAGTCTAGCCCCCAAGCGAGAGAGGGAATTGGACAATGGTAGTCTCGATTGCACCGGCAAGCCCGATGATGCCCGGTGTGTGTGAACGCTACCACGCCAGAATGAAAGGTTGCAACCTTGTATGCAATGCACATTTATGACATATAATGTATCACATTAGAAGGACAACAAAGTAGGTTGCCTCCGAACAGTCATAAGATTGCACATTGACAAGTAAACAAGCGAGGCACGATATGACAGGCAATTTCACTTATAAAGCACATGGATTTATACGAATATTAAATGGGCAGCCATGTCACGCATGTAAATCAAGTCATATAGCTCATTTCAAAGTTCACGTAATCAAATAATAAGATTACTCATCATGCAACGACATCTACGTGAGACCGGGTACAAGAAAGGCCTACTTATCAACATGAAATCATCGAAATCATATTTAGGGCGACAAGGGCAACAACGGACAGCCTACTAAACACATAATCAAACACAATATCCATAAGATCAACACTTAGTGAGTTTACCTAGTCATTAGGGTTTCATTTCGCGCTCACCCGTGCGATTAAGCCCTAAGTTGTCACGATTAAACTCAAGCCATGCATCGATTAATTCAAACACCCTCAAGTATTCAAAACAGTCCACACAACATCCCAATACCACAATCCCAAGAATTTAATGCAAAAAGAGATGCTACAATAAATTTTCTAAGCATATCACTAGATGAAAACCTTACTGCAATGGACTGTTTTATCACAATCATTGAGACAAGCAAAAAAACTCCAATTCCAGTGAACAAGATTTCAAATTAAAGCTTAAGGAGTGAACTAAATTCAGAAACAAACCTCGCATCATTTGGAGTTCGGGTTCAATAGTTATAGCCAAAACAATGAAACTACACAAAACTGTCCAGATTTGCACACATTTCAACACTTGTCGTTTTTGAGGGCCTTAGGGTCAGATTTAGCCTTAGTCCATTTCTGACAAAAATGTCCAGAACTGAAAAATCCAGCAGCACACCGAATTTCATGCATTATGGATGTCATTTACTAAGTTAAAACTGGTTCGTTCTACAAGGTTAGTGAATCTGCCAAAACCTGCTTCATTTTTCCAGACTTTCCAGATTTGGACACATTTTAATATTTTGTCATTTTGAGGACCTTAGATTCAAAATTATCTTTGTCCTGTTTCTGTGAAAAATTCTCAGAACTAGCAAAACTAGTTACCTACCAATTTTCACACATTTTGAACATCTTTTACCTAGTCAAAATCACCTCGCACCAACAAGGCAGAAGGCTGTCACATACCCGATTTCATCTATCATCACATTCTAGCCAAATATCTTGCCATGCATGTTTATAAAAGCTCATGAACACACATATATCTCAAGTACAGAAGTAAAGATAGACATTTAAGGGCATGCATGTGGTTTTTTGAAAGATTTTCAAGAAGTTTTAGCCCTCACCTTAGCAAGACAACAAAGATGATGCACAAACTCTTGGTGAAGCACAAAGTTGATCTTTTCCTTGCTTAGCCGAGAGACAACTTGGGATTTCTCTAATTTCCTAGCTAAGTTACCATGTTCTTAGTAGGTGCATGTGGTTAGAACAAGAAGAAAAGAAATGGAAGTTAACAAACTCACCTAAACCGAAATGGATGTGCTAAAGGCTTGCATGTGTGCTTCTTTGCTCCTAGTTTTGTTTGGTCGAGATCCTTAAGCTTCTTGCATGTCTTGATGAACCATTGAGTGATGAAGATAAGCTATGGAGTGTAAAAACTCAGCCAAGGCCGAGAGAGAGAGAGAAGAATGAGAGGGAGATAGAAGAATGAGAGGAAATGAGAGAAACTGAAGGAAAAATAAAAGCTTTGCAAAGTTTGAAGCATATGTCGGCCTTGAGCTTGTAAATTTCAGATTTGTGTCTTCAAGAAGCACAATTTGAATCATCCTAGCATGGACATATGCTTGTGTCGAGATTTTGGGTGCATTGGGTAGGGTTTTGGGTTATTTTTTATTGCTTTGAGTCATAGATTGTCATAGGATGTCTAGATTTAATTTTGAATTATTCAAGCAAGCACAAATGCGCACAAAGTGGTCGGCCAAGGCATTGCAAGAATCTGAATTTTTTGTCTTGGTTGAGCAATATTTTAATTGTGTTTTTGGGATATGCAAGGAATAAATAATAAGGAATAAAGAATGTCTAGCTTTTTGTGAGATTTTGTCTTCTAGTGGGTTGAATTAGCAATTTAATATTAGTTAGTGGGATTTGTAGGATTAACTAATGATCTAATTCTTCATGTAAGATGCTTTCTTGATTAGCGTGAGGGCACGCTTTCTTAGGTTTAGGGCACGAACTACGAGACGAATGCACGTTTCCCAAGCAAATGCATGCAACCCTAAATGTATGCACGTAATTCAATACAAGGCATACAAAACGAAACACAATTCTTAAACCTAGGTCAAGGCACGCAAATCTAAGTTAAGGCACATGAAACGAGATATCGCACGCAAATCGAGGTCGGGCCTCACACTGTGCCTCGCATAACTCCTTACAGATCAAAAGTTATGGACACCCGAGCGACGGAGACCTGGTCCCAAGCCCTACGCCCTCGATTTACGGGCCTAGCTTCTACGTGAAGTGAAGTTGTCATGCCCAAGGTGCTGTGGGATTCAGTAATAGAAAAGTGATGGATTACGTTATTGTCCTTTTCGCGGTTGACGATGTAAGATCCGTGATGGAAAAACAGCGCAAAAGCAGAAAAGTATCCCAAAACTGATGAAAACGTTCAATTTTGGGCTTCGAAAATAGGAGCAGTCTAGCAGGCTTGCTGTTCCCATCGTAAAACTCTCAGAGAGCTTTCCAACGGTAAGCTGTGCGCTACGTAACGCCTTACGGATCAAAAGTTATGGGCACAAGAGCGATAGAGACCTGGTCCCAAGCCCCACGCCCTTGGTTTACGAGCCTACCTCTACATGAAGTGAAGTTGTCTTGCCCAAGGTGCCGTGGGATTCGATAATGGAAATGTGATGGATTAGGTTGTCATCCTTTTCGCGTCTGACGACGTACGATCCGAGACGGAAAAACTGCACAAAAGAAGAAAAGTGTCCCGAAACTAATGAAAATGTTTGATTTTGGGCTCCAAAAATAGGCACAGCCAAGAAGGCTTGCTGCACCAATCATGGAGCTCTCGGAGTGCTTTCCAATGGTATGATGTGCGCCATGTAACTCCTTACGGATCAAAAGTTATGGGCACCAGAGCGACGGAGACTTGGTCCCAAGCCCCACACCCTCGGTTTGCGGGCCCAGCCTCTACGTGAAGCGAAGTTGTTTTGCCCAAGGTGCCATGGGATTCAATAATTGAAATGTGATGGACTAGGTTGTCGCCGATTTTGCGGCTCACGACATATGATCCGGGACGGAAAAACAGCGCAAAAGAAGAAAAGTGTCCCAAAACTGATGAAAACATTCGATTTTGAGCTCCAAAAACAGGTGCAGCTGAGTAAGCTTGCTGCACCCATCGTAGAGCTCTAGGAGAGCTTTCCAACGGTATGTTGTGCGCCGCGTTACTCCTTACGGATCAAAAGTTATGGGTACCGGAGGTACGGGGACCTGGTCTCAAGCCCCACACCCTTAGTTTACGGGCCCAGCCTCTACGTGAAATGAAGTTCTCTTGCCCAAGGTGCTATGGGATTCGATAATAGAAATGTGATGGATTAGGTTGTCGTCCTTTTCGCGGCTCACGACATACGATCCAAGACAGAAAAACAGTACAAAAGAAGAAAAGTGTACCGAAATTGTTGAAAATGTTCAATTTTCGGCTTTGAAAATAGGCGCAACCGAGTAGGTTTGCTACACCCGTCGTAGAGCTCTCAAAGAGCTTTCCAATGGTATACTATGCGCCGCGTAACTCCTTACGGATAAAAATTTTTGGGCACCGAAGCGATAGAGACCTGGCCCCAAGCCCCACACCCTCGGTTTGCAGGCCCAGCCTATACGTGAAGCAAAGTTGTCTTGCCCAAGGTGCCGTCGAACTTGATAAAATAAATGTGATGGATTAGGTTGTCATCCTTTTGCGGCTGACAACGTACGATCCGGGATGAAAAAACAGCACAAAAGAAGAAAAGTGTCCCAAAACTGATGAAAACGTTCGATTTTAGGCTCTGAAAATAGGAACAACCTAGCATACTTACTGCACCCGTCATAGAGCTCTCGAAGAGCTTTCCAACGGTATGCAGTGCGCCACGTAACTCCTTATCGATCAAAAGTCATGGGCACCGGAGCGACAGATACCTGGTCACAAGCCCTATGCCATCGGTTTGCGGGCCCAACCTCTACGTGAAGCGAAGTTGTCTTGCCCAAGGTGCCGTGGGATTCAATAATAGAAATATGATGGATTAGGTTGTCATTCTTTTCGCGGCTCACAACATACGATCCGGGATGAAAAAATAGCGTAAAAGAAGAAAAGTATCCTGAAACTGATTAAAACGTTCGATTTTGGGCTCCGAAAATAGTCGCAGCTGAGCAGGCTTGTTGCACCCGCCATAGGGCTCTCGGAGAGCTTTGCAACGGTATGCTGTGCGCCGCGTAACTCCTTACAAATCAAAAGTTATGGGCACTGGAGCGACGGAGACCAAGTCCAAAGCCCCACGCCCTCGGTTTGCAGGCCCAGCCTCTACGTGAAGCGAAGTTTTCTTGCCCAAGGTGCCGTGGGATTCAATAATAGAAATGTGACGGATTAGGTTGTCATCCTTTTCGCG
Source organism: Ehretia macrophylla (assembly GCA_037974665.1). Classification (NCBI taxonomy): domain Eukaryota; kingdom Viridiplantae; phylum Streptophyta; class Magnoliopsida; order Boraginales; family Ehretiaceae; genus Ehretia; species Ehretia macrophylla. The sequence continues at coordinate 52,286,857 of CM075779.1, forward strand.
GCTCATGACGTACGATCCGGGATGAAAAAACAGCGCAAAAGAAGAAATGTGTCCCGAAACAGATGCAAATGTTCGATTTTGGGCTCCGAAAATAGGCACAGCCAAGCAGGCTTGCTGCACCCAACGTGGAGCTCTCGGAGAACTTTCCAACGGTATGCTGTGCGCTGCGCAACTCCTTACAGATCAAAAGTTATGGGCACCAGAGCGACGGAGACCTGGTCCTAAGCCCTACGCCCTCAGTTTATGGGCCTAACCTCTACGTGAAGCGAAGTTGTCTTACCCAAGGTGCTGTAGGATTCGAAAATAGAAATGTGATGGATTAGGTTATCATCCTTTTTGTGGCTGAAGACGTACAATCCGAGATGGAAATACAGCACAAAAGATGAAAAGTGTCCCAAAACTGATGAAAACGTTCAATTTTGGGCTCCAAAAATAGGCACAGCCGAGAAGGATTGCTGCACCTGTCATGGAGCTCTCAGAGAGATTTCCAACGGTATGATGTGCGCCGCGTAACTCCTTACGTATCAAAAGTTAAAGGCACCGGAACAATGGATACCTGGTCACAAGCTCCACGCCCTCGGTTTACGGGCCCATTCTCTACGTGAAGTGAAATTGTCATGCCGAAAGTGCTGTGGGATTCAATAATAGAAAAGTGATGGATTAGGTTATCGTCCTTTTCGCGGCTTACGATGTAAGATCCATGATGGAAAAACAGCGCAGAAGTAGAAAAGTATCCTGAAACTAATGAAAACGTTCAATTTTGGGCTTCGAAAACAGGAACAGCCGAGCAGGCTTGCTGTTCTCATCGTAGAGCTCTAGGAGAACTTTCCAACGGTAAGCTGTGCACTGCGTAACGCCTTACGGATCAAAAGTTATGGGCACCGGGGCGACGGAGACCTAGTCCAAAGCCACACGCCCTCGGTTTGCGGGCCCAGCCTCTACGTGAAGCAAAGTTGTCTTGCCTAAGGTGCCTTGGGATTCAGTAATATAAAAGTTATGGATTAGGTTGTCGTCCTTTTCGAGGCTGACAACGTACGATCCGGGACGAAAAAACAGCACAAAAGAAGAAAAGTGTAACAAAACTGATGAAAGCGTTCGATATTGGGCTCCAAAAATAGGCGCAGCCGAGTAGGCTTGCTGCACCCATCGTAGAGCTCTCAAAAAGCTTTCCAACGGTATGCTGTACACTGCATAACTCCTTACGGATCAAACGTTATGGGCACCAGAGCGGCGGAGACCTGGCCCCAAGCCCCACGCCCTCGGTTTGCGGGCCTAGCCTCTACGTGAAGCGAAGTCGTCTTGCCCAAGGTGCTGTGGGATTCGATAATAGAAATGTGATAGATTGGGTTGTCATCCTTTTCGCGGCTGACGACGTATGATCCGGGACGGAAAAACAGCGCAGAAGAAGAAAAGTGTCCTGAAATTGATGAAAACATTCAATTTTTGGCTTCAAAAATAGGTGCAGCCGAGCACGCTTGCTGTGCCCATCGTAGAACTCACGGAGAGCTTTCCAACGGTATACTGTGCGCCGCGTAACTCCTTACAGATCTAAAGTTATGGGCACCGGAGCAACGGATACCTAGTCACATGCCCACGCCCTCGATTTGCGGGCCCAGCCTCTACATTTAGTCAAGTTGTCTTGCCCAAGGTACTATGGGATTTGATAATAAATATGTGATGGATTAAGTTATCGTCCTTTTCGCGACTGACGACGTACGATACGGGACATAAAAACAACACAAAAGAAGAAAAATGTCCCAAAACTGATGAAAACGTTTGATTTTGGGCTCCGAAAACTGGTTCAGACAAGCAGTCTTATTGCACCTATCGTAGAGCTCTCGGAGAGCTTTCCAATGGTATGTTGTACGCCGCGTAACTCCTTACAGATCAAAAGTTATGGGCATCGGAGTGATGGATACCTGGTCACAAGCCCTATGCCCTCGGTTTGCGGGCCCAACCTCTACGTGAAGCAAAGTTGTCTTGCCCAAGGTGCCGTGGGATTCGATAATAGAAAAGAGATGGATTAGGTTGTCGTCCTTTTCGCTGCTGACGACATACGATCCGAGACGGAAAAACAACGCAAAAGATGAAAAGTGTCCCGAAACTGGTGAAAACGTTCGATTTTGGGCTCCGAAAATAGGTGTAGCCCAGCAGGCTTGCTGCACCCGTCATAGAGCTCTCGGAGTGCTTTCCAACTGTATGATGTATGTCACGCCCCCAACCAGACCTAAAGAGGTTAGACTAGGGTGTGATCTAAACCTTCACGTTCTTTTATGACTATAACTGATTAACGAAGAATAAGTTTATCCGTTAGACTAGAACTCCAACAATTCTGCGGAAAACTGGCAGCATAACGACTGTAATTGGCTCTTTAGTTTGACCTAATTTTCTAAACGCCTCAAAACTTTCAATCTCAAATTCGATTCCAACTAAGATTACTATTTATCACCAATTGATATGTCCACTATTTATCTCAAGTCTCGTTTGATTAACACCTAGCATAGCAACTATGTCTCGTTTATGTGTCAATTCCTGTTACACAAGTACCTGTTGGTCTTAGCTTACATGTGAGTACCTGCTTAAGATTGGATAGATTCATTTTACTTAGCTCTTTGCCTAATACTTCATAAGTCTGCAGTAGTTACCAATCAAAGTAGCAAAACGAGCAAATAAGGTGTCTGTCTAGTTAATATCGGTACAAATCAAAATTAGACCCCAAATTACAACGGGGGTCATTTACAATAACGACAACAAGCAACATAAGGAATAGTCTTCAAAACAACATATCATTCACAAAATAGCCACAGTCAAGTAAGGCACGTAGGGCAGGCAATCACTCCAAGGAGTCATCGATAGGCACGTTATCCTCAGGTACCTGTTCCTGATCTTCTTCACCTGAGATGATAAAAGTAGGTGAGTCCTTATGAACTCAGCGAGGAGGAATGAAAAATACATTTTGAAACTCTTTTTCAGGTTCAACTTATGAAAAACCCTTTTTGAAAGCATGACATATAACACAAGTAAGTTCATAATGTAATATAAAAGTAAAAGAACACAATTACCCGTCTTTCCTCCCCGAGGTCCTCTGGGAACCAAGCGAGAGTACTTATACACATAATGAAAAGGATACGGTGAGCTTTTGCTCTCAATTCATTTCCAATATCAGTTGTTGAGGCCGACTTCAAATCATCCACTTATCACGCCAAATAGGTGTACTTCGAATGTACCCCGAAATCCTACGACCCAACTATCCGAGGAAGTCTAGCCCCCAAGCCAGAGAGGGAATTGGACAATGGTAGTCACGGTTGCACCAGCAAGCCCGATGCCGCCCGATGTGCGTGAAATGCTACCACGCCAGAATGAAAAGTTGCAACCTTGTATACAATGCACATTTATAACATTTAACATATCATATTAGGTGGACAACGAAGTAGGTTGTCTTCGAGCAGTTATAAGATCGCACATTGACAAGTAAACACAGAAGGCATGCTTTGACATGTAATTTCGCTTGTAAAATACATGGAGTTATATGAATATTAAACGGGCAGCCATGTAACACATGTAAATCAAGTCATATAACTCATTTCGAGGATCACATAATCAAGTAATAAGTTTATACAAGCATGCAACGACGTCTACATGAGACCGGGTGCAAGAAAAGTCTACTTATCAACATGTAATCATTGGAATCACATTTCAAGCATACTTAACATTTATTAGGCAGCCCACTAATCACACAATTAGACACAATAACTGTAGGATCAACACTTAGCGAGTTTTCATAGTCAATAGGGTTTCAATTCATGCTTACACGTGCGATTAAGCCGCAAGTTGTCACGTAATTAAACCCAAGCCATGAATCGATTAATTAAAACATCCTCAATCATCCAAAACAGTCCACACAACATCCACGTGCCACAATCCCAAGCATTCAATACCACAAGAGGAGTTACAATAATTTTCAAAGCATATCACTAGATAAAGACCTCATCGCAATGGTCTGTTTTCCCACAATCATTTAGACAATAAAACAATCTCCAATTCCAGTGAATAAAATTTCAAATTAAATCTTATTGAGTGAACTAAATCCAGAAACAAACCTTGCATCATTTGGAGTTCGGATTGAAGAGTTATAGCTAAAACCGTGAGACTACGCAAAACTGTCCAGATTCATACATATTTCAATACTTGCCATTTTTTAGGGTCTTAGGGTCAAATTTAGCTTTAGTCTATTTGTGACAAAAATGTCCAGAACTGAAAAATATAGCAACCTACCAAATTACATTCATTTTAGATATCATTTACTAAGTCAAAACTATTTCGTTCTACAAGGACAGTGAACTGCCAAAAACCTGCTCCATTTTCCCAGATTTTCCAGATTTAGACACCCTTCGATGTTTTGCCATTTTGGAGACCTTAGATTCAAAATTGGCCTTGGCCTATTTCTATGAAAAATACTCAGAACTGGAAAAAATAATCACCTACCAATTTTCATGCATTTTCAACATCATCTACCAGGCTAAATTCACTTTTCTCTAACAAGTCAGAAATCTGCCATTTTCGCGATTTTACCTATCTCCAAGTTCCAGCTAAATATCTTGCCATGAATGGTTACAAAAGCTCATGTACACACATATACCACAAGTACAGAGGTAAAAATAGACATATGAAGGCATGCATGTGGTTTTTGAAAGCTTTTAAAAAAGATTAACCCACACCTTAGCCTATTGACAACAAATGATGCTTAAAACTCTTGAAGATGCACAAATGGTCTTCTCTACTTGTTTGGCCGAGAGGTATTGCTTGATTTCATTAATTCCTAGCTGAGTTACCATGTCCTTAGTATGTGCATGTGGTTAGAACAAAAGGAAGATGAAAGAAAAGCTATCAAACATACCTAGGGCCGAAATGAGTGTTCTATGAGCTTGCATGAAAATCTCCTTGCTTCTTGCTTGCTTGGTCGAGTTCCTTAGAGTCTTGAATATCTAGGAGAGCCTTAGAATGAGAGCTTAACCTATGGAGCCTAAGGTTGCAGCCAAGGCCGAGAGAGAGTGTGTGTAAATGAGAGAATGAGAAGTTTGAAAAGAATGAAATGTTTGTGTGAGCATGTGTCGGCCTTGAGCTTCTAAAATTTCTGATTTTGTGTCAACTAAAGCATGTTTTGAATTGTCTTAGCACGGGCATTTGAGTGCGTTGAGAATGTGGAGCATTGGGTAGGGTTTTAGGTCATTTTTTTAATGCATTGTTTGAAGTTATTGTCATACTTTGTCTAGGCTTAGTTTAATTTATGCAATGTTGTTCAAAAGCAAGGTATGGTCGGCCAAGGCAAGTGGAAATTTTGAAATTTTGTCTTTTTTTTAGCTTTATTTTATTGTGTGTGCTTGGGATATGCAAAAGAATAAAGAATAAAGAATAAGAATGTTTAGCTTTTGGTGAAATTTCGTCTTCTATTGAGTTGAATTAGGATTATAATATTAGTTAGTAGAATTTGTAGGATTAATTAATAATCTAGTGCTTCGTGTAAGATGCTTTCTTGATTAGCGTGCGGGCACTCTTTCCTAGGTTTAGGGCACGCACTACGAGGTAAAGTACGAACTACGAGACGAATGCATGTTTCCCAAGCAAATGCACGCAACCCTAAATGAATGCACGTAATTCGATGCAAGGCACATAAAATGAGACACGACTCTTGAACCTAAGTCAAGGCACGAAATTCTAGGTTAGGACACGCGAAATGAGGTATCGCATGTAGATCGAGATCGGGCCTCACATCCTCCCCTCCTTAAAAGAATTTCATCCCGAAATTCAATATTACCTTTGAAATAATGCCAGATACTGTTGCTCCATCTGGTCTCGTCTTTCCCACATTGCTTCTTTAACTCCATGGTGATCCCACAACACTTCACCATTGGTATCGACTTGTTGCGTAATTCCCGATATTGCTCGTCTAGGATCCGAATAGGCTTTTCTTCATAAGACAAGTTCTCCCGAAGCTGCAACGGCTCTGGCTCCAAGATATGCGATAGATCAGGGTGATACTTCCGTAGCATTGAAACATGAAAGACATCATGAATATTGGAGAGGTTTTGGGGTAGTTCCAGACGATACGCCAATTTGTCAACCTTCTCAATTATTCCAAATGGTCCTACAAACCTCGGGCTCAACTTTTCACACTTGCCGTGTTTAATTAGTCCCCTCCGAGGTGATAACTTCAAGAACACCTTGTCGCCGACCTTAAACTCTAGATTCCATCTCCGTCGGTATGCGTAACTTTTCTGCCTACTTTGGGCAGTAAGCATCCGTTTCCAAATGAGGTGGACATTTTCAACAGTCTTCATAAGTTTTGGTAGCAGAGTCGGGTCGAAAGTCTTCGTCTCACCTACTTCATCCCAATAAATTGGGGATCGACACTTACGTCCATACAATGCCTCAAATGGGGCCATCCCGACAGTGGCCTGATAGCTGTTATTATAAGCGAACTCTGCTAGGGACAGATATTTCTCCCAACTTTTTTTGAAGTCTAGAACACACGCCCTCAGCATATCCTCCAGAATCTGAATAGTTCTCTCAGATTGTCCATCAGTCTGAGGGTGATAAGCTGTACTAAAACTCAACTTCGTTCCCAAAGCTTCTTGTAATCGCTTCCAAAATCGGGAAGTAAAACGAGGATCCCTATCCGACACAATACTTACAGGCACCCCATGTAGCCTTACGATATCCGCTACATACATATCTTCTAGTTTCTTAGAACTATCCTCCTTATTCATTGGTAAGAAGTGTGCTGACTTAGTCAATCTATCCACTATGACCCAAACAACGTCATGACCCTTTTGTGACCTGGGCAGGTCCATGACAAAGTCCATAGTTATATGTTCCCATTTCCATCGGGGAATTTCCAACGGTTGTAGTAAGCCTGCCGGTCGTTGATGTTCTACTTTGACTCTCTGACAAGTTAAACACCGAGCCACAAACTCCACAATTTATCTCTTCATGTTATTCCACCAATAGTGTTGCTTCAAATCCCGGTACATCTTTGTTCTGCTGGGGTGAATAGTATATCTTGAGTTATGGGCTTCTTCAAGAATCTTCTTTTTCAACTCTGGGTTATTAGGAACACAAATTCGACTCCTGAACCTCCAAATACCATCATCATGAAACTTGAAATCTGTGTTGCTTTCTTTAATCTTCTGAAACTGTTGGTCCTTCTGTTGAGCCTCTCGTAATTCAGACAACAAGGTCGACTGAACTTGTGTAGTGGCAAAAAGTAACCCTCTTTGAGTCAATTGTGGATTCCACAAAAATGTTTCCTCTAACAACTCTGTACCTTAACTTCCAGTTTTGCCATGCTCGCCTTCCGGCTTAAGGCATCTGCAACTACATTTGCTTTACCGGGCACATAATTGATTGTGCAGTTATAATCATCCAAGAGCTCCATCCACCGTCTTTGCCTCATGTTCAACTCTTTTTGTGAGAACAAGTATTTCAAGCTCTTGTGATCAGTAAACACCTCAAACTTGTTACCTCACAGATAGTGCCTCCATTTCTTGAGTGCAAACACAATAGCCGCTAACTCCAATCATGCGTCGGGTAATTCAATTCATACGGCTTGGGCTTCCTAGAGGCATACGCAATTACTCTACCATTCTGCATCAACACACAGCCCAGTCCTTCTTTGGAAGCATCGTTATAGATTACAAAGCCTGGACTCCCTTCAGGCAATGCAAGAACAGGTGCGGTAGTCAATCTTTTCTTCAATTCTTGAAAGCTGCTTTCACACTTGTCATCCCACACGAACTTTGTTTTGTTTTGAGTGAGCTTTGTAAGCGGTCCTGCAATCTTTGAGAAATCCTTCATGAACCTCCGATAATAGCCGGCTAAACCAAGAAAACTTTGAACCTCCGTAACATTTTCCGGCTTCTTCCAAGACATCATCGCTTCTATATTTGCTGGGTCCACTGCTATTCCCTATTGGGATATGATGTGCCCCAAGAATGCAATCTGCCGCAACCAAAATTCGCATTTGCCATTATAGAATTACTACCTGGCACCCAGCCGATATCTAAAGCTCCCTATCGTATGGCACCGGCCAAGCTACAAGAATTGAAGGACCAATTGCAAGGATTGTTGAAGAAGGGGTTTATTTAACCAAGTTCTTCTCCGTGGGGTGCGCCAGTCCTATTTGTAAAGAAGAAAGACGGAACGCTGAGGCTATGCATCGATTACCGAGGATTGAGCCAAGTCACCGTCAAGAATAAATACCCACTTCCACTGATCAACGAGTTATTTGATCAACTTCAAGGAGCCAAAGTGTATTCAAAGCTTGATTTGAGGCAAGGGTACTACCAGTTGCGGATAAAAAATGAGGATGTGCCTAAAACGGCTTTCAGGACGAGATATGGGCATTATGAATATGTGGTGATGCCATTTGGACTAACTAATGCCCCTGCAGCTTTTATGGACTTGATGCACAGGGTGTTTCAACCCGTGGACCAATTTGTGGTGATCTTCATTGATGATATTTTGGTATACTCAAAATCTGAGGCTGAGCACGAACAACATCTGCGATTGGTACTGCGGAAACTTTGAGAGCATCAATTGTATGTAAAGTTTAGCAAATGCGAATTTTGGTTACAGTAGATTGCATTTCTGGGGCACATCATATCCCAAGAGGGAATAGCAGTGGATCCAGCAAAGATAGAAGCAGTGATGTCTTGGAAGAAGCCGGAAAACGTTACAGAGGTTCGGAGTTTTCTTGGTCTAGTCGGCTATTATCGGAGGTTCGTGAAGGATTTCTCAAAGATCGCAGGACCACTTACAAAGCTCACTCAAAAGAAAACAAAGTTCGTGTGGGATGACAAGTGCGAGAACAGCTTCCAAGAATTGAAGAAAAGATTGACTACCGCACCTGTTCTTGCATTGCCTGAAGGGAGTCAAGGTTTTGTAATCTATAGCGATGCTTTGAAGGAAGGACTAGGTTGTGTGTTGATGCAAAATGGTAGAGTGATTGCGTATACTTCTAGGAAACCGAAGCCGTATGAATTGAACTACCCGACGCATGATTTGGAGTTAGCGGCTATCGTGTTTGCACTCAAGAAATGGAGGCACTATCTGTGGGGTAACCAGTTCGAGGTATTAACTGATCACAAGAGCTTGAAATACTTGTTCTTACAAAAAGAGTTGAACATGAGGCAAAGACGGTGGATGGAGCTTTTGGATGATTATAACTGCACAATCAATTATGTGCCCGGTAAAGCAAATGTAGTTGCAGATGCCTTAAGTCGGAAAGCGAGCATGGAAAAACTGGAAGTTAAGGTGCAGGAGTTGTTAGAGGAAGCATTCTTGTGGAAACTACAATTGACTCAAAAAGGGTTACTTTTTGCCACTACACAAGTTCAATCGACCTTGTTGTCTGAATTACGAGAGGCTCAACATAAAGACCAACAGTTTTAGAAGATTAAAGAAGGCAACACAGATTATAAGTTTCATGATAATGGTATTTGGAGGTTTAGGAATCGGATTTGTGTTCCTAATGAGCCAGAGCTGAAAAAGAAGATTCTTGAAGAAGCCCATAATTCAAGATACACTATTCACCCCAGCGGAACAAAGATGTACCGGGATTTGAAGCAACACTATTGGTGGAATAACATGAAGAGAAATATTGCGGAGTTTGTGGCACGGTGTTTGACTTGTCAAAGAGTCAAAGCGGAACATCAGCGACCAGCAGGTTTACTTCAGCCGTTGAAAATTCCTCAATGGAAATGGGAACATATAACTATGGACTTTGTCATGGACCTGCCCAGGTCACAAAAGGGTCATGACACCGTTTGGGTCATAGTGGATAGATTGACTAAGTCAGCACACTTCTTACCGATGAACAAGGAGGATAGTCCTGAGAAATTGGGAGATATGTATATGGCGGATATTGTAAGGTTGCACGGGATGCCTGTGAGTATTGTATAGGATAGGGATCCTCGTTTTACTTCCCGATTTTGGAAGAGATTGCAAGAACCTTTGGGAACGAAGTTGAGTTTCAGCACGGCTTATCACCCTCAGACTGATGGACAATCTGAGAGAACTATTCAGATTCTAGAGGATATGCTGAGGGCGTGTGTTTTATACTTCGGGAAAGGTTAGGAGAAATATCTGTCTCTAGCGGAGTTCGCTTATAATAATAGTTATCAGGCCATTATCGGGATGGCTCCATTTGAGGCATTGTATGGACGTAAGTGTCGATCCCCAATTTACTGGGATGAAGTAGGTGAGACGAAGACTTTTGACCCGACCCTTCTACCTGAACTTATGAAGACTGTTGATAATATCCATCTCATCCAGAAACGGATGCTTATCGCCCAAAGCAGGCAGAAAAGTTACGCAGACCGACGGAGACGGAGTCTAGAGTTTGAGGTCGGCGACAAGGTATTCTTGAAGATATCACCTCGGAGGGGACTGAGGTTTGTAGGACCATTTGAGATAATTGAGAAGGTTGGTAAATTGGCGTATCGCCTGGCACTACCCCAAAACCTCTCCAATATCCACGACGTTTTTCATGTTTCTATGCTACGGAAGTATCACCCTGATCCATCGCATATCTTGGAGCCAGAGCCGTTGCAGCTTTGGGAGAACTTGTCTTATGAAGAAAAGCCTATTCGGATCCTAGACCAACAAGATCGGGAGTTGCGCATCAAATCTATACCGATGGTGAAAGTGTTGTGGGACCACCATGGAGTTGAAGAAGCAACGTGGGAAAGGCGAGACCAGATGGAGCAACAATATCTAGCTTTATTTCAAAGGTAATATTGAATTTCGGGACGAAATTCTTTTAAGGATGGGAGGATGTGAGGCCTGACCTCGATTTGCGTGCGATACCTTGTTTCGTGTGCCCTAACCTAGATTTATGTGCCTTGACCTAGGTTTAAGAATTGTGTTTCGTTTTGTGTGCCTTGCATTGAATTACGTGCATTCATTTAGGGTTGCGTGCATTTACTTGGAAAACCTGCATTCGTCTCGTAGTTCGTGCCTTACCTCGTAGTGCGTGTCCTAAACCTAGGAAAGCGTGCCCTCACGCTAATCAACAAAGCATCTTACATGAAGCACTAGATCATTAATTAATCCTACAAACTCCACTAACTAATATTAAAATGCTAAGTCAATGCACTAGAAGACGAAATTGCACCAAAAGCTAGACATTCTTATTCTTTATTCTTTATCCTTTTGCATATTCCAAGCACTCAATTAAATAATGCTCAAACAAGACAAAAATTCAGATTTGAACACATGCTTGGCCGACCACATGGAGCCTTTGTGCATGCATTTCAATTTCAAAATCTATACCTAGACATTCTATGACATATTATGACACAAAGCAATAAAAAAAAATGGCTCAAAAACCCTCCCCAATGCACCAAATCTCGACCCATTCCCTTGCCCATGCTAGGACAATTCAAACATGCTTCTTGAAGACACAAAATCAGATTTTACAAGGCCCTAGGCTGACATATGCATCAAACCTATCAAGCTTTTCATTTTTCTTTCATTCTTCTCTCACTCTCTCATTTCTCCTCTCTCTTTCTCGGCCCTAGCTGAAACTATAGAATCCATAGCTTAAGTTCTTCATCCAATGGTTCATCAAGACATGCAAGAAACTAGGAGTTCAACCAAGCAAAGTTAGGAGCAAAGAAACTCACACACAAGCTCATAGCACTTTCATTTCAGCTTAGGTAAGTTTGTTAGCTTCCATTTCATTTTCTTTTGTTCTAGCCACTTGCACATACTAAGAACATGGTTACTAAGCTAGGAAATTAGAGAAATCAAGTGGTCTCTCGGCTAAGCAAGGAAAAAGGGGCGACATTGTGCTTCATCAAGAGTTTGTGCATCTTCTTTGTTGTCTTGCTAAGGTGAGGGCTAAAAATTCTTGAAAAGCTTTCAAAAACCACATGCATGCCTTTAAATGTCTATTTTTACTTCTGTAATTGTGATATATGTGTGTTCATGAGCTTTTGTAAACATGCATGGCAAGATATTTGGCTAGAATGTGATGATAGATGAAATCGCGTATGGGACAGTCTTCTATCTTGTTGGTGCGAGGTGATTTTTACCAGGTAAATGATGTTGAAAATGCGTGAAAATTGGTAGGTAACTATTTTTTCCAGTTCTGAGAATTTTTCGTAGAAATAGGCCAAAGCTAATTTTGACTCTAAGGTCCTCAAAATGGCAAAATATCAAAATGTGTCCAAATCTGGAAAATCTGGGAAAATGAAGCAGGTTTTGGCAGATTCACTGTCCTTGTAGAACGAACCCATTTTGACTTAGTAAATGATATCCAAAATGCATGAAATTTGGTGTGCTGCTATATTTGTCAGTTTTGGATATTTTTGACAGAAATAGCCTAAGGCTAAATCTGACCCGAAGGTCCTCAAAAATGACAAGTATTGAAATGTGTGCAAATCTGGACAGTTTTGCGTAGTCTCGCGGTTTTGGCTATAACTCTTGAACCCGAACTCCAAATGATGCAAGGTTTGTTTTTTATTTTAGTTCACTCCCTAAGATTTAATTTGAAATCTTGTTCACTGGAATTGGAGATTGTTTGCTTGTCTCAATGATTGTGAGAAAACAGTCCATTGCAGTGAGGGTTTCATCTAGTGATATGCTATGAAAATTGTTGTAACTTCTCTTGTTGTACTAAATGCTTGGGATTGAGGCACTTGGATGTTGTGTGGACTGTTTTGAATGATTGAGGATGTTTAATTAATCGATGCATGGCTTGAGTTTAATTAAGTGATCACTTGTGGCTTAATCGCACGGGTAAACATGAAATGAAACCTTAATGACTTGGAAAAACTCGCTAAGTGTTGATCCTATGAATATCGTGTTTAATTATGTGATTAGTAGGCTGCCTGTAGTTTTCCTTGTAGCCCTAAACATGATTCCAATGATTACATGTTGACAAGTAGGCCTTTCTTGCACCCGGTCCCACGTAGATGTCGTTGCATGTTAAATAATCTTATTATTTGATTACTTGAACTTCGAAATGAGTTATATGACTTGATTTACATGCGTTACATGACTGCCCGTTTAATATTCATATAACTCCATGTGCTTTTCAAGTGAAATTACTTGTCATATCGTGCCTCGCGTGTTTACTTGTCAATGTGCAATCTTATGACTGCTCGGAGCCAACCTACTTTGTTGTCCTCCTAATGTGATATATTAAATGTCATAAATGTGCATTGCATACAAGGTTGCAACCTTTCATTCTGGCATGTTAGCGTTCACGCATACCGGGCAGCATCGGGCTTGCCGGTGCAACTGTGACTACCATTGTCCAATTCCCTCTCTCACTTGGGGGCTAGACTTCCTCAGAGAGTTGGGTCGTAGGATTTCGAGGTACATACGGAGTACACCCATTTGGCGTGATAAGGGGATGATTTGAAGTCGGCCGCAACAACTGATACTAGAAATGAACTGAGAGTAAAAGCTCACCGTATCATTTTCACTATGTGTATAAGTACTCTCGCTTGGCTCCTAGAGGACCTCGGGGAGAAAAGACGGGTAATTGTGTTCTTTTACTTTTACATTACATTATGTACTTATTTGTTATATAATGTCATGCTTGAAAAAGGGTTTTCATAAGTTGAACCGAAAAATGAGTTTCAAAACTTATTTCTCATTCCCCCTCGCTGAGTTCATAAGGACTCACCCTCTTTTATCATCTCAGGTGAAAAAGACCAGGAACAGGGACCCGAGGACAACGTGCCTAATGATGATTCCTTGGAAAGATTGCTTGCCCTACGTGCCTTATTTGACTATGGCCATTTTGTGAACGATATGTTGCTTGAAGACTATTTCTTATTTTGCTTGTTGTTGTATTGTAAATGACCCCCGTTGTAATTTGGGGTCTAATTTTGGCTTGTACTGATCATAACTAGATAGACACTACTATGGTCGTTTTTGCTATCGCTATTGACTAGTATCTATCATAGGATTATGAAGTATCAGGTAAGGATTAAGTAAAATGAATCTATCCAATCTTAAACAGGTACTTATTGTTAAGCTAAGATCAACAGGTACTTTTGTAACGAGGATCAACAAACAAACGAGACATAGTATCATGCTAGGCTATTAATCAAACGAGACTTCGAGATAACTAGTAGGCGTTTCGATTGGTTATAAACAGTAATCTTAGTTGGAAATGAAATTGAGATTGAAAGTTTTGAGGTCTTTAGAAAATTAGGTCAAACTAAAGAGCCCAATTACAGTCGTTATGTTGCCAATTTTTCGAAGAATTTGTGGAGTTTAGGCTAAAACGTTAAGTGTTAAACTTTCATGAACGATTAAGTACGTGATATGACTTGAATGTTTAGATCACACCCTAGTCTAACCTTTATAGGTCGGGTTAGGGCGTGACATTTAGTGCCCTAAATCGAATGTTTTCATCAGTTTCGGGACACTTTTCTTCTTTTTCGCTGTTTTTCCATCCCGGAACGTACGTCGTGAGCTACAAAAAGGACGACAACCTAATCCATCACATTTCTATTATCGAATTCCACGGCACCTTGGGCAAGACAACTTCGTTTCACGTAGAGGTTGGGCCCATAAACCGAGGGCGTGGGGCTTATGACCAAGTATCCGTCGCTCCGGTGCGCATAACTTTTGATCCGTAAGGAGTTACGCGGCACGCAGCATTCCGTTGGAAAGTTCCTCGAGTGCTCTACGACAAATACAGCAATCCTGCTTGGCTGTGTCTATTTTTGGAGCCTTAAATCGAACGTTTTCATCAGTTTCGGGAAACTTTTCTTCTTTTGCGCTGTTTTTCCGTCCCGGATCGTACGTCGTGAGCCGTGAAAAGGACGACAACCTAATCCATCAAATTTGTATTATCGAATCCCAAGGTACCTTGGGCATGAAAACTTCGCTTCACGTAGAGACTGGGCCCGAAAACCGAGGGCACGGGGCTAGGGACTAGGTCTCCGTCGCACTGGTGCCCATAACTTTTGATCTGTAAGGAGTTACGCTGTGCACAACATACAGTTGGAAAGCTCTCCGAGAGCTCTACGATAGGTGCAGCTAGCCTGCTTGGTTGTGAATTTTTTGGAGCCCAAAATCGAACGTTTTCATTATTTTTGGGACACTTTTCTTCGTTTGCGCTGTTTTTCCGTTTCGGATCGTACGTCGTGAGCTGCGAAAAGGACGACAACCTAATCCATCACATTTCTATTATCGAATCCCAAGGCACCTTGGGCATGAAAACTTTGCTTCACGTAGAGGCTGGGCCCATAAACAGAGGGGTGGGGCTTGTGACCAGGTATCCGTCGCTCCGGTGCCCATAACTTTTGATCTGTAAGGTGTTATGCGGCGCACATCTTACCGTTGGAAAGCTCTCCGAGAGCTCTACGACAGGGCAGCAATCCTTCTTTGCTCCGCCTATTTTCGGAGCCCTAAATCGAACATTTTCATTAGTTTTGGGACACTTTTCTTCTTTGGCGCTATTTTTCCGTCCCGGATCGTACGTCGTGTGCTGCGAAAAGGACGACAACCTAATCCATCACATTTCTATTATCCAATTCCACGACACCTTAGGGAAGACAAATTCACTTCACTTAGAGGCTGGGCCCGCAAACCGAGGGCATAGGGCTTGTGATCAGGTATCCGTCGCTTCGGTGCCAATAACTTTTGATTTGTAAAGAGTTACGTGGCGCACAACATACCGTTGGAAAGCTCTTCGAGAGCTCTACGATAGGTGCGGCAAGCATGCTCAACTGCACCTATTTTGGGAGCCCAAAATCAAATGTTTTCATCAGTTTCGGGATACTTTTCTTCTTTTGCGCTGTTTTTCCTTCTCGAATCGTACGTCGTGAGTCGTGAAAATGACGAATACCTAATCAATCACATTTCTATTATCGACTCCCACGGCACTTTGGGCAAGACAACTTCGCTTCACGTAAAGGCTGGGACCATAAACCGAGGGCGTGGGGCTTGTGACTAGGTATCCGTCGCTCTGATGCCCATAACTTTTGATCCGTAAGGAGTAACGTGGCGCACAGCATACTGTTGGAAAGCTCTCCAAGAGCTCTACGACAGGCGTAGCAATCCTGCTCTACTGCGCCTATTTTCGTAGTCTTAAATCAAACATTTTCATCATTTTAGGGACACTTTACTTCTTTTGCGCTATTTTTTCGTCCCGGATCGTACGTCGTGCGCTGCGAAAAGGACGACAACCTAATCCATCACATTTCTATTATCAAATCCCATGGTACCTTGGGCAAGACAACTTCGCTTTACGTAGAGGCTGGGCCCGCAAACCGAGGGCGTGGGGCTTGTGACCAGGTATCCGTCGCTCCGGTGCCTATAACTTTTGATCTGTAAGGAGTTACGTAGCGCACAAAATACCGTTGGAAAGCTCTCCGAGAGCTCTACTGCTGGTGCAAAAAGCCTGCTAGGTTGCGCCTATTTTCGGAGCACAAAATCGAACATTTTCATCAGTTTTGGGACACTTTTCTTCTTTTGCACTATTTTTTCGTCAAGGATTGTACGTCGTGAGCCTCGAAAAGGATGACAACCTAATCTGTCACATTTCTATTATCGAATTCCATGGCACATTGGGCAAGACAACTTCACTTCACGTAGAGGCTGGGCCCGTAAACCTAGGGCGTGGCGCTTGTGACCAGGTATCCGTCGTTTCGGTGCCAATAACTTTTGATCTGTAAGGAGTTACGCGGCGCACAGGATACCGTTGGAAAGTTCTTCGAGAGCTCTACGACAGGTGCGGCAAGCATGCTCAGTTGCACCTATTTTGGGAGCCCAAAATCAAACGTTTTCATTAGTTTCGGGATAGTTTTCTTCTTTTGCGCCGTTTTTCTGTCCCGGATCGTACGTTGTGTGCCTCGAAAAGGACGACAACCTAATCCATCACATTTGTATTATCAAATCCCAAGGTACCTTAGGTATGACAACTTCGCTTCACGTAGAGGCTGGGCTTGCAAACCGAGGGCGTGGGGCTAGGGACTAGGTCTCTGTCGCACCAGTGCCCATAACTTTTGATCCGTAAAGAGTTATGCTCCGCACAGCTTATCGTTGGAAAGCTCTCTAAGTGCTCTACGATGGGTGCAGCAAGCCTGCTTGGTTGTTCCTTTTTTTGAGCCCAAAATTGAACATTTTCATTAGTTTCGGGATATTTTTTTTCTTTTGCGCTGTTTTTTCATTTCGAATCGTATGTCGTGAGCTGCGAAAAGGATGACAACCTAATCCATCAAATTTCTATTATCGAATCCCAAGGTACCTTGGGCATGACAATTTCGCCTCACGTAGAGGCTGGGCCGATAAACCGAGAGGTGGGGTTTGTGACCAGGTATCCGTCGCTCCGGTGCCCATAACTTTTGATCCGTAAGGTGTTACGCAGCGCACAGCTTACCGTTGGAAAGCTCTCCGAGAGTTCTACGACAGGTGCAGCATTCCTGCTTTGTTGCGCTTGTTTTTGGAGCCCTAAACCGAACGTTTTCATCAATTTTGGGACACTTTTCTTCTTTTGCACTATTTTTTCGTCCCGGATCATACGTCGTTCGCTGTGAAAAGGACGACAACCTAATCCATCACATTTCTATTATCCAATCCCACCGCACCTTGGGGAAGACAACTTCACTTCACGTAGAGGTTGGGCCCGCAAACCGAGGGCGTAGGGCTTGTGACCAGGTATTCGTCGCTCCGGCGCCAATAACTTTTACACTGTAAGGAGTTACACGGTGCACAGCATACCGTTGGAAAGCTCTTCGAGAGCTCTACAATAGGTGCGGCAAGCATACTCAGCTGCACCTATTTTGGTAGCCCAAAATCAAACGTTTTCATCAGTTTCGGGATACTTTTCTTCTTTTGCGTTGTTTTCCTTCCTGGATCGTACGTCGTGAGCCGCGAAAAGGACAAAAACCTAATCAATCACATTTCTATTATAGAATCCCACGGCACCTTGGGCAAGACAACTTCGCTTCACGTAGAGGCTGGGCCCGTAAACTGAGGGCGTGGGGCTTATGACCAGGTATCCGTCGCTCCGGTGCCCATAACTTTTGATCCGGAAGGTGTTATGCGGCGCACAGCTTACCGTTGGAAAGCTCTCCAAGAGCTCTACGACAGGGCAGCAATCCTGCTTTGCTCCACCTATTTTCGGAGCCCTAAATCAAACGTTTTCATCAGTTTCGGAACACTTTTCTTCTTTGGCGCTATTTTTCCGTCCCGGATCGTACGTCGTGCGCTGCGAAAAGGATGACAACCTAATCCATCACATTTCTATTATCAACTCCAAAGGCACTTTGGGCAAGATAACGTCGCTTAACGTAGAGGCTGGGCCCACAAACCGAGGGCGTGGGGCTTGAGACCAGGTATCCGTCGCTCCGGTGCCCATAACTTTTGATCCGTAAGGAGTTACGCAGTGCAAAACATACCGTTGGAAAGCTCTCCAAGAGCTCTACTACTGGTACAAAAAGCCTACTAGGTTGCGCCTATTTTCGGAGCCCAAAATTGAACGTTTTCATCAGTTTTGGGACACTTTTCTTCTTTTGTGCTATTTTTTCGTCAAGGATCGTACGTCGTGAGCTGCGAAAAGGACGACAGCCTAATCCATCACATTTCTATTATCGAATCCCATGGCACCTTGGGCAAGACAACTTCACTTCAAGTAGAGGCTGGGCCCCTAAACCGAGGGCGTGGGGCTTGGGACTAGGTCTCCGTTGCTTTAGTGCCCATAAGTTTTGATCCGTAAGGAGTTACGCGGCGCACAACATATAGTTGGAAAGCACTCCGAGAGCTCTACGATGGGTGAGGAAAGCCTGCACGGCTGTGCCTATTTTGGAGCCCAAAATTGAACATTTTCATCAATTTCGGGAAATATTTCTTTTTTTGCGCTATTTTTCTGTCCCAGATCGTACGTCGTGAGCCGCGAAAAGGACGACAACCTAATCCATCACATTTCTATTATCGAATCCCATGGCACCTTGGGCAAGACAACTTCACTTCAAGTAGAGGCTGGGCCCGTAAACCGAGGGCATGGGGCTTGGGACTAGGTCTCCGTTGCTTCAGTGCCCATAAGTTTTGATCCGTAAGGAGTTACGCAGCGCACAACATACAGTTGGAAAGCACTACGAGAGCTCTACGACGGGTGAGGAAAGCCTGAACGGCTGCGCCTATTTTTGGAGCCCAAAATTGAACATTTTCATCAATTTCGGGAAAC
This sequence comes from Ehretia macrophylla, assembly GCA_037974665.1. Lineage (NCBI taxonomy): Eukaryota > Viridiplantae > Streptophyta > Magnoliopsida > Boraginales > Ehretiaceae > Ehretia > Ehretia macrophylla. The sequence goes on from CM075779.1 coordinate 52,306,070, forward strand.
GTTTCTTTTTTTGCGCTATTTTTCTGTCCTAGATCGTGCGTCGTGAGCCGTGAAAAGGACGACAACCTAATCTATCACATTTCTATTATTGAATCCCACGGCACCTTGGGCAAGACAACTTCGCTTCATGTAGAGACTGGGCCTATAATTCGAGGGTGTGGGGCTTGTGACCAGATATCCGTCACTCCGGTGTGCATAACTTTTGATCCGTAAGGAGTTAGGCGGCGCACAACATACCGTTGGAAAGCTCCTCGAGAGCTCTACGACAGGTGCATCAATTCTGCTTGGCTGCACCTGTTTTCACAGCCCTAAATTGAACATTTTTATCAGTTTCGGGATACTTTTCTTCTTTTGCGCTATTTTTTCGTCCTGGATCGTACATCATGAGTCGCGAAAAGGACGACAACCTAATCCATCACATTTCTATTATCGAATCCCACAACACCTTGGGCAAGACAACTTCGCTTCACATAGAGGATGGGCCCATAAACCGAGGGCGTGGGGCTTGTGACTTGGTATCCGTCGCTCCTGTGCCCATTACTTTTCATCCATAAAGAGTTACGCGATGCACAATATACCGTTGGAAAGCTCTCCGAGAGCTCTACGACAGGTGCAGCAATCCTGTTCGGCTGTACCCATTTTCGGAGCCCTAAATCGAATGTTTTCATCAGTTTCGGGATACTTTTCTTCTTTTGCGCTATTTTTCCATCCCGAATCATACGTCGTGCGCCGCAAGAAGGACGACAACCTAATCCTTTAAATTTCTATTATCAAATCCCACGACACTTTAGGCAAGACAACTTCGCTTCACGTAGAGGCTGGGCCCACAAATCGGGGGCGTGGGGCTTGTGACCAGGTATCTGTCGCTCCGGTGCCCATAACTTTTGATCCGTAAGGAGTTATGCAACGCACAACATACCATTGGAAAGTTCTCCGAGAGCTCTACGATAGGTGTAGCAATCCTTCTTGGCTGTACCTATTTTCGGAGCCCTAAATCTAACATTTTCATCAGTTTCAGGACACTTTTCTTCTTTTGCGCTATTTTTCCATCCCGGATCGTACGTCGTGCGCTGCGAAAAGGGCAACAACCTAATCAATCATATTTCTATTATCAAATCCCACGGCACCTTGGGCAAGACAACTTCGCTTCATGTAGAGGCTGGGCCCGCAAACCGAGGGCATGGGGCCTATGACCAAGTATCCGTCGCTCCGGTGCCCAAAACTTTTGATCCGTAAGGAGTTACGCAGCGCACAACATACCGTTGGAAAGCTCTCTGGGAGCTTTACGACAGGTGCAGCAATCCTGCTTGGCTGTACTTGTTTTCAGATCCCTAAATTGAACGTTTACATCAGTTTTTGAACATTTTTTTTCTTTTGCCCTATTTTTCCGTCTCAGATCGTACGTCGTTCCATGCAAAAATGATGACAACCTAATCCATCACATTTCTATTATCAAATCTCAAGGCACCTTGGGCAAGACAACTTCGCTTCACGTAGAGGCTGGACCCGTAAACCGAGGGCGTGGGGCTTGTGACCAGGTATCTGTGGCTCCGGTGCCCATAACTTTTGATCCGTAAGGAGTTACGCGGCGCACATCATACCGTTGGAAAGCTCTCTGAGAGCTCTACAACAGGGGCAGCAATCCTGCTCTACTGTGCATGTTTTCGCAGTCCTAAATCGAATGTTTACATCAGTCTCGGTACACTTTTCTTCTTTGGCGCTATTTTTCCGTCAAGGATCGTACGTCATGAGCGGTAAAAAGGACGACAACCTAATCCATCACATTTCTATTATCAAATCCCATGGCACCTGGGCAAGACAACTTCACTTCACGTAGAGGCTGGGCCTATAAACCGAGGGCATGGGGCTTGTGGCCAGGTATCCGTCGCTTCGGTACGCATAACTTTTGATCCATAAGGAGTTTTGTGGCGCGCTTCATTCCGTTGGAAAGCTCCTCGAGTGCTCTATGCGAGGTGCAGCAATCCTGCTAGGCTGTGCCTATTTTCGGAGCCCTAAATTGAACGTTTTCATCAGTTTCGAAAAACTTTTCTTCTTTTGCGCTATTTTTCAGTCTCGGATCGTACGTCGTGAGCCACGAAAAGGACGACAACCTAATCCATCATATTTGTATTATCAAATCCCAAGGCTCCTTGGGCAAGACAACTTCGCTTCACGTAGAGGCTGGGCCCATAAACTAAGGGTGTGGGACTTGTGACCAGGTATCTATCACTTCGGTGCCCATAACTTTTGATCCGTAAGGAGTTACGCAGCGCACAACATACCGTTGGAAAGTTCTCCGAGAGCTCTACGATAGGTGTAGCAATCCTTCTTGGTTGTACCTATTTTCGGAGATCTAAATCGAACATTTTCATCAGTTTTAGGACACTTTTCTTCTTTTGCGCTATTTTTCCATCCCGGATCGTACGTCGTGCGCCGTGAAAAGGACGACAACCGAATCCTTCATATTTCTAGTATCAAATCCCACGGCACCTTAGGCAAGACAACTTCGCTTCATGTAGAGACTGGGCCCACAAATCGGGGGCGTGGGGCTTGTGACCAGGTATCCGTTGCTCCGGTGCCCAAAACTTTTGATCCGTAAGAAGTTACGCAGCACACAACATACAGTTGGAAAGCTCTTTGAGAGCTCTATGACAGGTGCAGCAATCCTGCTTGGTTGTACTTGTTTTCAGATCCCTAAATTGAACGTTTACATCAGTTTCTGAACATTTTTCTTCTTTTGTGTTATTTTTTCATCCCGGATCGTACGTCGTGCTCTGCGAAAGTACGACACCCTAATCCATCACATTTCTATTATCAAATCCCATGGCACGTAGGGCAAGAAAACTTCGCTTCACATAGAGGCTGGGCCCGCAAACCGAGGGCGTGGGGCTTGTGACCAGGTATCCATCGATCCAGTGCAAATAACATTTGATTCGTAAGGAGTTACGCGACACAGCATACCCTTGGAAAGCTCTTCGAGAGATCTACGACGGGTGCAGCAAGCATGCTCAGCTGCACCTATTTTGGGAGCCCAAAATCAAACGTTTTCATCAGTTTCGAGATACTTTTCTTCTTTTGCGCTGTTTTTCTGTCCCGGATAGTATGTCGTGAGTGGCAAAAATGACTAAAACCTAATCAATCACATTTCTATTATCGAATCCCACGGCACCTTGGGCAAGACAACTTCACTTCACGTAGAGGCTGGGCCCGTAAACCGAGGGCGTGGGGCTTGTGACCAGGTATCCGTCGCTCCGGTGCCCATTACTTTTGATCCGTAAGGAGTTACACGGTGAATAGCATACCGTTCGAAAGCTCTCCGAGAGCTCTACAACAGGTGCTGCAATCCTGCTTTGCTGTGCCTGTTTTTGCAACCCTAAATCGAACATTTTCATCAGTCTCGGGACACTTTTCTTCATTTGCGCTGTTTTTTCGTCCCGGATCGTACGTCGTGAGCCGTAAAAATGACGACAACCTAATCCATCACATTTGTATTATCGAATCCCAAGGCACCTTGGGCATGACAACTTCGCTTCACGTAGAGGCTGGGCCAGTAAACCGAGGGCGTGGGGCTTGGGACTAGGTCTCCGTCGCTCCGGTGCCCATAACTTTTGATCCGTAAGGAGTTACGCAGCGCACAGCATACCGTTGGAAAGCTCTTCGAGAGCTCTACGACAGGTGAGGAAAGCCTGCTTGGCTGCGCCTGTTTTTGGAGCCCAAAATCAAATATTTTCATTAGTTTCAGGATATTTTTCTTCTTTTACGCTATTTTTCTGTCCCGGATCGTACGTCGTGAGCTGTGAAACGGACGATAACCTAATCTATCACATTTCTATTATCGAATCACATAGAACATTAAGCAAGGCAACTTCGCTTCACGTAGAGGCTGGGCCCATAAACCGAGGGCGTGGGGCTTGTGACCAGGTATCCGCCGCTCTGGTACGCATAACTTTTGATCCGTAAAGAGTTACGCGACGTATAGCATGCCGTTGGAAAGCTCTCCGAGAACTCTACGACAAGTGCAGCAATCTTGCTTGGCTCTACCTATTTTCAGAGCCTTAAATCGAACATTTTCATCAGTTTCGGGACACTTTTCTTCTTTTGCGCTATTTTTCCGTCCCGGATAGTACGTCGTGAGCTGCGAAAAGGACGACAACCTAATCCACCACATTTCTATTATCAAATCTCACGGCACCTTTGACAAGACAACTTCACTTCACGTAGAGGTTAGGCCCGCAAACCGAGGGTGTAGGGTTTGTGACTAGGTATCCGTCGCTCCGGTGCCCATAACTTTTGATCTGTATGGAGTTACGCGGCGCACAACATACCGTTGGAAAGCTCTCCGAGAGCTCTATTACGAGTGCAGCAAGCCTGCCCGGTTACGTCTATTTTCGGAACCCAAAATTGAATATTTTCTTCAATTTCGGAACATTTTTCTTTTTCTACGCTGTTTTTCCATTCCGGATCGTATGTCATCAGCCGCGAAAAGGACGTCAACCTAATCCATCACATTTCTATTATCGAATCCCATGGCACCTTGGGCAAGACAACTTCACTTCACGTAGAAGCTGGGTCTGCAAACCGAGGACGTTGGGCATGGGGCCAGGTATCCATCGCTCTGGTGTCCATAACTTTTCATCCGTAAGGAGTTACGCAGCGTACAATATACCGTTGGAAAACTCTCCGAGAGCTCTACGACGGGGGCAGCAAGTCTGCTCGGCTGCGCCTGTTTTTGGAGCCCAAAATCGAACGCTTTCATCAGTTTCGAGACACTTTTATTCTTTTATGCTGTTTTTTCATCCCGAATTGCACGTCGTCAACCGTGAAAAGAATGACAACCTAATCCATCACATTTCTTTTATCAAATCCGATGGCACCTTGGGCAAGACAACTTCGCTTCACGTAGAGGCTGGGCCCGCAAACCAAGGGCGTGGGGCTTAGGATCAGGTCTCCGTCGCTCCGGTGCCCATAACTTTTGATCCGTAAGGAGTTACGCGGCGCACAGCATACTGTTGGAAAGCTCTCCAACAGGTCTACGACGGGTGTAGCAAGCCTGCTCGGCTGTGCCTGTTTTTAGAGCCCAAAATTGAATGTTTTCATCAATTTCGGGATGCTTTTCTTCTTTTGCGCTGTTGTTTCATTACAGATTGTATGTCGTGAGCCGCGAAAAGGACAACAACCTAATATGTCATATATCTATTATCGAATCCCATGGTACCTTGGGCAAGTCAACTTCGCTTCACATAAAGGCTGGGCCCACAAACCGAGGGCGTAGGGCTTGGGACCAGGTCTCCATCGCTCCGGTGCCCATAACTTTTGATTCGTAAGGAGTTACGCGGCTCACAACATACCGTTGGAAAGCTCGTCGAGTGCTCTACGATAGGTGCAGCAATCCAGCTTTGCTGCGCCTATTTTCAGAGCCCTAAATCGAACGTTTTAATTAGTTTCGGGAGACTTTTCTTCTTTTGCGTTGTTTTTTCGTCCCGGATCATACGTTGTGAGCTGCAAAAAGGACGACAACCTAATCCATCATATTTCTATTATCGAATCCCACGGCACCTTGGGTAAGACAACATCACTTCACGTGGAGGCTGGGCCCGCAAACCAAGGTTGTAGGGCTTGTGACCAGGTATCCGTCGCTCCGGTGCCCATAACTTTTGATCCGGAAGGAGTTACGCGGTGGACAGCATACCGTTGGAAAGCTCTCCGAGAGCTCTACGACAAGTACAATAATTTTGCTCGGCTGTGCCTATTTTCGGAGCCCTAAAATGAACGTTTTCATCAGTTTCGGGATACTTTTCTTCTTTTGCGCTATTTTTTGGTCCCGGATCGTGCGTCGTGAGCTGCGGAAAAGACGACAACCTAATCCATCACATTTCTATTATCAAATCCCACGACACCTTGGGCAAGACAACTTCGCTTCATGTAGAGGCTGGGCCCGCAAACCGAGGGCGTGGGGCTTGTGACCAGGTATCCGTCACTCCGGTGCCCATAACTTTTGATCCGTAAGGAGTTATGTAGCGCACAACATACCGTTAGAAAGCTCTCCGAGAGCTCTACTACAAGTGCAGCAAGCCTGCTCGATTGCGCCTATTTTCGGAGCCCAAAATCGAATATTTTCATCTGTTTCGGGACACTTTTCTTCTTTTGCACTACTTTTCCGTCCCGGATCGTACGCCGCGAGCCGCGAAAAGGACAACAACTTAATCCGTCACATTTTTATTATCGAATCCCACCACACCTTGGGCAAGACAACTTCAATTCACGTAGAGGCTGGCCGCGCAAACCGAGGACGTGGGGCTTGGGACCAGGTCTCCGTCGCTCTGGTGCCCATAAGTTTTGATCCGTAAGGAGTTACGCAGTGCACAACATACCGTTGGAAAGCTCTCCGAGAGCTCTACGATGGGTAAGGAAAGCCTGCTCGGTTGCGCCTGCTTTTGGAGCCCAAAATTGAACATTTTCATCAGTTTTCGGATACTTTTCTTCTTTTGCGCTATTTTTCCGTCCCGGATCGCACGTCGTGAGCCGCGAAAAGGACGACAACCTAATCTATCACATTTCTATTATCGAATCCCATAGAACCTTGGGCAAGACAACTTCGCTTCACGTAGAGGCTGGGCCTATAAACCGAGGGCGTGGGCCTTGTGACCAGGTATCCGTTGCTCTGGTGCGCATAACTTTTGATCTGTAAGGAGTTGCGCGGTGCAGAGCATTCCGTTGGAACGCTCTCCGAGAGCTCTACGACGGGTGAGGAAAGTCTGCTCGGCTGCGCTTGTTTTTGTTGCCTAAAATCGAACATTTTCATCAGTGTTGGGACACTTTTCTTCTTTTGCGTTGTTTTTTCATCCCAGATCTTACGTCGTGTGCCGCGAAAAGGACGACAACCTAATCTATCACAATTCTATTATCGAATCCCATGGTACCTTGGGCAAGACAACTTCGCTTCACGTATAGGTTGAGCCCATAAACCGAGGGCGTGGGGCTTGTGACCAGGTATCCGTCGTTCCGGTGCCCATAACTTTTGATCCGTAAGGAGTTAAGTGGCGCACAACATACCGTTGGAAAGCTCTCCGAGAGCTCTACAACAAGTGCAGCAATCCTGCTTGGCTGTGCCTATTTTTGAAGCCCTAAATCGAACGTTTTCGTCAGTTTTGGGACACTTTTCTTCTTTTACGCTGTTTTTTTGTCCCGAATCGTACGTCGTCAGCAGTGAACAGGACGACAACCTATTACATAAATTTTCTATTACCGAATCCCATAGAACCTTGGGCAACACAACTTCGCTTCACGCATAGGCTGGGCCCGCAAACCGAGGGCATAGGGCTTGGACCAGGTCTCCGTCGCTTCGATGCCCATAACTTTTGATCCGTAATGGGTTACGTAGCGCACAGCTTACCGTTGGAAAGCTCTCCGAGAGCTCTACGACGAGAATAGCAAGCCTGCTCAGCTGCTCCTATTTTTGAAGCCCAAAATCAAACGTTTTTATCAGTTTTGCGACACTTTTATTCTTTTGTGTTGTTTTTTCGTCCTGGATCGTACGTCATCAGCCGCGAAAAGGACGACAACCTAATCCAATCACATTTCTATTATCGAATCCGATGGCACCTTGGGCAAGACAACTTCACTTCACGTAGAGGCTTGGCCCACAAACCGAGGGCTTGGGGCTTTGGACCAGGTCTCTGTCGCTCCGGTGCCCATAACTTTTGATCCGTAAGGAGTTACGTGCCACACAGCATACCGTTGGAAAGTTCTCCGAAAGCTCTACGATGGGTACAGCAAGCCTGCTCGGCTGTGCCTATTTTTGGAGCCCAAAATCGAACGTTTTAATTAGTTTCGGGACATTTTTCTTCTTTTGCGCGATTTTTTCATCCCAGATCGTACGTCGTGAGCCGTGAAAAGGATGACAACCTAATCCATCACATTTCTATTATCGAATCCCATAGCACCTTGGGCAAGACAACTTCGCTTCACTTAGAGGCTGGGCCCGTAAACCGAGGGTGTAGGGCTTATGACCAGGTATCTATTGCTCCGGTGCCCATAACTTTTGATCCATAAGGAGTTACGCGGCGCACAGCATACCGTTAGAAATCTCTCTGAGAGCTCTACGACAAGTATTGTAATCATGCTCAGCTACGCCTATATTTGGAGCCCTAAATCGAATGTTTTCATCAGTTTTGGGACAATTTTCTTCTTTTGTGCTATTTTTCCGTCCCGAATCGTACGTCGTGAGCCACAAAGAGCACGACAACCTAATCCATCACAATTCTATTATCAAATCCCACGGTACCTTGGGCAAGACAACTTTGCTTCACGTAGAGGCTGGGCCTGCAAACCGAGGGCATGTGGCTTAGGACTAGGTCTCCGTCGCCTCGGTACCTATAACTTTTGATCCGTAAGGCGTTACGCAGCGCAGAGCTTACCGTTGGAAAGCTGTACGAGAGCTCTACGACTGGAACAACAAGCATGCTCGGCTGCTCCTATTTTTGAAGCCCAAAATTGAACGTTTTCGTCCATTTTGGGACACTTTTCTTCTTTTACACTGTTTTTCAGTCCCAGATCGTACATCGTCAGCCGCGAAAAGGACGACAGCCTAATCCATCACTTTTCTATTACCGAATCCTACGGTACTTTGGGCATGACAACTTTACTTCACGTAGAGGATGGGCCCGTAAACCGAGGGCGTGTGGCTTGTGACCAGGTATCCATCGCTTCGATACCCATAACTTTTGATCCATAAGGAGTTACGCGGTGCACAACATACCGTTGGAAAGCTCTCCGAGAGCTCTACGATAAGTGCAGCAAGCCTGCTCGGCTGTGCCTATTTTCGGAGCCCTAAATCGAATGTTTTCATCAGTTTTGGGACACTTTTCTTCTTTTGTGCTATTTTTTGGTCCCGGATCGTACGTCGTGAGCCGCAAAAAGGAAGACAACCTAATCAATCACATTTCTATTTTTGAATCCCACAGCACCTTGCGCAAGACAACTTCGCTTCACATAGAGGCTGGCCCGCAAACTGAGGACGTGGGGCTTGTTACCAGGTATCCGTCGCTCCGGTGCCCATAACTTTTGATCCGTAAGGAGTTACGCAGCCCACAGTACACCGTTGGAAAGCTCTCCGAGAGCTCTACAACTGGAGCAGCAGGCACACTCAACTGCACCTATTTTTGGAGCCCAAAATAGAATATTTTCATCAGTTTTAGGATACTTTTCTTCTTTTACGATGTTTTTTCGTCTCGGATCGTACATCGTGAGCTGCGAAAAGGACGACAACCTAATCCATCACATTTTTATTATCGACAGGTGCAGCAAGTCTGCTCGGCTGCGCCTATTTTTGGAGCCCTAAATTGAACATTTTCATCAATTTTTGGACACTTTTATGCTTTTGCACTGTTTTTTCATCCTGGATCGTACGTCGTGACCTGCGAAAAGGACGACAACCTATTTCATCACATTTCTATTATCAAATCCCTCGGCACCTTGGGCAAGACAACTTCGCTTCACGTAGAACTGGGCCCGCAAACCGAGGGCGTGGGACTTATGACCAGGTATCCGTCGCTCCGGTGCCTATAAGTTTTGATCCGTAAGGAGTTACGCGGCGTACAACATACCGTTGCAAAGCTCTCCAAGAGCTCTACGACGAGTGCAACAAGCTTGCAAGGTTACGCTTGTTTTCGGAGCCCAAAATCGAACGTTTTCATTAGTTTTGGAACACTCTTCATCTTTTGCGCTATTTTTTCGTCCCGGATCGTTCGTCGTGAGCCGCGAAAAGGACGACAACCTAATCTATCACATTTCTATTATCGAATCCCACGGCACCTTGCGCAAGACAACTTCGCTTCACGTAGAGGCTAGGCCCGCAAACTGAGGATGTGGGGCTTAAAACCAGGTATCCGTCGCTCTGGTGCCCATAACTTTTGATCCGTAAGGAGTTACGCGGCACACAACATAGCGTTGGAAAGCTCTCCGAGAGCTCTACCATAGGTGGAGCAATCCTACTCGACTGCGCCTATTTTTAGAGCCCTAAATCGAACGTTTCCATTAGTTCTGGGACACCTTTCTTCTTTTGCACAGTCCCAGAACGTTTCCATCGTACGTCGTGAGCTGCAAAAAGGATGACAACCTAATCCATCACGTTTCTATTATCAAATCCCATGGTAGCTTGGGCAAGATAACTCCACTTCACGTAGAGGCTGGGCCCACAAACCGAGGGCGTGGAGCTTGTGACCAGGTATCCGTCGCTTCGGTGCCTATAACTTTTGATCTGTAAGGAGTTACGCGGTGCACAACATTCCGTTGGAAAGCTCTCTGAGAGCTCTACTACGGGTGCAACAAACCTGCTCAGTTATTTTAAGGCCCGACCTCGATTTGCATAGGATACCGGGTTTCGTGTGTCCTAACTTAGATTTGCGTGCCTAGACCTAGGTTTAAGAATTGTGTTTCATTTTGTGTGCCTTGCATTGAATTATGTGCAGTCATTTAGGGTTGCATGCATTTAATTAGGAAACGTTCATTCGTCTCGTAGTTCGTGCCTTACCTCGTAGTGCGTGCCCTAAACCTAAAAAAGTGTACCTACACGTTAATCAAGAAAGCATCTTACACGAAGCACTAGATCATTAGTTAATCCTACAAATCCCACTAACTAATATTAATTTGATAATTCAACCTACTAGAAGATAAAATCTCACAAAAAGCTAGACATTCTTTATTCCTTATTCTTTATTCTTTGCATATCCCAAACACACAATTAATTATTGCTCAACCAAGACAAAAATTCAGATTTTAACACACCCTTGGCCGACCACTAGGAGCCATTGTCCATGCATTTTAATTTCAAACTCTATTCCTAAACATTCTATGACAATTCTATGACACAAAGCAATAAAAAATTAGCTCAAACCCTCCTTAAATCTCCAAATCTTGACACAAGCTCCTTGCCCATGCTAGACACTTCAAATGATGCTTCTTGAAGACACAAAAATCTGAATTTTACATGCTCAAGGCCGACACAAGCATCAATACCCATCAAGCTTCATTTTTTTTTTTTTGTCATTCTTTATCTCTTTCTCTCATTCTTCTCTCCTTCTCTCATTTCTTCTCTCTCTCTCTCGGCCTTGGCTGAGTTTCTACACTCCATAGCTTAACTTCATCACTCAATGGTTCATCAAGACATGCAAGAAGCTTAGGATCTCGACCAAGCAAAACTAGGAGCAAAGAAGCACATATGCAAGCCTTTAGCACATCCATTTCTGCTTAGGTGAGTTTGTTAGCTTCCATTTCTTTTCTTCTTGTTCTAACCACATACACCTACTAAGAACATGGTAACTTAGCTAGGAAATTAGAGAAATCCCAAGTGGTCTCTCGGCTAAGCAAGGAAAAAGATCAACTTTTTGCTTCACCAAGAGTTTGAGCATCTTCTTTGTTGTCTTGCTAAGGTGAGGGCTAAAACTTCTTGAAAATCTTTCAAAAAAACCACATGCATGCCCTTAAATGTCTAACTTTACTTCTGTACTTGAGATATATGTGTGTTCATGAGCTTTTATAAACATGCATGGCAAGATATTTGGCTAGAATGTGATGATAGATGAAATTGGGTATGTGAAAGCCTTCTGCCTTGTTGGTGCGAAGTGATTTTGACTAGGTAAATGATGTTGAAAATGTGTGAAAATTGGTAGGTAACTATTTTTGCCAGTTCTAAGCATTTTTTGTAGAAATAGGACAAAGCTAATTTCGACTCTAAAGTCCTAAAAAATGGCTAATTATCAAAATGTGTCCAAATCTGGAAAGTCTGGAAAAATGAAGCAAGTTTTGGCAGATTCACTGACCTTGTAGAACGAACACGTTTTGACTTAGTAAATGACATCCAAAATGCAGGAAATTTGGTGTTATGCTATATTTTTCATTTCTGGACATTTTTGTCAAAAATGGACCAAGGCTAAATCTTACCCTAAGGCCCTCAAAAACCAAAAGTATTGAAATGTGTGCAAATCTGGACAGTTTTGTGTAGTCTTACTATTTTGGCTATAACTCTTGAACCCGAACTCCAAATGATGCGAGGTTTGTTTCTGAATTTAGTTCACTCCTTAAGCTTTAATTTGATATCTTGTTCACTGGAATTGGAGATTATTTGCTTGTCTCAATGATTGTGAGAAAATAGTCCATTGCAGTGAGGGTTTCACCTATTGATATGCTTAGAAAAATTATTGTATCTTCTCTTGTTGTATTAAATGCTTGGGATTGTGGCATTTGGATGTTGTGTGGACTATTTTTAATGCTTGAGGGTGTTGAATTAATCAATGCATGGCTTGAGTTTAATTACGTGACAACTTGGGGTTTAATCGCACGGGTAAGAACGAATTGAAACCCTAGTAACTAGGTAAACTCGCTAAGTGTTGATCCTTTGGATATTGTGTTTGATTATGTGTTTAATAGGCTGCCTGTAGTTGCCCTTGTAGCCCTAAATATGATTTGATGATTACATGTTGATAAGTAGGCCTTTCTTGCACCCGGTCCCACGTAGATGTCGTTGCATGATGAATAATCTTATTATTTGATTACGTGAACTTTGAAATGAGTTATATGACTTGATTTACATACGTTACATGACTGCCCGTTTAATTTCATATAACTCTATGTGCTTTTCAAGTGAATTTACTTGTCATATCGTGCTTCGCGTGTTTAATTGTCAATGTGCAATCTTATGACTGCTCGGAGGCAACCTACTTTGTTGTCCTCCAAATGTGATATATTAAATGTCATAAATGTGCATTGCATACAAGGTTGCAACCTTTCATTCTGGTTTGGTAGAGTTCACGCACACCGGGCTGCATCGGGCTTGCTGGTGCAACCGTGACTACCATTGTCCAATTCCCTCTCTCGCTTGGGGGCTAGACTTCCTCAGAGAGTTAGGTCGTAGGATTCCGGGGTACATCCGGAGTACACCCATTTGGCATGATAAAGGGATGATTTGAAGTCGGTCGCAACAACTGATACTGACATGAACTGAGAGCAAAAGCTCACCGTATCCTTTTCACTATGTGTATAAGTACTCTCTCTTGGTTCCTAGAGGACCTCGGGGAGGAAAGACGGGTAATTGTGTTCCTTTACTTTTACATTACGTTATGTACTTACTTGTGATATATTCATGCTTGTAAAAAGGGTTTTCATAAGTTGAACCGAAAAAATGAGTTTCAAAACTTATTTCTCGTTTCCCCTCGCTGAGTTCATAAGGACTCACCCTCTTTTATCATCTCAGGTGAAGAAGACCAGGAACAGGTACCCGAGGACGACGTGCCTAACGATGATTCCTCGGAATGATTGCTTGCCCTACGTGCCTTACGTGACTATGGCCATTTTGTGAACAATATGTTGCTTGAAGACTATTTCATTTCTTATGATGCTTGTTGTTGTAATGTAAAAGGCCCCCGTTGTAATTTGGGGTCTAATTTTGGCTTGTACTGATAATAACTAGATAGACACTACTATGGTCATTTTTGCTATCGTTATTGGCTTGTATCTATCATAGGGTTATGAAGTATTAGGTAAGGACTAAGTAAAATGAACCTATCCAATCTTAAGCAGGTACTCATTGTTAAGCTAATATCAACAAGTACTTTTGTAACGAGGACAAACAAACAAACGAGACATAGTATTATGCTAGGTTATTAATCAAACGAGACTTCGAGATAACTGGTAGGCGTTTCGATTGGTTATAAATAGTAATCTTAGTTGGAAATGAAATTGAGATTGGAAATTTTGAGGCGTTTAGAGAATTAGATCAAACTAAAGAGCCCAATTACAGCTATTATGCTTTCGGTTTTTCGAAAAATTGTGGAATTTAGGCTAAAACGTTAAGTCTTAAACCCTTTTGAATGATTAAATACGTGAAAGGACTTGAATGTTTAGATCACACCCTAGTCTAACCTTTATACGCTGGGTTGGGGCGTGACACCTTATAGTTAGAATGGTATCAGAGCTTAGATTGCTTAAGCCGGGTTTAACTCTCGGAGCATGGGTAGAAGCCCTAAGATTATTAGGATGACTTGTTTATGTGTTAATATGTGATAATGTTAATTGTGCCTTCTATGTTCTATGTGCTTACGTGATTAACATGTCTTAATTATTTATAGAATTGTGTATCTATATTATGTTGCATATCTTGTGCATTAAATTCTTGTTTGTCGTATTCCAATAAATTATGCATCGTAATATGTGCCTATAGATGGTTGGCCTTAGTACCTGCACTATTAATAGGAGCGGTGAGCCCCAAGAGACCGGAGATGGCTATCAAACTAATCTCGGCATGGCTATGTTTAATATGATGGCGAATGCCATGGATCGCATGTCGCGAGTGATGGAACGTCAAGATGCACGTGAAGCAAACAACAACAACAATAGGAATGGTGGTAATCATGGGAGACATATCAGAATGAGGGAGTTCCTTGACTTTCGCCCGTCCAAATTCCACGGGGAAGCTGATGATGAGAAAGCAGAGGCTTGGCTGTTTGAGATTGAGAGGATTTTCAGGCCACTTGACTATACTAATGAAGAAAAGGTGGAGTTTGCTGTGTTTTTGTTGCACGAGGATGTTGAGCATTGGTGGCACACAATGGAGGCACTGTGGGAAACTGATCATACACCTCGCTTGTAGGGTAATTTCGTTAAGGCATTCAAGGAGAAATATGTACCTGCAGTTTTCAAGCAGAGGCGGATTGAGGAATTCATGCACTGGAACCAGGGTAACATGACGGTGGCCCAGTACGAGGCTCGTTTTGACCGACTGTCCCGCTATGCTCAATACATGGTCAGTACTCCTGAGGCGAAGATGTGGAAATTTATGACTAGATTGAGGCTGGAGATTCAGGACCAGTTGGCTTTGCATGACTTCGATACTTATTCTGCTCTCTTTGCTGCTGCTTCCCGAGTTGAGAAGAGGAAACTTGATAGAGCCGGTTCGAGTCAGCCGAATAAGAAACCATACCAGCCTCTAGGTCAACAAAGGAAATTCTAGAGCCAGAGTCGTAGTCAGGGCTAGAGCCAGAATAGACCAGCTAATAACCGTGGCCCGACTAAAGCTCCATCAGCCTCTTCCACCCGCGGATCCACATGTAGTACACCTGCTACTCAGTCTATCAATTGTTCTTATTGTGACAAGAAGGGTCATACAGAGGCCTAGTGTTGGAAGAAGTCAGGACGATGTGTGTGGTATGGCAGTGATCAGCATTAGATCAAGGATTGCCCTAAATGGAAAGTAGGACAAAATCAGGTTAAACCACCTGGTAGTGGCAAGACTCCAGTTCCTAGAGTTCAGGCTCGAGCTTATGCTATTGAGTGTGAGGAGCTTCTGGACGAGGCCGCTGTTGTTGAAGGTACATTCTTCATACTGAATCAACCTGTTAGGGTGCTAATTGACCCAGGTGCTACTCATTCATTTATTACTCCCTTATGTGTGCAACGTGTGAAACTGAGAGTTGTATGTTTGCCTTATGAAGTAGAAGTTAGTACTCTGATAGGTTCTAAACTTGTTACTAGCTTAGCTTGTAAAGCATGTAAAATCCAAATTAAAGATAGGGAATTCTCAGCCAATCTTATTGTATTACCCTTTCGAGACTATGAAGTCATTTTAGGGATGGACTGGTTGGCAAAGCATCATGCCCAACTAGATTTCCGGACGAAGATTGTAACATTCCGGATACCTGGTCAACCAATACTGGAGGTAATGGGTCGAAGAGATTTTACCAGGAGTTCTATCATTTCATCTACGAAAGCAGTGAAGTCCTTGAGAAAAGGGTGTAGTGGATTCTTAGCTTACCTCATTAACAAGCCGTCGGACAAAGCTAAGTTGGAAGAGATGCCAGTGATCAAAGACTATACGGATGTGTTTCCAGAAGAATTGCCTGGTTTACCCCCAAATCGGGAGATCGAGTTCATTATAGAATTACTGCCTGGCACCCAGCCGATATCTAAATCTCCCTATCATATGGCACCAGCTGAGCTACAAGAATTGAAGAACCAATTGCAAGGATTGTTGAAGAAGGGGTTTGTTCAACCAAGTTCTTCTCCATGGGGTGCACCAGTCCTATTTGTAAAGAAGAAAGACGGAACGCTGAGGCTATGCATCGATTACCGAGGATTGAACCAAGTGACTGTCAAGAATAAATACCCACTTCCACTGATCGACGAGTTGTTTGATCAACTTCAAGGAGCCAAAGTGTATTCGAAACTCGACTTGAGGCAAGGGTACTATCAGTTGCGGATCAAAAAGGAGGATGTGCCTAAAACGGCTTTCAGGACGAGATATGGGCATTATGAATATGTGGTGATGCCATTTGGACTAACTAATGCCCCTGTAGCTTTTATGGACTTGATGCATAGGGTGTTTCAACCTTACTTGGACCAATTTGTGGTGATCTTCATTGATGATATTTTGGTGTACTCGAAATCCGAGGCTGAGCATGAACAACATCTGCGGTTGGTACTGCAGAAACTTCGAGAGCATCAATTGTATGCAAAGTTTAGCAAGTGCGAGTTTTGGTTGCAGCAGATTGCATTTTTGGGGCACATCATATCCTAAGAGGTAATAGCAGTAGATCCAGCAAAGATAGAAGCGGTGATGTCTTGGAAGAAGCCGAAAAATGTTACGGAGGTTCAGAGTTTTCTTGGTCTAGCCGGCTATTATCGAAGGTTCGTGAAGGATTTCTCAAAGATCGTAGGACCGCTTACAAAGCTCACTTAAAAGAAAACAAAGTTCGTGTGGGATAACAAGTGTGAGAACAGCTTCCAAGAATTGAAGAAAAGATTGACTACCGCACATGTTCTTGCATTGCCTGAAGAGAGTCAAGGTTTTGTAATCTATAGCGATGCTTCAAAGGAAGGACTGGGTTGTGTGTTGATGCAAAATGGTAGAGTGATTGTGTATGCTTCTAGGAAACCGAAGCCATATGAATTGAACTACCTGACACATGATTTGGAGTTAGCGGCTATTGTGTTTGCACTCAAGAAATGGAGGCACTATCTCTGGGGTAACAAGTTCGAGGTGTTTACTGATCACAAGAGCTTAAAATACTTGTTCTCACAAAAAGAGTTGAACATGAAGCAAAGACGGTGGATGGAGCTTTTGGATGATTATAACTGCACAATCAATTATGTGCCCGGTAAAGCGAATGTAGTTGCAGATACCTTAAGTCGGAAAGTGAGCATGGCAAAACTAGAAGTCAAGGTGCAGGAGTTATTGGAGGAAGCATTTTTGTGGAAACCACAATTGACTCAAAAAGGATTACTATTTGCCACTACACAAGTTCAATCGACCTTGTTGTCTAAATTAAGAGAGGCTCAACAGAAGGACCAACAGTTTTAGAAGATTAAAGAAAGCAACACAAATTTCAAGTTTCGTGATGGTATTTGGAGGTTTAGGAATCGGATTTGTGTTCCTAATGATCCAGAGTTGAAAAAGAAGATTCTAGAAGAAGCCCATAACTCAAGATACACTATTCACCCCGGCGGAACAAAGATGTACCGGGATTTGAAGCAACACTATTGGTGGAATAACATGAAGAGAGAGATCGCGGAGTTTGTGGCACGGTGTTTGACTTGCCAGAGAGTCAAAGCGGAACATCAACGACCAGCAGGTTTACTTCAGCCGTTGGAGATTCCTCAATGGAAATGGGAGCATATAACTATGGACTTTGTTATGGACCTACCCAGGTCACAAAAGGGTCATGACGTCGTTTGGGTCATAGTGGAAAGATTGACTAAGTCAGCGCATTTCTTACCGATGAACAAGGAGGATAGTCCTGAGAAGTTGGAGATATATATGTGGCGGAGATTGTAAGATTACACGGGATGCCTGTGAGTATTGTATCAGATAGGGATCCTCGTTTTACTTCCCGATTTTGGAAGAGATTGCAAGAAGCTTTGGGAACGAAGTTGAGTTTTAGCACGGCTTATCACCCTCAGACTGATGAACAATCTGAGAGAACTATTCAGATTCTGGAGGATATGTTGAGGGCGTGTGTTTTTGACTTCGGGAAAGGTTGGGAGAAATATCTGTCTCTAGCGGAGTTTGCTTATAATAATAGTTATCAGGCCACAATCGGGATGGCCCCATTTGAGGCGTTGTATGGACGTAAGTGTCGATCCCTAATTTACTGGGATGAAGTAGGTGAGACGAAGACTTTTGACCCGACCCTTCTACCTGAACTTATGAAGACTGTTGATAATATCCACCTTATCTAGAAACGGATGCTTACCGCCCAGAGCAGGCAGAAAAGTTATGCAGACCGACGGAGACAGAGCCTAGAGTTTGAGGTCGGCGACAAGGTGTTCTTGAAGATATCACCTCGGAGAGGACTGATTAAACACGGCAATGGTGGAAAGTTGAGCCCGAGATTTGTAGGACCCTTTGAGATAGTTGAGAAGGTTGGCAAATTGGCGTATTGCGTGGAACTATCCCAAAACCTCTCCAATATTCATGATGTCTTTCACGTTTCAATGCTACGGAAGTATCATACTGATCCATCGCATATCTTGGAGCCAGAGCCGTTGCAGCTTTGGGAGAACTTGTCTTATGAAGAGAAGCCCATTAGGATCCTAAACCAGCAAGATCGGGAGTTGCGCAACAAATCTATACCGATGGTGAAAGTGTTGTGGGATCATCATGGAGTTGAAGAAGCAACGTGGGAAAGACGAGACCAGATGGAGCAACAGTATCCAACATTATTTCAAAGGTAATATTGAATTTCGGGATGAAATTCTTTTAAGGAAGGGAAGATGTGGGGCCCGACCTCGATTTGCGTGCGATACCTAGTTTCGTGTGCACTAACCTAGATTTGCGTGCCTTGACCTAGGTTTAAGAATTGTGTTTCATTTTGTGTGCCTTGCATTGAATTACATGCAGCCATTTAGGGTTGCGTGCATTTACTTGGGAAACGTGCATTTGTCTTGTAATTCGTGCCTTGCCTCGTAGTGTGTGCCCTAAACCTAGAAAAGCGTGCCCACACATTAATCAAGAAAGCATCTTACACGAAGCACTAGATCATTAGTTAATCCTACAAATCCACTAACTAATATTAAATTTCTAATTCAATCCACTAGAAGACAAAATCTCACAAAAAGCTAGACATTCTTTATTCTTTGCATATCCCAAACACACAATTAATTATTGTTCAACCAAGACAAAAATTCAGATTTTAACACACCCTTGGCCGACCACTAGGAGCCATTGTCCATGCATTTTAATTTCAAACTCTATTCCTAAACATTCTATGACAATTCTATGACACAAAGCAATAAAAAATTAGCTCAAAACCCTCCTCAAAGCTCCAAATCTCGACACAAGCTCCTTGCCCATGCTAGACACTTCAAATGATGCTTCTTGAAGACACAAAAATCTGAATTTTACATGCTCAAGGCCGACACAAGCATCAATACCCATCAAGCTTCATTTTTTTTTCATTATTTCTCTCTTTCTCTCATTCTTCTCTCCCTATCTCATTTCTTCTCTCTCTCTCTCGGCCTTGGCTGAGTTTCTACACTTCATAGCTTAACTTCATCACTCAATAGTTCATCAAGACATGCAAGAAGCTTAGGATCTCGACCAAGCAAAACTAGGAGCAAAGAAGCACACATGCAAGCCTTTAGCACATCCATTTCGGCTTAGGTGAGTTTGTTAGCTTCCATTTCTTTTCTTCTTGTTCTAACCACATGCACCTACTAAGAACATGGTAACTTAGCTAGGAAATTAGAGAAATCCCAAGTGGTCTCTCGGCCAAGCAAGTAAAAAGATCAACTTTGTGCTTCACCAAGAGTTTGAGCATCTTCTTTGTTGTCTTGCTAAGGTGAGGGCTAAAACTTCTTGAAAATCTTTCAAAAAAACCACATGCATGCCCTTAAATGTCTATCTTTACTTCTGTACTTGAGATATATGTGTGTTCATGAGCTTTTATAAACATGCATGGCAAGATATTTGGCTAGAATGTGATGATAGATGAAATCGGGTATGTGACAGCCTTCTTCCTTGTTGGTACGAAGTGATTTTGACTAGGTAAATGATCTGGAAAATGCTTGAAAATTTGTAGGTAACTAGTTTTGCCCGTTCTGAGAATTTTGCATAGAAATAGGCCAAAGCTAATGTTGATTCTAAAGTCCTCAAAATGGCTAATTATCAAAATGTGTCCAAATCTGGAAAGTCTGGAAAAATGAAGCAGGTTTTGGCAGATTCACTGACCTTGTAGAACGAACCAGTTTTTACTTAGTAAATGATATCTAAAATTCATGAAATTTGGTATTCTGCTATATTTTTCAGTTCTGGACATTTTTGTCAGAAATGGACCAAGGTTAAATCTGAACCTAAGGCCCTCAAAAACGACAAGAATTGAAATGTGTGTAAATCTTGACAGTTTTGTGTAGTCTCACTGTTTTGGCTATAACTCTTGAACCCGAACTCCAAATGATGCGAGGTTTGTTTCTGAATTTAGTTCAATCCTTAAGATTTAATTTGAAATCTTGTTCACTGGAATTGGAGATTATTTTCTTGTTTCAATGATTGTGAGAAAACAGTCCATTGCAGTGAGGGTTTCACCTATTGATATGCTTAGAAAAATTATTGTAGCTTCTCTTGTTGTATTAAATGCTTGGGATTGTGGAATTTGGATGTTGTGTGGACTGTTTTGAATGCTTGAGGGTGTTGAATTAATCAATGCATGGCTTGAGTTTAATTACGTGACAACTTGGGGTTTAATCGCACGGGTAAGCACGAATTGAAACCCTAGTAACTAGGTAAACTCGCTAAGTGTTGATCCTTTGGATATTATGTTTGATTATGTGTTTAGTAGGCTGCCCATAGTTGTTCTTGCAGCCCTAAATATGATTCGATGATTACATGTTGATAAGTAGGCCTTTCTTGCACCCTGTCCCACGTAGATGTCGTTGCATGATAAATAATCTTATTATTTGATTACGTGAACTTTGAAATGAGTTATATGACTTGATTTACATGCGTTACATGACTGCCCGTTTAATATTCATGTAACTCCATGTGCTTTTCAAGTGAATTTACTTGTCATATCGTGCCTCACGTGTTTAACTGTCAATGTGCAATCTTATGACTGCTCGGAGGCAACCTACTTTGTTGTCCTCCAAATATGATATATTAAATGTCATAAATGTGCATTGCATACAAGATTGCAACCTTTCATTCTGGCGTGGTACCGTTCACGCACACCAGGCAGAATCGGGCTTGCCGGTGCAACCGTGACTACCGTTGTCCAATTCCTTCTCTCGCTTGGGGGCTAGACTTCCTCGGAGAGTTGGGTCGTTGGATTTCGGGGTACATCCAGAGTACACCCATTTGGCGTGATAAGGGGATGATTTGAAGTCGGCCCCAACAACTGATACTTACATGAAACGAGAGCAAAAGCTCACTGTATCCTTTTCACTATGTGTATAAGTACTCTCGCTTGGTTCCTAGAGGACCTCGGGGAGGAAAGACGGGTAATTGTGTTCCTTTACTTTTACATTACGTTATGTACTTACTTGTGATATATTCATGCTTGCAAAAAGGGTTTTCATAAGTTGAACCGGAAAATGAGTTTCAAAACTTATTTCTTGTTCCCCTCGCTGAGTTCATAAGGACTCACGCTCTTTTATCATCTCAGGTGAAGAAGACCAGGAACAGGTACCCGAGGACGACGTGCCTAACGATGATTCCTCGAAATGATTGCTTGCCCTACGTGACTATGGCCATTTTGTGAACAATATGTTGCTTGAAGACTATTTCATTTCTTATGATGCTTGTTGTTGTAATGTAAAAGACCCCCGTTGTAATTTGGGGTCTAATTTTGGCTTGTACTGATAATAACTAGATAGACACTACTATGGTCATTTTTGCTATCGTTATTGGCTAGTATCTATCATAGGATTATGAAGTATCAGGTAAGGACTAAGTAAAATGAACGTATCCAATCTTAAGCAGGTATTCATTGTTAAGCTAAGATCAACAGACACTTTTGTAACGAGGACAAACAAACAAACAAGATATAGTATCATGCTAGGTTATTAATCAAACGAGACTTCGAGATAACTGGTAGGCGTTTCGATTGGTTATAAATAGTAATCTTAGTTGGAAATGAAATTGAGATTGGAAATTTTGAGGCGTTTAGAGAATTAGATCAAACTAAAGAGCCCAATTACAACCATTATGCTGCCGGTTTTCCGAAAAATTGTGGAGTTTAGGTTAAAACGTTAAGTGTTAAACCCTTTTGAACGATTAAATACGTGAAAGGACTTGAATATTTAGATCACACCCTAGTCTAACCTTTATAGGCCGGGTTGGGGTGTGACAGTTGCGCCTATTTTCGGAGACCAAAATCAAACGTTTTCATCAGTTTCGGGACACTTTTCTTCTTCTGCGCTATTTTTTCGTCCTGGATCGTACGTCGTCAATCGCGAAAAGGACAACATAATCCATCACATTTCTATTATCGAATCCAATGGCACTATGGGCAAGACAACTTCGCTTCACGTAGAGGCTAGGCCCGCAAACCGAGGGCGTGGGGCTTGGGGCTTGGGGCTTGGGGCCAAGTATCCATTGATCCGGTGCCCATAACTTTTGATCCATAAGGAGTTACGCGACGTACAGCATACCGTTAGAAAGCTCTCCGAGAGCTCTACGATGGGTCTGGCAAGCCTGCTCGACTGTGCTTGTTTTGGTAGCCCAAAATTGAATGTTTTCATTAGTTTCGGGACACTTTTCTTCTTTTGCGCTGTTTTTCCATCACGGATCGTACGTCATCAGCTGCGAAAAGGACGACAACCTAATCCATAAGTATTCTATTATCGAATCCCACTATACCTTGTGCAAGACAACTTCGTTTCACACAGAGGCTGGGCCCGTAAACCGAGGGCGTAGGACTTGGGACCAGGTCTCCGTCGCTCTGGTGCCCATAACTTTTGATCCGTAAGGAGTTACGTGGCGCACAGTATATCGTTGGAAAGCTCTTCGAGGGCTCTACGACGGGTGCAGCAAGCCTACTCAGCTGCACCTATTTTTGGAGCCCAAAATGGAATGTTTTAATTAGTTTCGGGACATTTTTCTTCTTTTGCGCTGTTTTTCCTTCCCGGATCGTACGTTGTGAGCTGTGAAAAGGACGACAACCTAATCTATCACATTTCTATTATCGAATCCCATGGCACCTTGGGCAAGACAACTTCGCTTCACTTAGAGGCTGGGCCTGTAAACCGTAGGCGTAGGGCATATGACCAGGTATCCGTCGCTCCGGTGCCCATAACTTTTGATCCGTCAGGAGTTACGCGGCGCACAACATACCGTTAGAAAGCTCTCCGAGAGCTCTACGACAGGTACAACAATCCTGCTTAGCTACGCCAATTTTTGGAGCCTAAATCAAATGTTTTCATCAGTTTTGGGACACTTTTCATCTTTTGCTCTATTTTTCCCTCCCGGATCGTACGTCGTGAGCCGCGAAAAGGACGACAACCTAATCCATCACAATTATATTATCGAATCCCACGACACCTTAGGCAAGACAACTTCGCTTCATGTAGAGGCTAGACCCACAAAGCAAGGGCGTAGGGCTTGTGAGCAGGTATCCTTCGCTCCGGTGCCCATAACTTTTGATCCGTAAGGAGTTACGCGGCGCACATCATACCGTTGGAAACCACTCCGAGAGCCTTATGATGGGTGCAACAAGCCTGCTAGGTTACACTTTTTTTCGGAGCCCAAAATCGAACGTTTTCATTAGTTTTGGGACACTCTTAATCTTTTGCGCTGTTTTTCCGTCTCGGATCGTACGTCGTGAGCCGCGAAAAGGACGACAACTTAATCCATCAAATTTTTATTATTGAATCCCATGACACCTTGTGCAAGACAACTCCGATTCACGTAGAGGCTGGGCCCGCAAACAGAGGGCGTGTGGTTTGGGACAAGTTCTCCGTCGCCTCGGTGCCCATAACTTTTGATCTGTAAGGCGTTATGCAGCGCACAACTTACCGTTGTAAAGCTGTCTGAGAGCTCTACAACGGGAACATCAAGTATGCTCGGCTGCTCCTATTTTTGAAGCCCAAAATTGAACGTTTCATCATTTTTGGGATACTTTTCTACTTTTACGCTGTTTTTCTATCCCGGATCGTATATCGTCAGCTGCAAAAAGGACGATAACCTAATCGATCACTTTTCTATTACCGAATCCCATGGCACCTTGGGCATGACAACTTCACTACACATAGAGGATGGGCCCGTAAACTGAGGGCGTGGGGCTTGTGACCAGGTATCCATCGCTTCGGTGCTCATAATTTTGATCCATAAGGAGTTACGCGGCGCACAATATACCGTTGGAAAGCTCTCCAAGAGCTCTACGACAGGTGTTGTAAGCCTGCTCAGCTGTGCCTATTTTCGGAGCCCAAAATTGAATGTTTTCATCAGTTTCGGGACACTTTCATCTTTTGTGTTTTTTTTCTGTCCCAGATCGTGCGTCGTGAGCCGCGAAAAGGAAGACAACCTAATCCATCAAATTTCTATTATCGAATCCCACGACACCTTGCGCAAGACAACTTGGCTTCTCGTAGAGGCTGGGCCCGCAAACTGAGGACGTGGGGCTTATTACCAAGTATCTGTCGCTCTGGTGCCCATAACTTTTGATCAGTAAGGAGTTACACGGTGCACAGTATACCATTGGAAAGCTCTCCAAGAGCTCTACGACGTGTGCAACAAGCATGTTCAGTTGCACCTTTTTTGGAGCCCAAAATTGAACATTTTCATCAATTTTGGGACACTTTTCTTCTTTTGCGATGTTTTTCCGTCCCGAATCGTACGTCGTGAGCCGCGAAAAGGACGACAACATAATCCATCACATTTCTATTATCGAATCCCATGGCACCTTGGGCAAGACAACTTCGCTTCACATAGTGGCTGGGCCCGTAAACCGAGGGTGTGGGGCTTGTGACTAGGTATCCGTCGTTCCGATGCCCATAACTTTTGATCCGTAAGGAGTTACGCGGCGCACAATATACCGTTGGAAAGCTATCCTAGAGCTCTACGACAGGTGTTGCAATCATGTTTGGCTGCGCCTATTTTTGGAGCCCTAAATCGAACGTTTCGATCAATTTTGGGACACTTTTCTTCTTTTACGCTATTTTTTCGTCCCGGATCGTACGTCGTGAGCTACGAAAAGGACGACAACCTAATCCATCACGTTTCTATTATCAAATCCCACGGTTCCTTGGGCAAGATAACTTCGCTTCACGTAGAGGATGGGCCCGCAAACCAAGGGCGTGGAGCTTGTGACCAAGTATCCGTCGCTCTGGTGGCCATAACTTTTGATCGGTAATGAGTTACGCAGCGCACAGCATACCGTTGGAAAGCTCTCCAAGAGCTCTACTCCGGGTGCAACAAGCCTGCTCGGTTCCGCCTATTTTTGTAGCCCAAAATCGAACGTTTTCATCAATTTCGGGAAACTTTTCTTCTTCTACGCAGTTTTTTCGTCCAGGATCATACGTCTTCAGTTGCGAAAATGACGACAACCTAATCCATCACATTTCTATTATCGAATCCCATGGCACCTTGGACAAGACAACTTCGCTTGACATAGAGGCTGGACCCACAAACCGAGGGCGTGGGGCTTAGGACCAAGTCTCCGTCGATTCGGTGCCTATAACTTTTGATTCGTAAGGAGTTACGCAGCATACAGCATACCGTTGGAAAGCTTTGCTAGAGATCTACGACGAGTCCAGCAAGCCTGCTCGGCTGTGCCAGTTTTCGTAGCCCAAAATTGAACGTTTTCATCAGTTTCGGGACACTTTTCTTCTTTTGCGCTGTTTTTCCGTCCCGGATCGTACGTCGTCAGCTGCGAAAAGGACGTCAACCTAATCCATAACTTTTCTATGACCAAATCCCACGGTACCTTGTGCAAGACAACTTCGCTTCACGTAGAGGCTGGGCCCGTAAACCGAGGGCGTAGGGCTTGGGACCAAGTCTCCGTCGCTCCGGTGCCCATAACTTTTGATCCGTAAGGCGTTACGCCGCGCACAGCTTACCGTTGGAAAGCTCTCCGAGAGTTCTACGACGGGTACAGCATGCCTGCTCAACTGCTCCCAATTTTGAAGCCCAAAATTGAACATTTTCATCAGTTTTGAGACACTTTACTACTTTTGTGCAGTTTTTCTATCCCGGATCGTACGTCGTCAGCCACGAAAAGGTTGACAACCTAATCCATCATATTTCTATTACCGAATCCGATGGCACCTTGGCCAAGGCAACTTCACTTCACGAATAGGCTGGGCCCGCAAATCGAGGGTGTGGGGCTTGGGGCCAGGTCTCAGTCGCTCCGGTACCCATAACTTTTGATCCGTAAGGAGTTATGCGGCATACAGCATACCATTGGAAAGCTCTCTCAGAGCTCTACAATAGGTGTAGCAAGACTGCTTAGCTGCGCTTGTTTTAATAGCCCAAAATCGAACGTTTTAATCAGTTTTGGGACACTTTTCTTCTTTTGTTCTATTTTTTCATCCCGGATTTTACGTCGTCAGCAGCGAAAAGGATGACAAACTAATCCATCACATTTCTATTATCGAATCCCACAACACCTTAGGCAAGACAACTTTGCTTCACGTAGAGGCTGGGCCTGCAAACCGAGGGCGTGGGGCTTAGGACCAGGTCTCCGTCGCCGCGGTGCCCATAACTTTTGATCCGTATGGAGTTACGCGACGTACAGCATACCGTTGGAAAGCTCTCCGAAAGCTCTACGACGATTGCAACAAGCCTACTTGGCTGCACCTATTTTCGTAGCCCAAAATTGAACGTTTTCATCAGTTTCAGCACACTTTTCTTCTTTTGTGCTGTTTTTCCATCCCCGATCGTACGTCGTCAGTTGCGAAAAGGACGACAACATAATCCATCACATTTCTATTAACGAATCCAACGGTACCTTGGGCATGACAACATCAGTTCATGTAGAGGATAGGCCCGCAAACCAAGGGCGTGGGCTTGTGACCAGGTCTACATCACTCCGGTGCCCAAAACTTTTTATCCGTAAGGTATTACGCGGCGCACAGCATACCGTTGGAAAGTTCTTCGAGAGCTCTACGACGAGTGCAGCCAGCCTGCTTGGCTGCACCTGTTTCGAAGCCAAACATTGAACGTTTTCATCAGTTTCGGTAGATATTTCTTCCTTTGCGCTGTTTTTCCATCCCGGATCGTACGTCGTGAGCCGCGAAAAGGACGACAACCTAATCCATCACATTTCTATTATCGAATCCCACAGCACCTTGGGCAAGAGAATTTCGCTTCACGTAGTGGCTGGGCCCGCAAAACAACGGCGTGGGACTTGGGACCAGGTCTCCGTCGCTCTGGTGCACATAACTTTTGATCTGTAAGAACTTACGCAGTGCACTACATGCCATTGGAAAGCTCTCCGAGAGCTCTACGACGTGTGCAGCAAGTCTACTCGGCTGCGCCTGTTTTTGGATCTCAAAATCGAATGTTTTCATCAATTTCGTGACACTTTCCTTCTTTTGCGCTGTTTTTTCGTCCCGAATCATACGTCGTGAGCCGCGAAAAGAGTGACAACCTAATCCATCACATTTCTATTATCGAATCCCATGGCACCTTGGGCAAGACAACTTCACTTCACGTAGAGGCTGGGCCCATAAACCGAGGACGTGGGGCTTATGACCAGGTATCCGTCGCTCCGGTGCGCATAAATTTTGATCCGTAAGGAGTTACACAGCGCACAGCAGACCGTTGAAAGCTTTTCGAGAGCTCTACGACAGGTGCATTAATCCTGCTTGGCTGCGCCTGTTTTCGAAGCCCTAAATCGAACGTTTTCATTAGTTTCGGGATACTTTTCTTCTTTTCCGCTATTTTTCCGTCCCGTATCGTACGTCGTGAGCCGCAAAAAAGATGACAACCTAATCCATCACATTTCTATTATCGAATCCCACGGCACCTTGGGCAAGATAACTTCACTTCACGTAGAGGCTGGGCCTGCAAACCGAGGACGTAGGGCTTGTGCCCAGGTATCCGTCGCTCCGGTGCCCATAACTTTTGATCCATAAGGAGTTACGCGGCGCACAACATACCGTTGGAAAGCTCTCCGAGAGCTATACGACGGGTGCAACAAGCCTGCTAGGTTGCACCTGTTTTTAGAGCCCAAAATCGAACGTTTTTATCAATTTTGGGACACTTTTATTCTTTTGTGCTGTTTTTGGGTCCCGAATCGTACGTCATCAGCGGCGAAAAGGACGACAACCTAATCCATCACATTTCTATTATCGAATCCGACAGCACCTTGGGCAAGGCATCATCACTTCACGTATAGGCTTGGCACACAAATCGAGGTTATGGGGCTTGGGGCCAGGTCTCCGTCGCTCCGTTGCCCATAACTTTTGATCCGTAAGGAGTTACGCGGCGTACAGCATACCAATGGAAAGCTATCCGGGAGCTCTACAACGAGTGTAGTAAGTCTGCTTAGCTGCGCCTGTTTTCGTAGCCCAAAATCTAACATTTTTATCAGTTTTGGGACACTTTTCTTCTTTTGTTCTATTTTTTCGTCCCAAATCGTACGACGTCAGCAGCGAAAAGGACGACAAACTAATCCATCACATTTCTATTACCGAATCCCACTGCACCTTGGGCAAGACAACTTCACTTCACGTAGAAGCTGGGCCCGCAAACCGAGGGCGTGGGGCTTAGGACCAGGTCTCCGTCGCTCCGGTGCCCATAACTTTTGATTTGTAAGGAGTTACGCGGCGTATAGCATAATGTTGGAAAGCTCTACGACGAGTGCAGCCTGCTTGGCTGTGGCTATTTTCTTAGCCCAAAATCGAACATTTTCAATAGTTTCGGGACACTTTTCTTCTTTTGTGCTGTATTTCCATCCCCGATCATACGTAGTCAGTTGCGAAAAGGACGACAACCTAATCCATCACATTTCTATTACCGAATCCAATTGTACCTTGGGCATGACAACATCACTTCATGTAGAGGCTGGGCCCACAAACCGAGGGCGTAGGGCTTGCGACCAGGTCTACGTCGCTCTGGTGCCCAAAACTTTTTATCCGTAAGGAGTTTCGCGGCGCACAGTATACCGTTGGAAAGCTCTCCGAGAGCTCTATGACGGGTGCAGCCAGCCTACTCGGTTGTACCTATTTTTTAAGCCCAAAATTGAACGTTTTCATCAGTTTCGGTACACTTTTCTTCATTTGCTCCGTTTTTTCGTCCCGGATCGTACGTCGTGAGCCGTGAAAAGGACGACAACCTAATCCATCACATTTCTATTACTGAATCCCATGGCACCTTGGGTAAGATAACTTTGCTTCACGTAGAGGCTGGGCCCTAAAACAGAGGGCGTGGGCCTTGGGACCAGGTCTCATTTGCTCTGGTGCCCATAACTTTTGATCCGTAAGGAGTTACGCAGCGTATAGCATACTGTTGGAAAGCTCTTCGAGAGCTCTACGACAAATGCAGCAATCCTGCTCCGCTACTCCTATTTTTGGAGCTTCAAATTGGATGTTTTCATCAGTTTCGAGATACTTTTCTTCTTTTGCGCTGTTTTTTTGTCCCGGATCATACGGCATGAGTCGTGAAAAGGATGACAACCTAACCCATCACATTTCAATTATCGAATCCCATGGCACCTTGGGCAAGACAACTTCACTTCACGTAAAGGCTGGGCCTGCAAATTGAGGAGGTGGGGCTTATGACCAGGTATCCGTTGCTTAAGTGCCCATAACTTTTGATCCGTAAGGAGTAACGCGGCGTATAGCATACCGTTGGAAAGCTCTCCGAGAGCTCTACGATGGGTATAGGAAGCTTTCTCAATTGCGCCTGTTTTCGAAGCCCAAAGTCAAACATTTTCATCAGTTTCGAGACATTTTTCTTCTTTTGCGCTACTTTTCTGTCTCGGATTGTACGTCATCAGCCGCGAAAAGGACGACAACCTAATCCATCACATTTTTATCATCGAATCTGACGACACCTTGGGCAAGACAACTTCGCTTCACGTAGAGGCTGGCCCCGCAAACCGAGGGCGTGAGACTTGGGACCAGGTCTCCGTCGCTCTGGTGCCCATAACTTTTGATCCGTAAGGAGTTACGCGGTGTATAGCATACCGTTGGAAATCACTCCGAGAGCTCTACGACGGGTGCAACAAGCCTGCTTGGTTGCACCTATTTTAAGAGCCCAAAATCGAATGTTTTCATCAGTTTCGGGATACTTTTCGTCCTTTGCGCTGTTTTTCTGTCCCGGATTGTACGTCTTCAGCAGCGAAAAGGACGACAACCTAATCCATCTCATTTCTATTATCGAATCCCAAGGCACCTTGGGCAAGATAAATTTTTCTTCACGTGGAGATTGGGCTAGCAAACCAAGGGCATGGGGCTTGTGACCAGGTATTTGTCGCTCCGGTGCACATAACTTTTGATCCGTTAGAAGTTACGCGGCGTACAGCATACCGTTGGAAACCTTTCCGAGAGCTCTACGACAAGTGCATTAAGCCTGCTCAGCTGAACCTATTTTCAGAGCCCAAAATTGAACGTTTTCATCAGTTTCGGGATATTTTTCTTCTTTTGTGTTGTTTTTCCGTCCCGGATCATACGTCGTCAGCTGCGAAAAGGACGATAACCTAATCCATCACATATCTATTATCGAATCCCATGGCACCTTGGGCAAGACAACTTCACTTCACTTAGAGGCTGGGCCCGCAAACCGAGGGCGTGGGGCTTGGGACCAAGTCTCCGTCGCTTTGGTGTCCATAACTTTTGATCCGTAAGGAGTTACATGGCGCACAACATATAGTTGGAAAGCTCTCTGAGAGCTCCACAACGGGTGCAGCAAGCCTGCTCGGCTGTGCCTATTTCGGAGCCCAAAATCGAACGTTTTCATCTATTTCGGGACACATTTCTTCTTTTGCGCTATTTTTTCATCCCGGATCATACATCGTGAGCCGCGAAAAGGACGAGAACCTAATCCGTCACATTTCTATTAAAGAATCCCACGGCACCTTGGGCAAGACAACTTCACTTCGCGTATAGGCAGGGCCCGCAAACCGAGGGCGTGGGGCTTGGGAATAGGTCTCCGTCGCTCCAGTGCCTATAACTTTTTATCCGTAAGGAGTTACGCGGTGCACAACATGCCGTTGGAAAGCTCTTTGAGAGCTCTACGACTGAGGCAGCAAGCCTGCTCGACTGCGCCTATTTTTGGAGCCCAAAATTGAACATTTTCATCAATTTTGGGATACTTTTCTTCTTTTGCGCTGTTTTTTCATCCAGGATCGTACGTCGTGAGCCGCGAAAAGGACGAAAACCTAATCCATCACATTTCTATTATCGAATTCCATGGTACCTTGGACAAGAAAACTTCGCTTGATGTAGTGGTTGGGCCCGCAAACTGAGGGCGTGGGGCTTGTGACCAAGTATCTGTCGCTCTGGTGTCCATAACTTTTGATCTCCGAGAGCTCTAGGATGGGTGCAGCAAGCGTGTTAGTTTGCGCCTGTTTTCAAAGCCCAAATCGAACGTTTTCATCAGTTTCGGGATAATTTTCTTCTTTTGTGCTGTTTTTTCGTCCCGGATCGTATGTCGTCAGCCGCAAAAAGGACAACAACCTAATCCATCACATTTCTATTATCGAATCCGACAGCACCTTGGGCAAGGAAACTTCACTTCACGTACAGGCTGGGCCCGCAAACCGAAGGTGTGGGGCTTGGGGCTAGGTCTGCGTCGCTCCGGTGCCCATAACTTTTGATCCGTAAGGAGTTACGCGGTGTACAATATACCGTTGGAAAGCTCTCCGAGAGCTCTACGACGGGTACAGCAAGCTTGTTCGGCTGAGCTTGTCTTCATAGCCCAAAATTGAACATTTTCATCAGTTTTGGGACACTTTTATTCTTTTGTGTTGTTTTTCCGTTCCGGATCGTATGTCGTCATTTGGGGCTAAACCGGGCAATTCTTCTGAAAACACATCCACATAATCTTTAATCACTGGATCTCCTCCAACTTAGCTTTGTCCAACGGCTTGTTGATGAGGTAAGCTAAGTATCCACTACATCATTTTCTCAAGGACTTCACTGCTTTCGTAGATGAAATGATGGAACTCTCGGTGAAGTCTCTTCGACCCATGACTTCCAATATTGGTTGACCAGGTATCCGGAATGTTACAATCTTCGTCCGACAATCTAGTTGGGCATGATACTTTGCCAACCAGTCCATCCCTAAGATGACTTCATAGTCTCGAAAAGGTAATACAATAAGATTGGCTGAGAATTCCCTATCTTTAATTTAGATTTTACATGCTTTACAAGCTGAGCTAGTAATAAGTTTAGAACCCATCGGAGTACCAACTTCTACTTCATAAGGCAAACATACAACTCGTAGCTTCACACGTTGCACACATAAGAGACTAATAAATGAATGAGTAGCACCTGGATCAATTAGCACCCTAACAGGTTGATTCAGTATCAAGAATGTACCTTCAACAACAGCGGTCTCCTCTGGAAGCTCCTCGCACTCAATAGCATAAGCTCGAGCATGAACTCTAGGAACTGGAGTCTTGCCTCTACCAGCTGGTTTAACTTGATTTTGTCCTCCTTGCCATTTGGGGCAATCCTTGATCTGATGCTGATCATTGCCACACCTCACACATCGTCCTGACTTCTTCCAGTACTGGGCCTCGGTATGACCCTTCTTGTCACAGTAAGAACAGTTGATAGACTGAGTAGCTGTGAGGTCTGACCTCGATTTGCGTGCGATACCTTGTTTCGTGTGCCCTAACCTAGATTTACGTGCCTTTACCTAGGTTTAAGAATCGTGTTTCATTTTATGTGCCTTGCATTGAATTACATGCATTTATTTAGGGTTGCGTGCATTTACTTGGAAAACGTGCATTTGTCTCGTAGTTCATGCCTTACCTCGTAGTGCGTGCCCTAAACCTAAGAAAGCGTGCCCACACGTTAATCAAGAAAGCATCTTACATGAAGCACTAGGTCATTAATTAATCCTACAAATTCTACTAACTAATATTAAATTACTAATTCAACCCACTAGAAGACAAAATTGCACCAAAAGCTAGACATTTTCATTCTTTATTCCTTATTCTTTTGCACTTTTCAAACACACAATTAAATAATGCTCAAAAGATGACAAAAAATCAGATTTTTACATGCCTTGGCCGACCACCTTGTGTACATTTGTGCTTGCTTGCTTAATTCAAAATTAAATCTAGCCAATTCTATGACACAAATGCATAAAAAATTAGCTCAAACCCTCCCCAAAGCCCCACCATTTCGACACAAGCTCCTTGCCCATGCTAGGAATTTCAAAATGCTTCTTGAAGACACAAAAGTCTGAATTTTTTATGCCCAAGGCCGACACAAGCCTTAACAATTGCAAAAGCTTTCATTTTTCTTTCATTTCTCTCATTCTTCTCTCTCCCTTTCATTCTTCTCTCTCTCTCTCGGCCGTAGCTGAATATTGTAGAAACCATAGATCACCTTCATCACTCCATGGTTCATCAAGGCAAGCAAGAAGCTAGGGAGCTCGACTAAGCAAGCTAGGTTTCAAGAAAACTCACATGCAAGCTTATTAAACATCCATTTCGGCTTAGGTGAGTTTGCTATCTTCCATTTCTTTTCTTCTTGTTCTAACCACATGCACCTACTAAGAACTTGGTCAATAAGCTAGGAAAAATAGAGAAAATCGAGTGGTGTCTCGGCTAAGCAACGAAGAAGATCAACTTTGTGCTTCACCAAGAGTCTTGTGCATCTTCTTGTTGTTTTGCTAAGGTGAGGGCTAAAACTTCTTGAAAATCTTTCAAAAAACCACATTCATGCTCTTAAATGTTTATCTTTGCTTCTGTACTTGAGATATATGTGTGTTCATAAGCTTTTACAACCATGCATGGCAAGATTTTGGCCTAGAATGTGGTGATAGATGAAATCGTGCATGTGACAGCTTTCTGTCTTGTTGGTGCGAGGTGATTTTGGCTAGGTAAATGATGTTGAAAATGCGTAAAATTTGGTCAGTAACTAGTTTTGCCAGTTATGAACATTTTTCTCATAAATAGTCCTCAAAATGGAAAATAATTAAAATGTGTCCAAATCTGGAAAATCTGGAAAAATGAAGCATGTTTTGGCAGATTCACTGATCTTGTAGAACGAACCAGTTTTGACTTAGTACATGACATCAAAAATGCATTAAATTTGGTGTGCTGCTAGAATTTTCAGTTATAGACATTTTTTTCAGAAATGGACTAAGGCTAAATCTGACCCTAAGGACCTCAAAAATGACAAGTATTGAAATGTGTGCAAATCTGGACAGTTTTGTGCAGTCCCACTGTTTTGGCTATAACTATTGAACCCGAACTCCAAATGATGCGAGGTTTGTTTATGAATTTAGTTCACTTCTTAAGCTTTAATTTGACATCTTATTAATGGGAATTGGAGATTGTTTGCTTGTCTTAATGATTGTGAGAAAACAGCCCATTGCAGTGAGGGTTTCACTTAGTGATATGCATAGAAAAATTATTGTAGCTTCTCTTGTTGTATTAAATGCTTAGGATTGTGGCATTGAGATGTTGTGTGGACTGTTTTGAATACTTGAGGGTGTATGAACTAATCAATGCATGGCTTGAGATTGATTTTGAGTTGACTTGGGGCTTAATCGCACGGGTAAGCACGAAATGGAAACCCTAGTGACTAGGTAAATTCACTAAGTGTTGATCCTATGAATATCGTGTTTAATTATATGTTTAGTAGGCTGCCCGTAGTTTCCATTGTAGCCCTAAATGCGATCTTGATGATTACATGCTGACAAGTAGGCCTTTCTTGCACCTGAACCCACGTAGATGTCGTTGCATGTTGAATAAACTTATTATTTGATTACGTGAACTTTGAAATGAGTTATATGACTTGATTTACGTGCGTTACATGGCTGCCCGTTTAATGTTCATATAACTCCATATGCCTTTCAAGTGAAATTACTTGTCTTATCGTGCCTCGCTTGTTTACTTGTCAATGTGCAATCTTATGACTGCTCGGAGGCAACCTACTTTGTTTTCCTCCTAATTTGATATATTAAATGTCATAAATGTGCATTGCATACAAGGTTGCAACCTTTTATTCTGGCGTGGTAGCGTTCACGCACACCAGGCAGCATTGGGCTTGCTAGTGCAACCGTGATTACCATTGTCCAATTCCCTCTCTTACTTGGGGGCTAGACTTCCTTGGAGAGTTGGGTCGTAGGATTTCGGGGTACATCCGGAGTACACCCATTTGGCGTGATAAGGGGATGATTTGAAGTCGGCCGCAACAACTGATATTGGAAATGAACTGAGAGCAAAAGCTCACCGTATCCTTTTCACTATGTGTATAAGTACTCTCGCTTGGTTCCTAGAGGACCTCGGGGAGGAAAGACGGGTAATTGTGTTCCTTTACTTTTATATTATTGTTATGTACTTATTTGTGATATATTCATGCTTACAAAAAGGGTTTTCATAAGTTGAACCGGAAAATGAGTTTCAAAACCTATTTCTGGTTCCCCCTCGCTGAGTTCATAAGGACTCACCCTCTTTTATCATCTCAGGTGAAGAAGATCAGGAACAGGGACCCGAGGACGACGTGCCTTACGATGATTCCTTGGAATGATTGCCTGTCCTATGTGCTTTGCTTGATTATGGCCATTTGTGAACACTATGCTGCTTGAAGACTATCTCTTTTCATGTTGCTTGATGTTTGTAATGTAAAAGACCCCCGTTGTAATTTGGGGTCTAATTTTGGCTTGTATTGATAATAACTAGATAGACACTACTATGGTCGTTTTGCTATCGTCATTGGCTAGTATTTATCATAAGATTATGAGGTATCAGGTAAGGACTAAGTAAAATGAACCTATCCAATCTTAAGTAGGTATTCATTGTTAAGCCAAGATCAACAGGTACTTCTGTAACGAGGACAAACAAACAAATGAAACATAGTATCATGCTAGGTTATTAATCAAACGAGACTTCAAGATAATTAGTAGGCGTTTCAATTGATGATAAATAGTAATCTTAGTTGGAAATGAATTTGAGATTGTAAATTTTGAGGCGTTTAGAGAAGTAGGTCAAACTAAGGAGCCCAATTACAGCCGTTATGCTACCGATTTTCCGGAGAGTTTATGGAGTTTAGGCCAAAATGTCAAGTGTTAAACCTTCATAAACGGTTAAGTATGTGATATGACTTGAATGTTAGATCATACCTTAGTCTAACCTTTATAGGCCGGGTTGGGGCGTGACAGTAGCAGGTGAACTACCTGTGGATCCACAAGTAGAAGAGGCTGATGCTGCTTTAGTTGGGCCACGGTTATTAACTGGTCTGTTCTGGCTCTGGCCCTGACTGCTACTCTGTCTTTGGAATTTCCTCTGTTGACCTGAAGGCTGGTATGGTTTCTTGTTCAGCTGGCTCGAACCGGCTCTATCAAGTTTTTTCTTCTCAACTCGGGAAGCAGCAGCAAGGAGAGCAGAATAGGTATCGAAGTCATGCGAAGCCAACTGGTCCTGAATTTCTGGCCTCAACCCATTCGTAAATTTTCACATCTTCGCCTCAGAGGTACTGACCATGTATGGAGCATAGCGGGACAGTCGGTCAAAGCGAGCCTCGTACTGGGCCACCGTCATGTTACCCTGGCTCAAGTGCATGAATTCCTCAATCTGCTTCTACCTGGAAATTGCAGGTACATATTTATCCTTGAATGCCTTAACAAAATTACTCCACAAGCGAGGTGTATGATCAGTTTCCCAAAGTGCCTCCACAGTGTGCCACCAATGCTCAGCATCCCCGTGCAATAGAAACACAGCGAACTCAACCTTTTCTTCATCAGTATAGTCATGTGGTCTGAAAATCCACTCGATCTCAGACAACCAAGCCTCTGCCTTTTCATCATCAGCTTCCCCGTGGAATTTGGACGGGCGAAAGTCAAGGAACTCCCTCATTCTGCTATGTCTTCCATGGTTACCATCATTCCTGTTGTTGTTGTTGTTGTTTGTTTCACGTGCATCTTGTCGTTCCATCACTCGCGACACACGAACCATGGCATTCGCCATCATGTTAAACATAGCCATGCCGGGATTAGTTTGCTAAGCATCTCCGGTCTCTTAGGGCTCACCGCTCCTATTAGTAGTACGGGTACTAGGGCCAGCCATCTATAGGCATAGATTACGATGCACAATTTATTGGAATATGACAAACAAGAATTTAATGCATAAGATATGCAACATATAATTTTATATAGATACACAATTCTAGAAACAATTAAGACATGTTAATCACATAAGCACATATAACATGGAAGGCATAATTAACATTATCACACATAAACAAGTCATCCTGATTACCTAAGGCCTCTACCCATGGTCCGAGAGTTAAACCCGGATTAAGCAATCTAAACTCTGATACCATTCTTCTAGGATGTCACGCCCCAACCCAACCTATAAAGGTTAAACTAAGGTGTGATCTAAACATTCAAGTCATATCACGTACTTAATCGTTCATGAAAGTTTAACACTTAACGTTTTAGCCTAAACTCCACAAATTCTCCAGAAAACTGACAGCATAACGGTTGTAATTGGGCTCCTTAGTTAGACCTAATTTTCTAAAGACCTCAAAACTTTCAATCTCAATTTCATTTCGAACTAAGATTACTGTTTATAACCAATCGAAACGCCTACTAGTTATCTCGAAGTCTCGTTTGATAAATAGCCTAGCATGATACTATGTCTCGTTTGTTTGTTGATCGTCGTTACAAAAGTACCTGTTGATCTTAGCTTAACAATAAGTACCTATTTAAGATTGGATAGATTCATTTTACTTAATCCTTACCTGATACTTCATAATCCTATGATAGATACTAGTCAATAGCGATAGCAAAAATGACCATAGTAGTGTCTATCTAATTATGATCAGTACAAGCCAAAATTAGACCCCAAATTACAACGGGGGTCATTTACAATATAGCAACAAGCAAAATAAGAAATAGTCTTCAAGCAACATATCGTTCACAAAATGGCCATAGTCAAATAAGGCACGTAGGGCAAGCAATCATTCCAAGGAATCATCATTAGGCATGTTGTCCTCGGGTCCTTGTTCCTGATCTTCTTCACCTGAGATGATAAAAGAGGGTGAGTCCTTATGAACTCAGCGAGGGGGAACGAGAAATAAGTTTTGAAACTCATTTTCCGGTTCAACTTATGAAAACCCTTTTTCAAGCATGACATTATATCACAAGTAAGTACATAATGTAATGTAAAAGTAAAAGAACACAATTACCCGTCTTTCCTCCCCGAGGTCCTCTAGGAACCAAGCGAGAGTACTTATACACATAGTGAAAAGGATACGGTGAGCTTTTGCTCTTAGTTCATTTCCAGTATCAGTTGTTGTGGCCGACTTCAAATCATCCCCTTATCACGCCAAATGGGTGTACTCTGGATGTACCCCGAAATCCTATGACCCAACTCTCCGAAGAAGTCTAGCCCCCAAGCGAGAGAGGGAATTGGATAATGGTAGTCACGGTTGCACCGGCAAGCCCGATGCCACCTGGTGTGCATGAACGCTACCACGCCAGAATGAAAGGTTGCAACCTTGTATGCAATGCACATTTATGACATTTAATATATCACATTAGGAGGACAACAAAGTAGGTTGCCTCCAAGCAGTCATAAGATTGCACATTGACAAGTAAACACGCGAGGCACGATATGACAAGTAATTTCACTTGAAAAGCACATTGAGTTATATGAATATTAAATGGGCAGCCATGTAACGCATGTAAATCAAGTCATATAACTCATTTCGAAGTTCACGTAATCAAATAATAAGATTATTCAACATGCAACGACATCTACGTGGGACCGGGTGCAAGAAAGGCCTACTTGTCAACATGTAATCATCGGAATCATGTTTAGGGCTACAAGGGAAACTACGGGCAGCCTACTAATCACATAATTAAACACGATATTCATAGGATCAACACTTAGCGAGTTTTTCCTAGTCATTAGGGTTTTATTTCATGTTTACCCGTGCGATTAAGCCACAAGTGATAACTTAATTAAACTCAAGCCATGCATTGATTAATTAAACATCCTCAATCATTCAAAACAGTCCACACAACATCCAAGTGCCTCAATCCCAAGCATTTAGTACAACAAGAGAAGTTACAACAATTTTCATAGCATATCACTAGATGAAACCCTCACTGCAATGGACTGTTTTCTCACAATCATTGAGACAAGCAAAAAATCTCCAATTCCAGTGAACAAGATGTCAAATTAAATCTTAGGAAGTGAACTAAAATCAGAAACAAACCTCGCATCATTTGGAGTTCGGGTTCAAGAGTTATAGCCAAAACCGTGAGACTACGCAAAACTGTCCAGATTTGCACACATTTCCATACTTGTCATTTTTGAGGACCTTAGGGTCAGATTTAGCCTTAGTCTATTTCTGAAAAAAAATGTCCAGAACTGAAACATATAGCAGCACACCAAATTGCATGCATTGTGGATATCATTTACTAAGTCAAAACTGGTTCTTTCTACAAGGATAGTGAATCTGCCAAAACCTGCTTCATTTTCCCAGATTTTCTAGATTTGGACACATTTTGATATTTTGCCATTTTGAGGACCTTAGAGTCAAAATTAGCTTTGCCCTATTTCTACGAAAAATTCTCAGAACTGGCAAAAATAGTTACCTACCAATTGTCACGTATTTTTAACATCATTTACCTAGTAAAAATCACCTCGCACCAACAAGACAGAAGACTGTCCCATACGCGATTTCATCTATCATCACATTCTAGCCAAATATCTTGCCATGCATGTTTAAAAAAGCTCATGAACACACATATATCACAAGTACAGAAGTAAAAATAGACATTTAAAGGCATGCATGTGGTCTTTGAAATCTTTTCAAGAAGTTTTAGCCCTCACCTTAGCAAGACAACAAAGAAGATGCACAAACTCTTGATGAAGCACAATGTTGCCCCTTTTTCCTTGCTTAGCTGAGAGACCACTTGATTTTCTCTAATTTCCTAGCTTAGTAACCATGTTCTTAGTATGTGCAAGTGGCTAGAACAAAAGAAAATGAAATGGAAGCTAACAAACTTACCTAAGCCGAAATGAAAGTGCTATGAGCTTGCGTGTGAGTTTCTTTGCTCCTAGCTTTGCTTGGTCGAGCTCCTAGTTTCTTGCATGTCTTGATGAACCATTGGATGAAGAAATTAAGCTATGGAGTCTACAGTTTCAGCTAGGGCTGAGAAAGAGAGAGGAGAAATGAGAGAGTGAGAGAAGAATGAGGGAAAGAAAGAAGAATGAAAGAAAAATGAAAAGCTTGATAGGTTTGATGCATATGTCGGCCTAGGGCCTTGTAAAATCTGATTTTGTGTCTTCAAGAAGCATGTTTGAATTGTCCTAGCATGGGCAAGGGAATGGGTCGATATTTGGTGCATTGGGGAGGGTTTTTGAGCCATTTTTTTATTGCTTTGTGTCATAATATATCATAGAATGTTTAGGTATAGATTTTGAAATTGAAATGCATGCACAAAGGCTCCATGTGGTCGGCCAAGCATGTGTTCAAATCTGAATTTTTGTCTTGTTTGAGGATTATTTAATTGAGTGCTTGGAATATGCAAAAGGATAAAGAATAAAGAATAAGAATGTCTAGCTTTTGGTGCAATTTCGTCTTCTACTGCATTGACTTAGCATTTTAATATTAGTTAGTGGAGTTTGTAGGATTAATTAATGATCTAGTGCTTTGTGTAAGATGCTTTCTTGATTAGCATGAGGGCACGCTTTCCTAGGTTTAGGGCACGCACTACGAGGTAAGGCACGAACTACGAGACGAATGCATGTTTTCCAAGTAAATGCACGCAACCCTAAATGAATGCACGTAATTCAATGCAAGGCACACAAAACGAAACACAATTCTTAAACCTAGGTCAAGGCACGCAAATCTAGGTTAGGGCACACGAAACGAGGTATCGCATGCAAATCGAGGTCGGGCCTCACATCCTCCCCTCCTTAAAAGAATTTCGTCCTGAAATTCAATATTACCTTTGAAATAAAACTAGATATTGTTGCTCCATCTGGTCTCGCCTTTCCCACGTTGCTTCTTCAACTCTATGGTGGTCCCACAATACTTTCACCATCGGTATAGATTTGCTGCGCAACTCCCGATCTTGTTGGTCTAGGATCCAAATGGGCTTCTCTTCATAAGACAAGCTCTCCCAAAGCTGCAACGGCTCTGGCTCCAAGATATGCGATGGATCAGGGTGATACTTCCGTAGCATAGAAACATGAAAAACGTCGTGGATATTGGATAGGTTTTGGGATAGTGCCAGGCGATACGCCAATTTACCAACCTTCTCAATTATCTCAAATGGTCCTACAAACCTCAGGCTCAACTTTCCACCCTTGCCATGTTTAATCAGTCCCCTCCAAGGTGATATCTTCAAGAACACCTTGTCGCCGACCTCAAACTATAGACTTCGTCTCCATCGGTCTGCGTAACTTTTCTGCCTGCTTTGGGCAGTAAGCATCCGTTTTCGGATGAGATGGATATTATCAACAGTCTTCATAAGTTTAGGTAGAAGGGTCGGGTCAAAAGTCTTCGTCTCACCTACTTCGTCCCAGTAAATTGGGGATCGACACTTACGTCCATACAATGCCTCAAATGGGGCCATCCTGATAGTGGCCTGATAACTATTATTATAAGCGAACTCCACTAGAGACAGATATTTCTCCCAACTTTCCCGAAGTCTAAAACACATGCCCTCAGCATATCCCCCAGAATCTGAATAGTTCTCTCAGATTGTCCATCAGTCTGAGGGTGATAAGCCGTGCTGAAAATCAACTTCGTTCCCAAAGCT
Source organism: Ehretia macrophylla (assembly GCA_037974665.1). Classification (NCBI taxonomy): domain Eukaryota; kingdom Viridiplantae; phylum Streptophyta; class Magnoliopsida; order Boraginales; family Ehretiaceae; genus Ehretia; species Ehretia macrophylla. The sequence continues at coordinate 52,347,960 of CM075779.1, forward strand.
TCTTGCAATCTCTTCCAAAATTGGGAAGTAAAACGAGGATCCCTATCCGATACAATACTCACAAGCATCCCGTACAACCTTACAATATCTGCCACATACATATCTCCCAATTTCTCAGGACTATCCTCCTTGTTCATCGGTAAGAAGTGTGCTGACTTAGTCAATCTATCCACTATGACCCAAACGGCATCATGACCCTTTTGTGACCTGGGCAGGTCCATGACA